>VZRL01001580.1:216600-269920 GCA_013397895.1 Origma solitaria | reverse complement strand
AGTGGGTTTTTAGTGGGGTTTTTAGTGGGTTTTTCAGTGGGTTTTCAGTGGGTTTTCAGTGGGGTTTTTGTGGGGATTTTAGTGGGGTTTCCAGTGGGGTTTTCAGTGGGGTTTTTAATAGGGTTTTTAGTGGGGTTTTAGTGGGGTTTTCTGTGGGGTTTTCAGTGGGGTTTTCAGTGAGGCAGGAGCAGTGCTGTGCTCAGCCCTGGCACTGCAGTGACACTCGGGTTTGTCCCTTCAGCGGAGCCTGCATCCATCCCTGCTGTGTGCCTGGGCTTGGGCTCTGTCACTTTGAGGACATTTTCATGCTGCTGGCACTCTCAGAGGACATTTCCCTTGCTCCTCCTGCCTGCTCTGGCTGTTGTTCTGTATTCCGTGCCCGTGCTGCTGTTCTGGGCTGTCATTCCCTGCCTGGGAGAGGAGCAGGGAGGGTGGAACTCCGCAGGAATCCTCAGGTGCTTTAAGGTCTTTGCCCTCTCAGATCCCTGAGCATCTCCTTCCCCCCTGCTCCCTGTCACTGGGTAGTTCTTAACACTAGAATTGCGATAAAAACATTGTCAGCACCAGGAAAACACGGAAAACCTAATTACTGAACCCTGGTGTTAACATTGGTCAAACACATCAGTGTTCAACAACCATCTCGAGATTTTGGGACCTTTGGACCCCTTAGCAAAGTTATCCCAGAATATCCTGAGTTGGAAGGGACCCACAGGGACCACCAAATCCAACTCCTGGCACTGCAGCAACTGAAAAAACTCCTGAAAAACTCCCCGAAACTCCCTGAAAAAACTCCTCCCCCAACTCCTGACCCGCCAGCAATCCCACCCTGTGCCCTGAGTGTTGTTCTTGCCAGAACTCAGGAGAATCACACATAGAATTAAGGAAATTCATGTACACAAGGCAGCTTTAGCAGACATAAATCCTCAGGCCTCACGGAGCACTCCCAGCCATTAGCAAATAGGGGTCAGGTGGAGTCTGTGCCTGGATATTCATTATCCCAGGGATTAACCTTGCCTGCTTCTATTTCCAAAGCTGCTGCTGCCCGTGCTGGAGCCCAGGTATTGCCCCTGGCTCATCCCTGCAGTAAATGTGCCCCAGGCAGAGGGTCCCGGGGGCAAAATGCTCCTTACACTGCAAACAAAGCCCCCCTCCCCTGAAGGGCTTAGTGCCCTTCCAGGCTGGGCAATCCCCGGTGACAGTTCCTATTTAGGGAGCACATCTCAATAAAAGGGGCTGGGATCCCTGAGAGCACCACAAACCTCTGCGCATGAGGTGCCAGTGCTCACTACTGGGCCATTTGTGCATCTGATTAAGGATCTGGGGACTGAGATTTTTCATGGAACCTGAAGGAGAAAAACTTCATTAGAGAAATCCTGTCTTTCACCCTTAATTTATGCCCCAACATTCTGAAAATTGTGATTACCACTCTAGAGTATCAGCTCTTTATATTTAGTCGTAGTGCCACTAATTTCAAGCTTTTTCTGTCAGCATTTGGACCAAATTTTTCTGATATTTTTCCTGTCAGGAGAAGTTTTGGAGGAGACAGGAGAAATGGGAGTGCAGCGCTGGGAGAAAAGCAAAGTGCTGGCTTGATGTGTCTGGCTTGCCCAGGCTGCTCTGGCTTCCCCGGGATTATAGATTTGTGCTTACATTTTGGTCATTAAGTTTGGTGGAGTCGCCGTGGTTTTAGCACAGATTAAAAGCCTTTATGGATTTAATACAAGGCGGCCTCTTGGTCGTGGCAGCGATGAGCTGTGGCTTAGGCTGTGCTCTCACAATTTACAGCCTTCGCCCGTTCTTTTGCTCCCTGTCAGCGCTGCTGGGGTGGAGGGCTGCTTTTGAAGGGCTCTTTTATGTGTGCAGCAGCAATTAAACACGCTGAGCACGTGCGGCCTCAGGCCACCGCTCTGGCTTCAGTCAAACCCACAGACACCACTGCAGCGAGGAGATGGAAATCAGAATATGGCACTGGAGGAATAAAGGAACCAACTCTGAGGCGGATTTGTGCCATGGGTGTTTGGATCTGTGTGGGGAAGATGAATCTCTGTGTCTGCCTTCTTTATTTTATTGGGTTTTTTCAGAGGCTTTTTCCAAAAGCAGAGTCACGTGAAGCACCCAGCAGCAGCAGCAG
Source organism: Origma solitaria (assembly GCA_013397895.1). Taxonomy (NCBI): domain Eukaryota; kingdom Metazoa; phylum Chordata; class Aves; order Passeriformes; family Acanthizidae; genus Origma; species Origma solitaria. The sequence goes on along the minus strand of VZRL01001580.1, from coordinate 267,789 downwards.
GAGTCTGCGTCCCTTTAATTCAGTTTTCCCTCTATCCTGTGTTACACTGCATAAGGAGAGGTGTGAAAATCCACTTGTGTTTGCAGTGCACTGGAGTAATTTTCTTGGAGTAAATTATTGCAACTCTTGGAGTAAGTTATTTCAAGGAGCGTCTTGCTCCTATAGACCAGGAGAGGTTCAGAACTGAGGTCTTGACAGTTCATTTAATTTTTGGAGCACGAATGCTCAGCTGAAACCTTCTTTGTCTGTTTTGCATAACTTATGAGTTGCAGTGATTAAATTTCTTGTGTTTGCTGGGCTGAATTCTCGCTGGGTTTCCAGGAGACTTCCCGGGGGACAGTGGATGAAGCATTTTCTTGGCTCCTGGCAATTCGGGGAGTGTTTATCCTGTCAGTCACAGCTGATGCTCGAGGCCTTTGGATACCCTGCCTGGGTTTGGATGCTTTTTGTTTCTTCCCTGGCATCACCTATTCTGAGCTTGTGGAGCTGTGAGTGATGTCTAAATTTGAGTTTGTGTAAGCTATTGCAGTTCGGTGAGGAGGGGCTGTGATTGATTGCCTGGACCTTGGCGTGACTGCCAAGCAGAGAGTTAAAGCAGTGGTGAGCAGCAGAGAGCAGTAAACAAGCTCATTTCTCCCTCGCCTGGAGGGGATTTGGGTTCCTCTGCTTGCTGAGCAAATAGGGCAGTGTATTATCGTGGTACTCTTCCCAGTTTTTGCCTTCTGTTTCCATGATAATATTGGAGTTTTTATGCAGTGCATGCTATTAGTGATGCTAATAGCCCTAATGATATTCTGGAGGTTCTGTCAGTGTGGTGGTTGCAAAAGGTCTTCTGTTAAAATACATTTTAAATGTTATCCCGCAGTTCCGGTGGTATTTCCAGAGGCGCTGGTGTTTTTAGCAAGTCCCCAAATTCCCCAAAATGTCTTCCCAGTCTGCCCTGGGGCAGCACTTCGGCCATGGGCTAAGGTGGTTTTCTTCATCACCATCGAAGGCTTGTACAAAAAATGATTGAAATGATAAATACTGACATGTGCTCTTGTTCTTCTGCCTCCCTGAGCCTTCTGCTCTTCCATGTGGTTTCATTTTGTGGAGTAACCGTGCCATGTTTCTAATGGCAATTAATTTTTTAAATAAATTTCTTTTTCACCTAACATAGCAAGGAAAAATGGGACTGCTTCGTCTTAGGTTGTGAGGCAGCATTGGTAATTTCTGTTTATTACAGAGGAGCCAGGCTTTGTCTGTGATTTTTAGCTCATTCTGAACTATGCTGTGATGTTCAGCTACCACACAATTCCCAGGTCCCACCAGGTATGAAAGATTCATCGACACATTAAATAAACTATTGATTTCTGACACTTTACACTCGGCAAAAGATGGTTCCAGATATGAATTTAAACCATTAAAATACAGAGTGCTTTCTGCAAAGCACGTCGGTGAGCCACAATTCATGAGAGGCTGTAAGTCTCTGAGATGAAGGTGGAATATCTAATGGGCAGGGTTAGGCAGATATTGGGAATAAATCCTTCCCTAGGAGGGTGGGGAGGCCCTGGGACGGATTTCCCAGAGCCGCTCTGGAATCCCTGGCAGTGCCCAAGGCCAGGCTGGACAGGGCTTGGAGCAGCCTGGGACAGTGGAGGTGGAGCTGGATGAGCTTTAAAAGTCCTTTCCCTTTGAAGTGCAGAGCTCCTGCCTCAAAACCACAGCCTGGGAGCTCTGAACACACTTAGAAACATCCAGGAAAGCCAAGGCACTAGAAATGATTTCTTGACGAGGGCTCTGTCACCTTGATCAGGTGCTTTTTAAAGAGGAATGTCCATGAGCAGAAGATGCTAAACCCAGGAGCAGGAAAAGCCCAGTCCTGCTGTCACTTCCACCTCGCCCTGCTCTGCATTTACACCCAATGATGCTTCAGAAACAATTCAGGAGTTGAGGGCTTTGCTTCTGCGCGGTTTGACCTGTTTGGAAACAGAAAAGAGACAAAATTTCCATTCCACGTTTTCTTTCCTTTTCCTCTAACTGAAATAGAAGAGAGAGGTTTGTTTTCCTCCTGAGACATCCCAGTGTGGATCTCTGCTAGGCAAAGGGAGGAATTATTCTGCGATATGGGATGGGATGAATGAGCTAGACCTGGAATGTGCCTTCCTCGAGCGAATCTGGGGTGGCAGGGACTGTTCCACTGGAGTTCATGGTTTCTGTGGAGTAAATACAGAATTTCAGGCTCTGCAGCTGGTTCAGCTTTAACAGTTGCTAAAAACACATCCCCCAAATGAAACTACCACATTAAAAAGGCGGGGGAGAATTATTTTCAACACTTCAAAATCAAATCTCAGGCCAGGAATGCTCCTAGGGTGGAATGATGGAATGTGGGGGAAATGGAGCTTGCAGGGAGTGGGGATTGCCTCCTTGAGGAGTGCCAGGAGCTCCCTGGAGCCTCGGGGCTGTAGCTGCTCCTGTCCTACAAACGCAGAAATTCCGTGTTCCCCTAAAGGAGGAGTCTGTGCTGCTCAGCACACTGCCAAGCCAAACTGGCTGCAGCAAGATTAGTCTCGAATCCTGAGCTTTTACAAATCCTGTTTTTCTCATCTTCTTTGGGTTCTTCCCACAATGCAGTGTCACCCACTCAAATTTCTTTTTCAGCAGAAGATCGTAACTGGCTTGGTTTTTAATTAAAATTGTCCATACTCTGATTTAATGGCATCTATAAAGCATCCTGGCTTACCCTGCCTCAGGTAAATGAAAATATTTGCTGTGGTAAATAGGACTATTAGTTTTATGATCCATAACAATAAAAATCTTTTATCAAGAATGTCATCAAAAGAGGCATAAAATTGCGTTCCATGTAAAACTACCGAGATGTCTGAGAAGTTTTCCTGTGATTTATAAATTTCTGTAGGAAAAGGTGTTCATAGTGCCATTTTTTGGTGTGCCTTGTGGTCATGTTAAAAATTAACAGCACTTGTGAGCAGATCTCGTACATGGAAAGGATGGGGTCACAAGGTGGACATAATCGGAATTATTCCCTTTTCCCTGCGCAGATTCCCTGCATCCGCTTGGCCATGTCACTTTGCTCAGAAGCAGAATAATTCCGAGTGAAACGAAGCAGAGGAGGAAGCTCTCTGAACTCCCTGCCTGTGTTTCCGTGGTGCCACAGCAGCCTGGGCACAGCCCTGGCTCCTTGCACACGTTTCCCTGGCGTGGTGCAGTTGGAGCAGTCTCCAGGCATCTGCAGGAGGGCAGGGATGGATTTTGGCTGTGGATTTTGGTTTGGAGAGACCCCTGCGCCTTGGAGGGTGTGTTGGGTGAGCCCCAGAGGGCTGAGAGGCTCCTCGCTGGCCAGGCTGTGCCATAATATAATATACATAATCTAATTATAATTATATTATAATATAATTATCTATTATAATATAATAGTTCTATTATTATAGAATAATTCCAATTGCTTGGTTTAAAAGCGAGCAGCATCTGTTTCCTTTCACCAGCGAGTGAATTACCCTCCTCCCACCCCAGCACCCCCAGGTCCCACTGGAAATGGAGTTTTCATCCCCTAAAAGCACCCTGGAGCTGCTGGGGGGTACCACACCCTGATCAGAGCTCCGCTGGCTTTGGGATGCTCTGCTGAGCCCAGTCCTTCCCCAGAGCCCCGTGGGGCTGGAACAGGGCTGGGCTGCAGCAGTGGAGGGCAGGGATGTCCCCTGCGCCTCTTGGCTCATTCTGGAGTGTTTGGGAGTGGGATGAGGAGCATCCCTCCCACCCAGCCCCCCCGTGTTTATTTATCTATTTATTGCTTTGGTGTTTATTTCGGGCTGCTCCCCTCCGGGGGGCTCTGGTCCCTCTCCGTGCCGCGGTTTGGCCGCGCTGAGCTGCTGCTCCCTCCCGCATCTCCGCGATCTGAGATTCCCCAGAGGAATCAGCAATCCCCTCCTCCAATTCCTGGCAGATTTAGGGAGCGGTTGCCATGGCGACGGGGGAGGAATTGGATCTGCAGCCCAGCTGGGATCAATCCCAGCTGCTGCCTCCTCCTCCTGAGCAGTCAGCGTATTTTTAATAAAGTGACCGTGTACAGGAGGCTTGTCTTTGTCTTGTTAAGCCTTTGTTGTGTATTAAATCCCGAGGGCTTTCACCATAATCTGCTCTGCTCACAAGCTTTACAAATCCCGCCCTTACTCGGCGAGCTGCGGCCGTTAGATCCAGGAGATATTTCTTTCCTGATGGTTTTTATTTCTGGAATTCAGTTTAATTGGTGAATGGTTGTTTGAAACTAATGGAATTAAAGGTACAGCCTTGAAGAAGGGAACCATTCAATCACAGCTGATTCCATCCATACTGTGCTTTATTTGCTGCATTTTTTTTTTCTTTTTTTTTTTTAATTTTGCATTTTCTCTGAGCTTCACTCACGTGTTGTGGTAGAGCATCATTACCTGGGTCACCTGTGCCAGGAGCACAGGGATTCCTGCTGCTGGAGACAACTCCAAGGCAAAGTCCATCCCAGGTCCCTCCTGGGGTCACGGAGAGGGTGGCACCTGCCAGGAAGAGCCCTTGGGTTGGGGTTCAGCCTTTGGTGGCGTTCGGAGGCACCCCAGGGCTGAAATGCAGACACAGCCCTGGGTGTCAGGAATGGCCCCAGCACGATGGAGATCCTGATTTGCTCTCAAATCAGAACCTTTTTGGCTCTGCGGTGGAAGGGAGGGATGTGAGTGGATGAGCTCCCATTCACCTGAGGGAACATAACCCCACGGTAAATTTGTGATTGAGAATTTTTAGTGTCCCAAGCCATTCTTTCTGTGTGGAGCAGACAGATCTGCCAGAGCACTGGAGCATGAGTATTCCTGACTGTGGTGTGTCCCCGTTGGGGTCTGGGCAGGCACAGCCCCAAAATCAGCGATTCCCCACTTCCCTGTGCTGCCAGGGGCACTTTATTTCCTCCCCAGGTACAGCCTCCTGCTTAACCTCAGTCTGAGCCCGGCAGGGCCATAGCCTCCCTGCCTATTACCAAAATCACAGCTTAATTTGAGCTCATTTCTTTTGTTGAGATGCAAAACTAATTATATTTAACTACAGATGAACAGGAAGTTGCATTAGCAAATTTGTTGGGGTTTTTTTGTTGTTTTTTTTTAATCAATGGGGAATTATTCAGCATTTTTTGGGGGCTGGGGAACTTTGCAACCAGATAAAAGATATGGGGGAGGGCAGAGCTATAAAAAGTGTTATTGTGTGATTATGAAGAGGCCTTTTAATGCAGTTATTATGTGATGCTAAAAAGGCCTTTATTGCTCGAAGTTGGAAGCAGAATACAAATGGGCTCACAGTGTCTATTAAACGAGGAGTGGAAAAAATAGTCCCCATTCCCCTGAACTGCAAAGCAAAAATAACGATTAAACAGTGATTAAAATCAGCAGTGCTGGCTTTGTTAGTTTGATCACGGCCTGGGCAATAAAGCTGAGCGAGCGGGGAGCCATTGTTTGTGCAATTCCAGGCAGAGCTCATTGTTCTGCTGGACCTGCTTGTCCAGGTGACAGCAAAATCCTTGTGCTGCTGGAGCTGCCTCAGACAGGCAGCGCTGAACTCTCCCTGGTGTAAAATGAGGACACATGAGCTGGAAGTGACTCATTGCGAGGGATGGTTCCTTCTCCTGGCAGCTGAATTCCAGAAGCTACCTGCAGTTTGTGTGGCTGAAGCTGCTGGGGAAGAACAGCTGGGCTCTTTTGTGCCTCGTTTCATCTCCAGGGATGGGGTGTTTGGAGGACAAAGCCTTAAAAGGGTTTGCAGACACCCAGAGAACAAAACCCAGGGCTGAGGCAGCCCCACAGCCTGTCCAAAATCCTTTACAGAACCACCGGGAGAAGACAGAAGAGACTGGGGAAAAAAAGCCAGGTAGAATTTTGCTCCTCAGCATCTCTGGCAGAATGGAAATGTTGGGATTTCTCAGTTTTGTGTCTTTAATAACTCCCCTGGGTGTGTTTGTGCATAGGTGAGCACTGGGATCTCCCAATGCCAATGGGAAAGGGAGGGAATTGGCTCTTTGGGATCAACCTCGGGGCACCTGAGCATCCTGTGCTGGGCTGGACAGGCTGCAGGTGCTGCGGAGAGGATTTGTTAATCCTGGAGGTCACAGCTCCTCTCTTGTGCAGTTCCTGGGTTTGACAAGTGCCGTTCTGGAGTGAGGAATAATGCCAGAAGGTTTCCCCCTGGGCCTCCCTCCCACTGGGAAGGGAGTGCTGATGTGCAGTGAAGCAATTGCTGCCCCTCTGCACAGCCTTTGCAGCAATGCTGGTCCTTATACCACTAATTATGGGATTTCATGGTAACTCCGGAGTGGAGCAGGGGCAGCACTGACTGCATGAGGCACAGCCAGGGATTGGATTGATTCATTTTCCTTTCCTTTCCTTTCCTTTCCTTTCCTTTCCTTTCCTTTCCTTTCCTTTCCTTTCCTTTCCTTTCCTTTCCTTTCCTTTCCCTTCCCTTCCCTTCCTTCTCTCCTTTCTAAAACTTTTGCTTTCTTGTGTCCCAGGGGTGGTTTCCAGGTTTCATTCTCCTGAAAATCTGCCCAGCTCTTCTACGCATAGAAGGAGCTAAGCCCTTGGAAAAAAAATCCGGGGAAAAGTGAAGGCTGAGTGCTGCTGCCTGGGCTCAGAACTCTTGCCTCCCCTTTGGGCTGTATTTGCAGTGAGATATTCCCTGGTTTTGTGATTTCCTCCCGTTCTTTGCAGTAATGTGGCACAGACGTGCCTAAAAAAAGATGTAAGGTAGAGCCCAGCTGCTGAACTGGGGGTGATGGAGAGTTCAGTGCTTTCCACAGAGCCTTTCTTCTCCGTGCCGGCTGGAACAGAAATCACCTGAGGATGGAATGCAAGGCATTAATAACCCCAGCCTGTGCCACTGCCTTCCCGGCACGCTGCAGCTCTCACAAGTGCAGCAGAGAGCCAGGGCTGCCTTTAGAGAGCAGAATGTGGGGGAAAAATGAGTATGAATTTCTATTAGATCTCAATTAGCTCGGAGCCGTTTCCCCAGCACCCAGTGCTGAGCAGAAAGCTGATGGAGCTCTCCAAGCCCTTCCCTGGGTGCTTTCTCAGGCTCCATCCCATGGCTCAGGAGATCCAGGGCCTGTCCCTGTCCCTTTTCTGAAATCCCCGCAGGACGAGCAGCCCTCCGTGTGCCCATGGAGCACCCAGCGCTCCCAGCTCTGCTTCCCATCGAGTCCTGGCTGGGCTCTCGGGGTTTGCTGCTGCATTTGTGTTTTGGGGATGGAGCACCAGCATTTATCAGTGCAGCCTGCTGACTCCAGAGTCAAACCAGAAATGTGCAGGGAGATGGTCCCGGTTCTGATAATTCCTTCCAGGTTCCTTCTGGACAGGAACACTGTGTCAGGGTGGCTGCTGGCCAGAGGAATGTGCTCAGGAAATGCTGATATTCCTGAGCTGTCCTAACGAGGGCAGGCAGGGCTCCCCCAGCTGAGCAGAGCTCCGTGCTCAGTGCCTGACCCTGCTCCGTGTGTTTCCCCAGCCCTTTAAGGAATGTTGCCATTGGCACACACAGCCAGCTTTTCATTTCTGAAGCAGTTCATGTTTCTCAAAACCCCAGGTGTGCTTGGCAGCTGAAAGAATGCCTCTGTGGTCTGGAGGTAAAATTAGCTGCTCTGGGAGAGAGATTTTCGGATTTTCATGCACTACATGAAAACACAGAGGGTGTTTTCCAAAGAAAACCTCTTTTGGCGTCCTCAAATTCAACTTGACCCGGGCTTGTTAGGCCACAGATCTGCAGTGGAATTAAGATATAGCTGGAAGAAAGCCAGAATCCAATTACATTTTCTGCCTAATGGGTCATAATTTATGCAATGGAGAAGGAGGCAGGGACGTCGCTGGGGGAAAAGGGCACTGGGCCTGCGTGGATGTGCACTGGGGAGGGCTGATGGTAAATGGGAATGGGGAGGGCAGGGCTGCTGTCCTTCCTCTCGTGTTTGAAACCTCCTTCTCATGTTTAAAACCTTCCTCTTGTGTTTAAAACCTTCTTCCCTTGTTTAAAACCTTCCTCTTGTGTTCAAAACCAGTCATTCAGATCAGAAAATAGGTGTCATAGTGGACGGGAAATCCAATAAATGATCCATGGGGACTGGAAGGTTTTTGCTGGAGACCGCGGCTCTTGCCTAACTGTGCTCCTTCCTTTTCCAGCCGCTCTCCAAGTGGACATCGTTCCAAGCCAGGGGGAGATCAGCGTTGGAGAATCCAAGTTCTTCTTATGCCAAGGTGAGTGGTGGCTGAAGGCCCCTGGGTTTAATTGGTTCAGAATGAAGGTGTGTGATATGTGATGCTGAGATGTGTTTATCTCTGTGGGGGCAATCAGAGCCCCTCAGCAATGGGATCTCTGCAGGGCTGGGCAGCTCTCACTGCTCTCTTTCCTCCCCACAGTGGCAGGGGAGGCCAAGTTCAAGGACATCTCGTGGTTCTCCCCGAACGGGGAGCGGCTGACCCCCAACCAGCAGCGCATCTCGGTGGTGCGCAACGACGACTTCTCCTCCACTCTCACCATCTACAACGCCAACATCGACGATGCTGGCATCTACAAGTGCGTGGTCAGCAGTCAGGAGGAGGGCGACTCCGAGGCCACTGTCAACGTCAAAATCTTCCGTAAGGTTTTGCTAGGGAGTGCTAGAAATGAAAGAATTTCATTTCTCCATTTTTTATGGAGAGATAGGTTCAAGGCGTTGAAGCAAATTCTACCTGGGGGAAAGAAAAATCAATTTAGAGATTTAGTACTTTTCCTAGATGAAGTGTGGTTTATTTTGTCCAAGGAATTCAAGCAGCAAAGAACAAAAAGAATCAGACTTTGTTTTCTGTATGGTAAGGTGATAGGGCAGTATATGCACGTGGTTTGCCATTGAGAGTGTAGCAGACATAATTTTGAAGAGCTGCCATGAAAAGCACCTCCCAGGCTTTTTTCTTGCAGGTGTATGAGGCAGGATCAGGGAGGAAACTGTTTTACCTTCCTAGGAAAAGGCTGGAAGGGGAAGGAGGAGGGTGCAAGGAAAGGGGATGGTAAGGTTTCTTGGTTTGCAGGGGTAAGTGGGAATTAGGAGGAATGGACGGTCATGAGCAGCTCCAAGCTCACATTTGGCGCTGGGGGTTATTGAGAGTTGATTCGGGGGCTGTGGGCGGTGCATTCACTCAGACCTTCGTCCTCCCTTGGGAACAAGGAGATTTCTGGGGATTTGGGGCTTTCTCTGCTTGCCTCAGGCTGGAGGCAGGAGAACAGCTTCAGGTGCGCTGAGAAAGCTCCAGTGACCTTCTCTTTCCCCTGTTTCCAGAAAAGCTGATGTTCAAGAACGCTCCCACCCCTCAGGAGTTCAAGGAAGGCGACGATGCAGTGATTGTGTGTGATGTGGTCAGCTCTCTGCCCCCCACCATCATCTGGAAGCACAAAGGCAGGGATGTCATCCTAAAAAAGGACGGTAAGGCCTCGGTTCTTGTCCCTTCTGGGGTCAAATGTCCATCTCCATCACGCACAAAGTGGGGCAGAGGAGAAGCAGTTTGTGCCTGACTCGAGGCCATGGTTTCTGACACTGGAAAAAGCCAAGGAATTCTGGAAAAAAGCAGCATCTCCCTTTAATGGTAGAGAGAGAAGTTTTATTCCCCTAAGCCCAGAGGGGCAAAGAGAGGAGAACCTGGAGTGAGTTCTGTTCCTTTGTGTTTCGCAGTGCGGTTCATCGTCCTGTCCAACAACTACCTGCAAATCCGGGGCATCAAGAAAACCGATGAGGGCACCTACAGGTGCGAGGGGAGGATCCTGGCCCGTGGGGAGATCAACTTCAAGGACATCCAGGTCATCGTGAACGGTGAGGAGCACAGGGCTCGGGGCAGGGGCTGCAGCGCCTCAGCCCAGGCTGCTGCTGGAGTGCAGCTTCAGGTTCACACCTTCCTCTCCCTCTGCTGTGTCCATAAAAATGGCCATGGAATTCAGGGAGTGCGTGCCAGGTGTTTACAGGGAAAAAACACACTGAGAAACCTGAAGCTCAGAGTGAGGAACTGAGCTTGGTGGCACTCACAAGTGGTTTTGGGCACCACACTGATTATTTCTGGCTCTTTCTCTCCTGTGCTGAGAGCTTGTGCCTCACACCCATTGATTAACCCCTGCAGGTGATGGTGACAGGGTTTGGGTGACTGGTGGCACCAGAGATGCTCAGGGAGCCTCCTCTCGCTCACAGCTCCTGTCCTTCCCAACTCAGCCATGCCTCTCTTTTCTCGCAGTCCCTCCGTCCGTGCGTGCCCGGCAGAGCACCATGAACGCCACTGCCAACCTCAGCCAGTCTGTCACCCTGGCCTGCGACGCCGATGGCTTTCCTGAGCCCACTGTGACGTGGACAAAGTAAGATCTGCGTGCAGGGTCCTGCTGGGGTGGGGATGGTTCCCCCAGGCTTGGAGAGCCATGCTGGAGGGAAGGGAATGCTCTAAGTGGGATCAGATGAGTTGATTTTTCTCACAAGAGTGGCCTCGTGATGGGACTGAAGTCACCTTGTGCTGGGGGTCTGGCAGGGAGCACAGAGCCCACCCAGGGGGACTGGGGTGGGGAGGAGAATCAGAGGGTAAAAATCCTGTTGGTTGAGATTAAAACTATCTAGTTTAATATAGTTTAATATAGTTTAATAATTAAACTATCTAGTTTAATAGATAAAGCAAAACAGAAGAAGGAATTCCTTCAGTGCTCCCCATCCTTCAGCCAGGTCAGCTGTGTCCCCTCCCAGCTTCCTGCATTTCCCTGTCGGGCAGTGATTCCCACTCCGAGGACACCGTTCTTGGGATTGTGTAGCCTCTGGTGCAGGTGATGAGCACAAATTGGTGTGGGAAAGCTGATGGCAGCTCGGAATGGTGCCCTGGTGTGCAAGCAGCCACCCTCGGTGGGGTCACAGCTCTGTGGTGTCAGGAGGGATGAGGTTCAGCTGCCAGGAGGAGCTCCGGGGCACAAGGGGCTGGGGACAGGTCACAGCTGAGCTCCGCAGTCCACGGGGAGAGGAGAAGGTGCTGGTTCCTCTCAGCACAGGAGCTGCAGGGTCGTAATTGTGCTACCGAGCCTGACCAAAGAGCCTTTGGCTGCCTGTGCCCCCAGGGATGGCGAGCCCGTGGAGGAGGTGGAGGATGAGGACAAATACAGCTTCAACTACGATGGCTCCGAGCTCGTCATCCAGAAGGTGGACAAGAGCGACGAGGCCGAGTACATCTGCATCGCGGAGAACAAGGCTGGCGAGGCCGACGCCACCATCCACCTCAAAGTCTTTGGTAAACACCCCCGAGCAGCCCTGCCAGCCCGGCTGGGCACTGGGCACAGCTGTGGGAGCTGGGAGGGACCTGCTTATCGCAGTTAATGCTTGCTGGGCTTGTCCCGAGCTGCTGCTCTGCCTGTGCGCCTCTGCCATCCTCTGTGTGTGCAGGGGAAACCCAGCCCAGCTCTGCTGCCTCTGCCCAAACACGGGCACGCCTGCTGGGCTGAGACCCCCGGGCTGCTGGGGTGAGACCCCCGGGCTGCTGGGGTGAGACCCCCGGGCTGCTGGGCTGAGACCCCCGGGCTGCTGGGGTGAGACCCCCGGGCTGCCGGGGTGAGACTCGCAGGCTGCCGGGGTGAGACTCGCAGGCTGCTGGGAATGTCCCCTGGGCTGCTGGGGTGAGACCCCCAGGCTGAATCCTGACCCACTAAAGCTGCTGGGAATGTCCCCCAGGCTCAATGCTGACCCACCAAAGCTGCTGGCAATGTCCCCCAGGCTCATGGGAATGTCCCCCAGGCTCAATCCTGACCCACCGAAGCTGCTTTAGCACCTGAGAGCCTTGCTAGAACCTCGCAGGGAGGTGAGCCCGCCCCACCTCAGGCCTGTGGCAGTGAATCAGCAGCTTTGCTGCTGCCCGTGGATCTGGCAGTGTTAAGGAAGATGGAATTCTCCCTGCCTCGGATGCAGCCACCTGACAAAGCTGCTTAGCAAAGGGCTAATTTGGGGCAGGGAAAGTGTGCAGGGAGGTGGAAGAGTGAGCTGGTAATCCTGGGGGCTGAGCATTTGTACGCTCTTACATGGCTCCTCTCGTGGAAGCCTCAGCTGTAAGAAGGAGCAGAAGAGGATTTTTAGGTGTTAATTCTGTGAGGAGGTGCCCTCTTCTTCAATGTCACGCTGCCTCTTCCCCGCCTGGCAGTAAATTGGTCCCAATCCTCCCCAGCACTGCCTGTTTCAAAAATCTCTGGTGGCAGCCAAGCTCCGTCCTGAGCCCCACCTGAGTGAAGGTTCCTTTTCCTCCTCCTCCTCCTCAGCCAAACCCAAAATCACCTACGTGGAGAACAAGACAGCCATGGAGCTGGAGGATCAGATCACACTCACCTGCGAGGCCTCGGGGGACCCCATCCCCTCCATCACCTGGAGAACCTCCACACGGAACATCAGCAACGAGGAGAAGGTACAGCCCTTCCCAGAGCCCCGTGGGGTTGGTGGGGTCAGCACAGCTCGTCCCTGCCTGGCCTGGCCTCGAGCTGCATGCGGATGCACGTGGAGATCCTGCACGGGAGCAGGGCCAGGGGTCACAGCTGCTGTCCCCTGCACAAGAGCAGGGCAGGGCTGGGGTCACCGCTGCTGTCCCCTGCACAGGGGCAGGGCTGGGGTCACAGCCTGCTGTCCCCTGCACGGGAGCAGGTCCGAGGGTCACAGCCACCCATCACAGGCGCCCTTGGGTGAAGAGCCACCTCGGTTCAGAGCAGCTGGGGAGATGCTTTGGCACTCCTGCTGCGTTCACTCGGGGCTGAATTCAACTGGAGAGACCCTGACCCCTCTTCAGAGGAGTTCCTAAGTTGCAGGAGCTTCGGGCAGCTGGGGATGAGCACCCTGAGCCCAGAGCTGTCCCCGCTGTGCAGTGGCAGGTGAGGGCTGTTCCCTCTCCAGGGTGCAGTGGACCAAAATGAACCTGTTAATTCCTCCTCCGTGCTGTCCTCTGACGCTGCACATCCCTCAAGCACAAAAGCCTGGCTGCCTTTTGTGCTCACCTGTTTTGTTGATCCCATCAATACCATTTCGTTCTTAAAAGGCAAAAATAATTAGCAGTTTTTTCTTTTAGAAGAAGAGTGCTGGTGTTGTTATTGGCGACAGTTCCTTTAATTAGCCAAGGTTAGGATGTGCTGCTGTACTGGAGATGTTTCATGAAGTGATCAGGAGGCAGATTTGGAGCCAGAGAAAGCCTAGACAGAAGTAGGAGTGAGGAGCTGTTGCTAATTAATAATCTCCTAATAACAGGATGCTTCAGGGCTCAGCTGCCTTGGCCATGCCAGAGGTCCTGGCTCAGCGTGGAGGCAGCAGGTGACACTCTGAGAGTCTTGGAGCAACAGAGGTGTCCACTGTCACTCGTCCCCACAGCTGCTGTCCTGCACTGCAGCTCCTAAATGAGCTTTTCTAATTGCCCCCATGACGTCAGCCCCTCCCCACGTCGTTCATGTGTAACTTTATTAATCAGAGTGCCAAAGTTTTCCAGCTTCAGTTCTTTCTCAGCATCTTTTGGATCCCAGGGCTGCTGTGAATCCCTGCAATGTTCAGGGAGAGGTTTCCAGTGCCTGCAGAAGCTGCAGTGTGACTGGGGGACCTGTTTGGGCAGATCTGAGGTTATTTATTCATGGTTTGTCTCTGTCAGGAGAGCCCTGGGAGGTGCCAAGGGCTGCAGTGCTGCTGGCTCTGGAGCTTGGATCACAGCCATGGGCACAGCTTGGGCAGGGAGGAGAATTTAAAAACCGAATCAAGGGGTGGGAGAGCCCCCCCTCTGCAGCCCAGCTAAACCCTGCAGATCTCAGTGCCAAAACTGCTAACTCATTTTTGCTGATTTTTGAGACTCATATATCCTGCTTGGTGCTGTGAGGTTGGTGATCCATAGCAAGGGAAATGTTCATACTCTGAAACTTTCTTACCCAGACTGGGGGGGAAAAGCCAAGGTTTGAGGCACTGCCATGTGCTCATGTGCTGGTTCAAACCTTCAGGAAAACATTATTTTATCATATCCACGCACTTTCTAGGCTGGATTATTTTGTGTCTGTGTGTGCATTTTGTTTTGGTTTGTCTTATCTTTTTCCCATTCTCTATCTTGTGCTCTGAGTTGAGGTGAATGTTTCAGATGTCCAGAAAATCCTTAGGCCAGAATAGCTCTGATAAATATTCTATTACAAATTCTATTCGAATATTTAATTCTATTAAATATTCCGGTACAAATGCACATATTCAGTTTATTCTTCACTTTCTTTCTCTGGGACAGCACAGGGAAATGAATGGTCTTTGATGCAGGACAAACAGTGCTATTTTAAGAGTTTTCAAGCCCTCCTTTTGCATATCTCCATTATCCAGGTACTTGGATGCTTCTCTCTTGCTTCATGTTGTTTGCTCTTGTCATCATCCTTCAGTGTAGATTTTTAGAGGTGTGGAGGTGCCTTAACTCCTAAGTACATTCTGAAAAACCTACCCAAACCACCAAACAAAACCTGAGTTTTAGTTCAGTTGTGTTTCCGGGCAGATTTTGGGGTGTCACGGTCCCTGAGTGCTCTGCCACCCTTCCATGGAGCAGCTGTGGGGACATTCCTGGGTTTGTCCCCAGCAATGGAGCTAAGCCTGTGGGGATGGGAGTGAAACACTGCAGGTCCTTGATCCAGAGCTGGATCCCCCTGTCCCAGCCACTCCCCATTCCCTGGAGGGCAGAAACCAAAGGGAACATCTCCTCAGCCCAGGAGTCAAAGAACAGAGGGAGGGATCAGCTCTGATTTCTCTCCTGCATCCCAGTCACAGTTTAACCTGTGTGGTGGCCCTGGGCCTTTTCCCCCAGGGCTGCCCCACAAGGCTCCCTGTTCCTCAGGCAGGAAAATGCAGATTCTGGGTGGATCTGAGTTGCTTGGCTGAATTACAGACATCTTTCACCTCTGTCATGGGTGAATTCCTCTCTGCATTGTGCTGTCCTGAAAGCAGCCCAGCCCGTCCTTGCTCTCATTCTCTGCTGCTGTTGCTGCCCAGGAGCCTCTGTCAGCTCTGTGCTGTTGGCAGCGAAAGCAAAGGGATGAGTTTTTGACAATTTAGGATTCGGGAGGTGCACGAGGCTTTGGGTTCCCCCTCGCTCCCTGCACGGTGCTGGGTAGGGCTCGTCTGTCTCTGTCTCAGTGAGGAGGATTGAGTCTGGGATTCTCTGGGATGGAGAACGTGGCTCTGCCTCTTTCCCCACACCCCTGAGGTGTGCAAAGAAACAGCAAACGGAGGGTTAGGGAATGGGCTTTGTTCCTTCTTCCTCTTCCTTTCGGGTGACACCAAGGGAGAGAAAGTGTCCCCTGTGCTGACAGCACAGGAGTGGAAGGGGACTCCCAAGGCAGGTCCCTGAGCATAACCGGGACTGAAAAAAGGGATTTTTCTGGATTATCAGGCTGCCTGTTGAGCTTCCAAGCACCCTGTGCACAGCAGGATATTTACACCTAGAAAGGACCAGGTCTTGGGAGTGTCCCAACCCCGCAGCTGTTGGTGAGCTCCACCTCAGGCTTCCAGTCACAAGCCAAGCCTTTGCTCCCACCAGAGCCATTGTCGAGCGAGGCTGTGTGTCCCATCCGTTGGCGTTTCGGTCTCAGTGTTCGCTAGAAGCCCCGTGGCAGCAATGCTCTGTTTTTGGTTCTCATTCCCTGAGCTTCCATCTCCATCCCTGTCACCCTGTGTGCTGTGACATCCGCACAATGTCACCGTGCCTCACGCCCAGCAATGCCATCCTGGCTCTCGTATTAGCAGGTGATTTTTGATTCCTGAACTGAAGGGGACCAACTGACATAACAGAGACCAGGAGCTGCTTGGAATATAAATTTTGGGGGGTGGGAAATGGAACCCAGCAAGTTGGCTCTTTGTGAACCACAGTGAATATGGTCCCCACTGCTGGTGGCTTCCTCTGAGCGGGAAATCTTTGTTTTAATGTCAGGTTTGTGCATGTTGCACTGCTGTGGGGCTGTCCCCAGCCCGGGAGGGGCTGGGGGCTCCATCCCTGTGGGCTCCTGTCCCACCGTGCTGGGGGTCCGCAGCTCCAGGGCCCAGCGTGCATGGAAACAGGGCTGCACATGCATGATGAGCACGTTAATCAGCGTTAATGAGTCCGTGTGGGGTGGCAAACGGAGCAGGGGCACAAATCCAGGTCTGTGCTCTGCAATTCAGTGACCAGAGCCACTTGCCCAGCACCAGGTGTGTAGAAAAGGTGAGATGTGATGAAGGGAACAGTCACTGGCCCACGATAAATCAGTCTCTAGGGGCCATCAGCCTTTGGTTAGTCATTTCAAACCAATTCAGAGGCTATGAAATGGTGAATGGCAATGCAAATTGATGGAAAAGGGAAGGTGTTATCCCCCCACGCACAGGAGATGTACAGCTTGGAGCCTGCATGTGCACACAGCTCAATGTGCTGCAAACACTGGTACCTGAAAGCAACCTTTGATAAACTTTTATTGCTTTTTTTCTGTTGTTGTTGTTGTGTTCTATATCTGTTCTCTCCAGGCTTCGTGGACCCGGCCCGAGAAACAAGAGGTATCAGATTACCAGACCTTTAGCAAACTTCTTAGGTTGTTGGTTTTCGGTTTCTCTTCTAAGCATCACAGATTAACAAAGCTCTAGTCCAGTAACCAACTAAATGAGCATTAATCTGACCCAGTTAAATACCAATACATACAAGAAACAGCTTCTAGAGGTAGAAGTTGCTTGGCATGTAGTGATGCATTTTTTGGATGAGCAAAGTAGCTGTGTTGGGAGTGAGGAACTCTGGTTGTCACTTAAAAATTAAAGAAAAGAAGATTAAAAGTAAAAGCAAATGTAAAATGCTGCTTTCACCATTTTCTTCTATGCTGCCAGTGTGAATCATCCTCTCTTTCAGAGAGGGAAGAATTAGCATCAACCTATATTTTGGGAAAGTGATTTTTCCCCAGGAAAGCCTCCTCTGCTCCAGCCAACTCACCTATTTGCTCATGGCACTCCTTCAGTTTGACCTTCTCTTTAAAGGACAACTGCATCATGTTCCATTTCCAAGTCAATGCAGAGAAACCTTGCACGAGGGGCATTTCTCCAGAAAATGCTCCAAATCGCTCAATTATTTTTATTTGTCTTTGATCTGCAAGGGTCAGCGAGGGGAGGGTGGGATAATGCAGTAACTGGGGGTGGTGCAAATGGGGTTTGATTTTATTTCGTGTTCAGCGCTGTGCTATAATAATAGTAATGATAATAATAATGATAATAATAATAATGCACCTGATTTGTAGCACTCTTGCTTCAAAACGGACCAGAAGGAAAGCTCCCAAGCAAATAACAGGGGTCAGGTGGAGGACAAAATGAGCTCTCAGAGCTGGGTGACTTGGATTTGTATTTTTAGGATCAACTTCGTGGAGGCTGTGATTTTTTAAATTATTTTTTAAGCCGTCTTAAAGCACAGAGGCTGAACAAAGGGAAGCTGTAACTTGAGCACCACCCAGCTGTGTTTCAAGTGGGGCTGAGAAGCTCCTGCCAATTCTTCCTTCAGAATAATCTGTTGGATTGTGGCAGGTGAAGGCATCGATATTCAGAGCAGTTTGCATTGCAGAATTTGGAATCTGAGTAGTTGCATCTCTCCAGGACTCCCACGAATTCCTGGCACAGCTGTCCCCTCCCTGCCCCAGTGTTCTCTCTGTGCTCTCTCTCTCCAGCTTCTCATTAATATGAGCACTAATACTATTAAGTTCGCTGTCTCTAAATTTCTTACTGCCTCTGTGTCTTAAAATACCCAAGTGGGGTGCAGGATATCTCTTTTAAATCGCTCTAAAGTTGCCTGGGGGCTTTTAGCAGTCGATTCCAGCAGCAGGAGTCGGGTCTGGGGAAGGTCAGGAAGTGAAGTAATTCATTTTAATAAAGGAATTTCGGGTGAGGAGGTGAAGGCAGTCCTGGCTGCATCTCGGGGTGACCTCAGTCACACCCCAAACTGGTGATGCCTCTCTGGCAACTGGGGATTGGTGCAGCCTTAGGCTGCACGTTAAATACAGACAGAAACACCGCACTGCGAGCCCAGAGCAAGGACAGAGCCCTCCTCTTCCCTCAGTGGAACTGCTGCCTGTGCTCAGGAGCTTTAGGCGCTTTGGGAGGGTGTGGGTGAGGAGACAGGACTGGAATCACTCAGGGGTGCTTGTTTGGGACAGGGCTGAGAGCTCCAGAGGGTGAAGGGAAGGGGAAAAATGCATTTTATTTGTTTCTCCTCTGCCCCTTTGGCCCCGAGGTGTTGAGCTCTGGGCCAGGTGTGCCCACAGGGCATGGCCAGAATTTGGGGAAGAATACCTGCAGTAAGGATAAATGGCTCTAATTGGCAATGTAGAGAATATCCCACCCTGCTCTGAGGTGTGGCTCACTGCCCTGGCCCTGAGCTTGCCTCCCCATGGCCAGGAAGCATTTTGTGAGCCCAGGAAGGGATCAGGGAGATTTAATCAAAGGGTTACGAGTGTCCATGTCTGGCTCATGAGTTCCTGTGCTGTCCCCAGCAGCCACAGCCTCTGGTGGGCTGGAATAGGGATAGAGAAAACCTGCAATGTGCTTTCTTGGGTAGATGTTTTTCTCTCTTTAGAGTGTTTTTCCTGATCTCCCTCTTTCTTCCCTTGTGCCTTTTGGTGCTAAGAAACAGAGCTTCACCTTCAGAATCGGTTGCTCATGAAATGATCATTGGCCGTGATTTCCTGGCACTCCTTCGTGTTGGATCTTGAGCGAGTGGGGAGAAGGCAGGAGAATTTGGGTGCAAAATAACCTTTTCTAGAATCACCTGTGATTACCCTACTTTGTCACTTACCCTCTCCTGGTGAGGTCACAGAGAGAAGGATTGAGAATATTCACCCAGATCTGGAGTCTTGGCTGTTACTCGTTTATCAGCACTTGTCCTGTCCCTTCCAGGAGCACAGATCGTGTATGGGATGGAGAGCGGCAGGAGGCACAGCCACAAGGGTGCAGCTTCATTCGCTTGTGTTTGTGCCACAAAATCAGAAATTAGGGGACAGAGTTGGGGCTTTAGAGCTTCCAGGCGAGGCAGAAGCACCAGGGTGGAGAGAGGAGGCCATGGTTCTGTGGTTCATGGATGAAGGGAGCTTTGCTCACAAAGCAGAGAGGAAATCCCCCCGGGCTGGGGTGGCTGGGGGGGCGCAGTGCCCTTGCAATCCCCTTGGATGTGACATTCCTTTCTGTCTGTCAGTGCCATCCCCACTCTCTTGCATGTGGGAAATGGTTCTAGAATTTTCTTGAGGCAGGGCTGTCTCTGGAAGTTTTCTTGCCTTTTTCACTGCACTTTCCTCTCTTCGTGTGCCATGTTCAGGTGAAAGTTCTGAGCTCTCTTTTTGTCCCGTTCAGCCCTGAGCTCTGGATCTGTTCTTCCTTCTCCCATTTCAGGGACACTGAGATAAAACCATTATTGCTGAGAGAACAGGGAGGGCTGGATTCTCTGTCTGGAAGCTGTTGGGGAGGTTTCTTTATTTTTTCTCTTTGCATGCTGGCAAAACTTTTTAACCAGAGCTGGATCTCTGCAGTTCCCATTCTGGGGAGAAGCTTCACTGTCCAGTTTTCCTCAGAGATGCAACAGCAGCTGACACTTTGGTCCTTCTTTTCACATTTTCCCCTTCCCCGAGCGCTTTTGAGCGGCAGAGAACCTCCTCGTTGCTCTCAGAATCGCCTCTCCGCAGCCTCAGGTGGGGTGAGGCCAAGCTTTGGGGTCCCCCAGCACGGCGGGGTTGGCGTGGGGCAGACTTTGTGCCACCCTGGGCTGCCGGGGGCTCAGCGGTGACCGTGTCCCCTCCCTGGCAGACGCTGGACGGGCGGATCATCGTGCGCAGCCACGCGCGCGTCTCCTCGCTGACGCTCAAGGAGATCCAGTACACGGACGCGGGCGAGTACGTGTGCACGGCCAGCAACACCATCGGCCAGGACTCCCAGGCCATGTACCTGGAAGTGCAGTGTGAGTGGGGGCACGGGGGCTCTGCTTTCCCTTTCCCTTCCCACGGCTGAGGCTGTGGAAGCAGCTCAGTCCGATAAAAGTCTCCATTTTTTTGTAATTCTTGCCTTTTTTGTGACCTTCCTGGTACTTTTCCCTGCCCTTTTCCCCAGCTAGAAAACCCAAACTCATTCCCAAGCTCCAAGCCCTGGGAAATACAAGGCCCCTATCCTATCTTAATTCTTCCTGAGAACCAAAGATTTCGAGACACATTTTCATAAACAAATACAGATAAGGAGCTCCAGAGAAGGGGCTTGACCTAGAGAAAATGGCATCACCACTTATCCTCCTAATTAGTGCTTTTTATCAACTATGCTAATTTTCTAAAACCCATCAAACTGTATTCACCCCTGTAGAAGTGAGCTTTTGTAAATATTCTTCTATAACTGCCCCTGGAGCTCCAATAAAAATCCGCTTTTATATTACCTCCGGTACTAAAATTATCTCAAGTTTCATTTCTAAGCTGAAAAGGCAACATGAGCTGTTGCTGGGTGTTTGCTCTGGCTGTCTCCAGCTGGATGCTCTTTGCCCCTCATCGTGGTTCTGCTGCAGTCCCATTTGTTGGGAATCAAAATTCTTCCCTAGAACAGCTTCCCTGGCATCATTTCCCAGATCCATCCTGCCCTCTGCTCCTCCTGCTGCCCAGGAGCAGCTTTGGGGCTGAGCAGGTGTTCTCTGTATGTCCTTCAGCAGCAGACCCTCCCCACCCTGCTGGCCGAGGGGACAGTTCCCATCTCCTGTTTTCCATTCCCTTTCCCACATGAAGGTGGACTCCAGCCGGGGGATCAGCAGTGAGGCTGCTCTGGGAGCTCGCCTGGCTCCAATCGCCTTCCCAAATGTGTCTTTCAGACGCCCCCAAGCTCCAGGGCCCCGTGGCCGTGTACACGTGGGAAGGAAACCAAGTGAACATCACCTGCGAGGTGTTTGCCTACCCCAGCGCTGTCATCTCCTGGTTCCGGGACGGGCAGCTCCTCCCCAGCTCCAACTACAGCAACATCAAGATCTACAACACGCCCTCCGCCAGCTACCTGGAGGTGAGGATGGGCCAGGAGGGCTCAGGGACATCAAATCATGGATGCTGAAGGAATTGAGTCTTGTCCTGTTGGGAGAAATGAACTTGGGTGGTGTTTCTGGCACGTAAATGCTGAGAGAAATCGGGTAATAGAAGATAAAGCAAATCAGGTAATAGAATATAAAGAAAACCAGGTAATAGAAGAATAGAAAATCAGGTAATAGAAGATAGAGCAAATCAGGTAATAGAAGACACTCTCGCCTTGCCTCTGATTTTTGCCCCCTGCAGTTCTCTTCCCCCACAGACAGAGCACGAACACCTGGATTTTGTTGCAGCTTCTCTCCAGCTAAGTGCAGCGCCTTGGCAGAGGGAAAAGCGTTTTGTGGTCAGAATTTGAGCCTTCCTTTCCCCCACAGGTGACCCCAGACTCGGAGAACGACTTTGGGAACTACAACTGCACTGCCGTGAACCGCATCGGGCAGGAGTCCTCCGAGTTCATCCTGGTGCAGGCAGGTGAGCAGGGAGGGCAGGGGAGGTGGCAGAGGTGCCAGCGTGGCCCCGCTGTTCTGATTTGTGTCACTGGGGTGGCAGGAGAGCAGTGAGGCCTTCATGGAGTGTCTGTTTTGGGGTGGAGATGCTCAGCAGCTCTGTTCCCTCCTTTCTGTTTCCAGGGGCTGTTTTCCCCAATTCTTCAGTTATTTTCCCCACTTCTCCAGTTGCTTTCCTCAACTCCCCAATTGCTCTCCCCGACTCCCCAATTGCTGTCCCCAACTCCCCAGTTGTTTTCCCCATTTCCCCAATTGTTTTTCCCAACTCCCCAGTTGTTTTCCCCACTTCTCCAATTGCTTTCTTCAACTCCCCAGTTGCTTTCCCCAACTCCCCAGTTGCTTTCCCTGATTCCCCAATTGTTTTCCCTTCTCCCCAGTTGCTCTCCCCAATTCTCCAATTGCTTTCCCCAATTCCCCATTGTTTTCCCCAACTCCCCAGTTGCTCTCCCCAATTCCCCAGTTGCTTTCCCCAGCTCCCCAGTTGTTTTCCCCAACTCCCCAATTGCTGTCCCCAATTCCCCAATTGCTTTCCCCAATTCCCCAGTTGCTTTCCCCAGTTCCCCAATTGTTTCCCTCAATTCCCCAGTTGCTTTCCCCAATTCCCCAGTTGCTTTCCCCAGTTCCCCAATTGTTTCCCTCAATTCCCCAGTTGCTTTCCCCAACTCCCCAGTTGCTTTCCCTGATTCCCCAATTGTTTTCCCTTCTCCCCAGTTGCTCTCCCCAATTCCCCAGCTGTTTTCCCCCATTCCCAGTGTCTCACCGGCCATTCTCCCTTCTCCCCAGACACGCCCTCGTCCCCGTCCATCGGCAGGGTGGAGCCCTACTCCAGCAGTGCCCAGGTGGAGTTCGACGAGCCCGAGGCCACGGGCGGAGTGCCCATCCTCAAGTACAAGGCAGAGTGGAGGGCCCTGGGCGAGGTGGAATGGCATTCACGGTTCTATGATGCTAAGGAAGGTAGGAACAACAAAAAAAATGGGATTCCTTCCCCACCAGCAGCGCAAAAAAAGTGACTTTAGGGAAAAAAAGTCCTTCCTTTAGGGAAAAGCCATGGAGGGTGGGGGTTCAGGCTGGAGGCCCCAGACAAGTGTTTCAACATTTGCTGTGAGTGACACCTTGAATTTTCAAGTGGAAATGAGGGCTGGGCTGTGCTGAGAGCTCTGTCACAGACCTGTCTGAGCAAGGTGAAAAACCCTGTGCTTGGAATAAAAGTTTCCACTTGCAGCTTCCCACAGGAGGCTTTTCAGCCCTCATCTGTCACCCCTTAGTCCCCCTTGGAAAACAAACCCTGCCATTCCAGCAGCAAGCCCCAGTCTTGTTGAAGTGATCTACAGCAGTGCTCCCTGCATAAAATCGATCTTGGCGTCAAATAAACCGAAAGAGTTTTGATTTGCGGAGGACTGTGAAAAGGAGAGCTCTGCTCCAGAGCTGAATCTTCCACCACCAATGCTGTGTGGAGCTGAAATTCTTTTAAGTCCCCACTTGAGTGACGTGATCCCAACTAGAGTAGATTTATTTGTCTCTTTTCTCCCTGTATGGGGAAAACAGAGCAAGTTTATTTTTTTCTTGGAATCCTGAGCTGTTGGCTCTGATTTTCTGATATTTGTGGAGATTCGGGGAAGCCCACAGGGAAGTCAGGCAGAAGCACGGCAAGATGGCAAAAGAGCAAACTTTATTCACCAAACTTTCTTTATATAAGCGTTAATAATATAACAACTATTGGTCGGCAATTTTCCACCCCCTAAAATGACTGGCTACAGCCCTACAGCACCCAGTACCAAAACACAGAGATTAGAAAAGCACAAAAATGCAACTTATCTCTATTCTCCACGAGAAAGAAGAGCAAGACTTTTAAAACAGTGCAACTCCACTGAGCCTTTCTTTGCTTTTTCCCCCTCATTGCTGCCCCAGCCAACGCGGAGAGGCTGGTGACCATCACGGGGCTGAAGCCTGAGACCACGTATGCCGTGAGGTTGTCCGCGGTGAACGGCAAGGGCGTGGGGGAGCTGAGCCTGCCCGCCGAGTTCAAGACACAGCCAGTCCGTAAGTAGAGCCTCTCTCCGCTGGGACCTCCCAGGGACCTGTGCCGTGCATGGATCACTCCTTCTCTCTCTTGCAGACCTGGCTGCGCCCTCTGTTGTCTCTGTGCTTTGGGTTCTAGAGGGTTTTGTTGGTATTAAGTCTTCTTTGAAGGGAGGAGGCAGAGGAATTGTTGTGTTTGCGGTGGTTGGTGTTTCCAGGTCAGCCTTGGTGTGACAAAGAGAAAGGACTGTGCGAGAGGATTTTAGTGAGCAAGAGCAGCTGGGAAGGGTCTTGGTGACTGAGACTGTGATGGCACTGCCACAGGGCAGCTTTGCTTTGCCAGTTCAGGTGCTGAGCCCAGGACTGGCCTGGGGCTGTGCCAGGGAAGGGAGGGTTGATCTTCCCTCACATCCTGCAGCGTTGGGGGGATTCCATGGACTCCTCAGGCTCTGCTCTGCTCCCCCTGGGCCATTTTCACGTTCTGCTGTGGCCCAGCACTGTCCCTGCTGTTCCAGGGAAGGATTAAATGCCAGGAGCTGTGCAGGATGGGAAGGAGAGAAAGAGGAGAACAATGACACAGAGCAGTGGGCAGGGGAGAGGTGAGCCAGGCAGGCAGGGACAGGAGCTTCTCCCGTGGATCTTCCCCATCCCCTGCATTCAGCCCTGGACCTGCTGTCCCCAGCTCCCCCAGCCCTGCTCCAGAGCTCTCTTCAGACCCTCCGTGACCCCGGGCTGCCCTTCCCAGCCCATCCCGAGCATGTCTGGAGACCCCTGAGCTGTTCACCTTCTGCCCAGAGCAGCTGAGCAGGACACACCTGGGATTTGGATTTTCCAGCTCCATATTCTCTGTCTCCTTCTCACATCTTCTACATTTTATTTTTTTGTGTGTGTGTGTCTATCTCTGTCTTTTTATTTTGTTTGGTCTGTGTTCCATCCATGGATAAACCGCAGGCATCCCTCACCCACGTAAGTGCTCTCTGCATTTCTTTCACTCTTTTTTTTGATGTTTTTAGAGTCTTCCTCTAACACAGAGAACTTTTAGCTTTTAATTTAGCGCATTTTTCCTCTCTCAGGGGCTTTAGGATTGGAGTAACTGGTAGTGTCCATTTCCTAACAACACTGACTCTGGAATAGTCACTCTGTTCTTTTTAGAACAGAATTAGGGTTAACTCCTTGTCTGTGCTCTGAAGCATGCAATTGAAATATTTAATGTAGTGATTATCTAATAATAATAATAATAAAAATATTAATAGTTAGCTTGTTGACTCAAGAGTGGAGTAGTGGAAGGCTTCAAATTTATGGATTGATTAAAAATTGCTCAATTTTAATGATATTGAGATAATTCAGGGAAATCAGTTTAGCTAAATTGCAGGTCTGGTTAAGACCAATTGAAAAGCAACCTAGAACTTCAAATTTTTGAATATCTTCACAATTTTGAAAGGACAAACTTCAAGAGAAAAAAATTGTAATTTTTTTGCCTCACTACTAATTTTTACCACTGGACAGTCTTCCAGCACTTGTGTAGATTGTGGACCTAAATAAATACATCTCATACTAAATTTTTTTAAAATGGCATGTTCCCCCTCTCCAATGCAAAAAGAGCCAAAAATGTGATGGATTTGTGTAGTTGTGAGTGAAATATTGAGATGGCTCCGTAGCTTGTGCCTTTCCAGTCAGAGCTGATCAATGGAGCTAAAAGAAACCTCTTTATCCCACTGAGCATTATTCCATTTATCAAAGCATCCTTGTGGGGAGCTGCTGTTATTCCAAGATTACACAGACGAGCTCGAAGAAGCTGCTGGCACATTCTTTGAGACTCCTGAAGTAAAAAACAGGAGAGGGTTTTTTTAAAAATTTTTATTTTTAACCCAAATTTTGAATCATTCTTGTGCCGTTTTCCCTCAGAGGGTGCATGGCACAAAAGCTTGGCTTTCGCGGAGCAGGAGGGGTGAGGATGGATGGACAGATGGACATTGCAGTGGGCAGGGAGGCATTTCCAGACCCTTCGTGCAGTCTGGAGTGGTTTGGAGGCTGTTAACTCCATCTGAAATGCTGCTGGGAGGATGAGGATGGGCAGCGCGAGCAGAGATAATCAGCAGCAGCCAGGGAGAGCAGGGCTGGGCTGAGGACAGGGAAATAAAGCCATGGAGAAGAGAGGAAAAGGAACATCCACAGCTCTGCTGCAGCCCCGCGGCCAGAGCTGTGTGCCAGCCCCATCACCTGCGGACAGGTAGGAGCCTCTGCAGAGCATCCCAGCACTTTGGTGCTGCAGCTTTTTGCTTTTTTTAAAATTTATTTTTCATTTTCCATGTGGCGATGGGCTGTCAGCCACTCTGTGCTCCCCAGCTGCAGGGTAAGTGCCAGTTCTTCCTCATTTTTCACATCCATCCTGCCCTTCCAGGCTCTGCAGCTGGGATCATCCTGGGCCTCGTGCTCTCCAGTTCTCTCTCTGCTCCTTCCCAGAGCCCCTCCTGGACCCCGACTGAGCAAACGCCCTTTTTCCATTTGTGCTGGAGTTCCAATCACCTGTTTGTGGGCAGAATCACAGCAGGAAGAATCTGTGTCCCCCACAGTGTGATTTGAAGGTCACAGATATTTCAGGAATTTTACAGCTCTGATTAACCAAAGCCACTCGTTTTCCTTGCCCTATTATTTCAAGCTTCTATCTGAATGTAAAACCTGACACAGTTTTTAGTGCCTGCTGGGATAAGTCTGAAGTCATTTTGATTTATTTAATTTCCCTCAATAAGTAAAAGCAGTTTCAGTCTATCTTAGAGGACCTCTCCATGAGGTAATTAGTGCTAATTAGGTATTATACTGGCACAGAGCAGAGTTCTGGAGGCTGGCGGAGGATCTGTGTAACCTGACCTGAGTTTGGATTTCCATTTTAACCATTTGCTGGTTTTCTTCATTTTCTTTTGCTTATATATCTTTAGCCAAAAAAAGGCCTAGGGAACAGGAGGGTTTTGAGCCCAAAATTGTCTCCAACCCCGAGAGTGTGTGTGGGGTTGGGATACAAATATCTCCCAAGCCAATGAACCAACACTGAAATAACCCCCACCTTCCAAATCCTCTCATTTTCTGCTTTTTGGCAGCATTTCACAGCAATCCCCTCCCTCTGCTCACCTTATTTCTCTTTCTCCAGCCAGCGCTGCTGCCCCCACCTCGCGTTTAGCAGAGAGTGAGTATGGCAGGAGGGTTTGTTCCTCTGCATGACCTCCTCACCGAGTGTGGTGCACTTCTAACACCCCTCGCTGCTTTCCTGGAGGGTTTTCCCCCCAAAATCTCTCTCCCTGGGGCTGCTCTGCAGCTTCCCAAGGTCTGATTTTACCCTCCTCGTGTCCCTGTCGTTCTCTGCCTGCTCTTGGAGGCACAACAGTGAGAATTCTTTTGATGTTAAAGCTTTTGTGGGGAATAGCAGAGAAATCCCTCCCAGCTCATGTCCCTCCTGCTGTGTTCTTCCCAGGGCTTTGGGAAGCAAGGACATTCCGTGTCGCTGTGCCCTGGAGGTGCTGCTGTCAGTGCCTGCACAGTGTGTCTGTGCTCTGGGGAGTGCAGGCTTCTCTCCAAACTCCCTGATTTCCCAAGGGGCTCACACTTTTAGGGTTCTTAGACCTGATTTTTTCCTCTTTCTGTGCTCCCTGGCTGTGGTGCAGGGAGGTGGGAGCGAGCAGGGGGTCAGGGGGGTCAATTCTCATCAAGTGCTGCTCCTAGAGGCCTCCCAAATATTCCACTAATGGGCTGGTTGGGGCCAAAATGGGGCAAAAATGGGGGTTTGGGGCCTCAGGATGGAAAAGCCTCAGAGCAGGCAGCTGTCCCTGTCCCCAGAGGGACCCGGGGCTGCCAGGACAGCCCTCCTGTCTCTGGGTGGAAGGGTGGGTGTCACCTGCAGGTCCCCAGGTGCAGGTGGGTGTTACTGTCACGCTGTCCCCATTACACCTCCTCCCTCTCCCTGCTCTCACCCCGGCCCTGCCTCTCCCCCCAATTTCCGATCTCCGTGCCCTGCTTCACCTTGACGGTGCTGTCCATCCTTCCTGTTTCCATAGCAACCCTGCCTCCTGCTGCATCCCCGAGCCCCGAGGCACCGCGTGAGTAGCTGGGGCCGCTGCCCTCGGATCCAGCAATTCGGGGGCTCTGCTGTGCTTTGGGTGTCTGTTCCCCAACAGTTTGCTGTGTGAGCATGCTCAGGGCCCAGCATGGTGCCCCTCTTGCCCCTGTTGCCCTCATTCGGGCTGGAAAATGGGAATAAAAGATTTAGGAGAAGCACAGAGAGGGAGAGAAAGAGATAAAACCCCCACAAATTATCATTTCCAAAAGGAATGTTTTCCTTTCAGGTTTCCCATTTTAGTGGTAAAGCTGCCTTTTGAAAAGGGATGTGGATTAAATAATTTTCTTCCTTCCCTGCCTTACTCTGTTTTCTCCGAATGTAGGGAGATAGAGTTGATATTAAAATTAGGGATATTGGATGCTGGCAGAAGATGCAAATGAGGAGGTAGAATATCCTGCAGGAGAGATCCCAGCTTAGCACCAGTGCCCTGCTTGCTTCAAAAGAGGTCTCAGACTTCCCAAAAAATCCCTGTCTGAGATGGGAACTGGATCCAGGCTCCCTTGTTGGTTGGGTGGCCAAGGGAGAAGAAGAAAACCACTTCAGGAATGTGGAGGTTTACCTGGTGCATGTGTGTGTTTGGAATAGCCAGAGACTCCTACAAAGCCAAAGGCTCTCCTTGTGGTTTGCAATAATGTGTGTTTGTGGAAATGTGGGCACTGAGGTGAGCTGCTCACCTGAGGGGGGTTAGGAATGGTTCGTTGCTTCTGCAAACACTAAAAGCATGAAGTGTGGGATGATTGAGGGGGTTGGGGTGGAGGGACAGGAGATGTCGAGGGGATTTAAAAACCAAAAATGATTTTTGCATTGGTGTCTGGCACATTTCAAGATCTTACACGTGGCTTTCGATGTCCTTTACCTGCCACTGGCCACAACCAACGTGTTCCTTGTGCAGTAATTTTTATTTATAAAGCCCCGAACCCCAATCCCTGGTGCTGAAGAGACCTTTCAATTCCCATCAGACTTGGAGGATGGGCTGGAGAGGGCAAAGGGCAGGGTCTGCTAATCATCCCTGGTTCTTTGGGAGGCAGAGATTCCCTCCTGGTTGTTCATATGTGGGCTGCAGACAGCTTCCCTTGGAGGGAAAATGTTGTGTTCATGTTCTACAGAACATTTTATTGCTTAAAAAAAAAATCTTTACCCAGAAAAGATCCTAAGAGCTAATTCACGATAAACATTTTCCACAGCTTTTTTGGTGTGGGGGCTGCGTGTGGAGGAGGAGGAGGAGAGTGTTGGCTTTGGGAGGGTGAAGGTTTCCCTTTCCCCCTCCATGGAAGCTCAGGCTGTGCTGGGAGCAGGAGCAGCTCTGCTGTTTGTGTGTACACGGATTTATGCAAACAGAGCCCACATTTGTATGCTGAGCTGCGAAAATGGGAAATTCAACAGCACAGAAAGGGCACAGGCACAGGGCAGATGCTCTTCTAACTCTGCACCGTTTAATTAGTGCTGCTGCAGGATCTGTGCTCCACGGCCTCACCTCGGGGCTCCGTGGGTGAACCTGGCAGCAATTAGGGAATGAGAGCTGCTGTGGCACCGCCAGGCAGGGACTGAAACCCGGGGAGGCTGCGAGCTCTCCTCACTGGCTTTGGGCTGGCTGGGAGCAGCGGCTGTGGAAGAGGTTTAGGAATGTGTCTCCTTGGGTTTAACCCTCGGAGGTTGCTCCAGGAAATAGTTCTGTGCCAGTTTGGATGTTTTCCTTGTAGCTCTCTCCGCTCTGGGACCTCTTTTGCCTCGCAGTAGTTGAGCTCACTTGAAAAAGGGGATTTTTTTTCCAGGTTGGACGGGGCTTGGAGCAACCTGGGATAGTGCAAAGTGCCCCTGCCCAGGACTGGATAATCCTTAAGGTTCCTTCCAACCCAAAGCACTTTATGATATTTATGCTGCCGATTTTGCCCTTGATCTTTACCTAAAGCTTCCTCTCATGAAGACAGGCCTCCTCTCTTGCCTGTTTTGAAATCTCAGGTTATAGTGAGCTTACTCAAGTTTGGGAAATGTTTCTTCCTGACCAAAAGACACTGATTTTCTTTCCAGGCAATCTCACAGTAACTCTCACCACTCCTTCCTTCACAATGCCCGGAGTTCTGTGAGCCTGTGTTTAAGGAGAATGGATTGAGAGCTTGGCTGTAACAAATGGATTTTACATTTTGTGCCATCCGTTTTTTTCCCTGGTAATGGTCTGTCCTTAATCTTGTCAGAGACAAGCACCCAAAAGATTAAGGGTTTAATTCTCTATACATCAAATTAGCAGGGAACTACCCGAGCGCTGTGGAGTGGCCTCATTAGGATGAGACAGAGAGCATGAGAAATGCGAGTTGTGGAGGATTTGGGGAGGGCAGGGGGGCAGGGGCTCAGAGCTCCAGCTGATTTTTTCCCACTCCCTGCACTCTCCCAGCCGTCGTTGCCTTCCTGGGGCCACGCTGGGCACGGATTCCGTGTCCTGGCGGGCAGAGCCCCCTGGCACCCCCAAGCCCTCGGTGTCACCTCGCGGTGTCCCCTCTGAGCCATGCCAGCTCCGGCAGGGCCCTGGCAGTGGGCAGTGCCACAGGATTGTCTCTGGCAGTGCTGCTGGTGGTGAGGAGCAATTTGTGGGGAGGACACCCCAGGGGTGCCAAGGCTGATCCTCCCTTGGGGCTGAGTCTGACCCTTTCACCTCCGCTGCCTTGGAATAACAATCATATTGCCTTTTTCTTCCCAGCAGTTTTGTGGATCCCTCCAGCAGTCCTGGCACTCACTACAATGATTTTTGTTCCTTTTGTTCTTTGTATGACTAAGCAGTGACGCAGCTGTGCCTAACACGAGGCCATAACTCAGTGCTTGCCATGGTTTAATATTCTTATTTTCCAGGCGGTTTTACTGTCCCCCAGTGTTTCTGATATATGCTGGCTAATTTAATTTTGCTCCTATTTTTATTTACTCTGTAATTCTGTTGTTGATTTTTTTCCCTTACCCATTGTTTACATCAGTTTTTTAATTTTTTTGTATTTTCCATGTGACCTCCTCCACTTTCCTTTCAACCAAACTCATGTGCGTGCGTATCATGTGAATTTGTCATGTGGCTTGCATGGTGCTGATGATGTCGTCCTCGCTGGTGAACAGAAGGTAAAATACTTTGTTCTGATTGGTTGCCTAGATTTTTGGGGTGAGGATTCCCCTCTGGGATCTCCAAATTCCAAAAAAAAAAAAAAAATCCTTTCCCACCGAGCCTTTTTTGGAGGAGTTGCTCGTCACTGTCTGCGTGGGAAGAACTCAACTTCAGACTGCTGCACTGAGCTGGAAACAACTTGGAGGGAAAACATGAAAAAAACCCCCAAAAATCCCCAGGCTCAGTCATTTGCTTTTTCATTCTCAGAGTCCAGCAAGGAACTGTGCTAGGCAGGGGCTGAAAAACCTCTGGAGTGAACACCAAAGGCCAAAATCCTTTTGTCTCTCAGGGTACCAACGCAGACTGGAATGTGATGGGAATTAGGGTCAGGTCCTGGGAGCACCATCTCTGCTGTTGTTCAGCAGCATTTTGACCCCGTAAAATACACCTACACACACATTCACACTGCTCAGTGGTCTTCCAAAAGGATCTTGAATTCCCTATCTTTGAAATCTCATTATTGGGAAGCATGTCACAATTTAAGAAATGCATATTTTTATTGTAAAAGTTAAACACAGCTAGAGTGGAGCTATATTATGAAATATTCTCTCTATATAAAATATTACTATAAAATCCTCTCTCTGTATAAAATGCTATTATAAAATACTCTCCCTATATAAAATGCTCCATATAAATCCTATAAAATAGCACCCCCAGAGTTCATGGTGGGAGCCAGACCTCACACAATTCCATCAGAGGCGCTGCTGCACTTTTCCTGCCAGAGCCCCTCGTTCCTCCCACGGAATCCCTGGGAGCCTGGCAAGGATTTAATCTGAGCTCAGCTCACGGGAGCTGCTGATCCTCACCAAATCAAGGAGCAAATGACTGAGCCTGGCACCTCCTGGAGATGGAATTGGTCTCCACAAAGTGTGTGGCAATGCAAAACAATTCCTGGGGTTTTCACAGCCTTGCTCTGTGCACAATCTCGGGGGGAGGGAGGGGAACTCCTGCTTTTCTGCTGCCCCAGCTAAACAAGGAGCTGTGAGAACCAGGGAGCAATTGGCTTTTTACAATCCGGGAGTTCTGGAATCACCTTTTTTGTCTGGGACCACCCCCAGGAAAGGACTGAGGCCGGGGTTTGCCAGGAATAAAAACTAACACCAGTAACCTTCCCACACGGCTGCATGCCCAGCAGAGCCCTCTGCTCCGGTCTCTCCCTCCCTGGAGGAATTCCGGGAGGATGGGAGACTTGGCTGTCTCGTTTCTGCACGTTCTGGTTTTTGTTCCTTATTTCTGCTGCTGCTGTTTGCTTCCCTCGTGTGCTCCCTGACCCCCAGCCTGTTCTTTCTGTGTTTTTGCCTCTCGTGGGCACTCCCTGGTGTCTGTCCCCCGCTGTGGGTCACAGTCCAGTCCTGGTTTCGTGATGCTCAGAGATTGCAGAAATCAGCCCTTTCCTCGTCCCTCTGCTGCAGAAATTGCCAGTTTTCCTCTCTGAGCACAGGAGGATGCAGGACCTTTTCTTGCTGCCAGCTGGGCCAGGATTAAAGCTCAGTTTAAAGTCTCATATTCCCTTCTCTCCCCACCTCAAGCTGCCCCTGGTGCTTGTGGCACCCTCTGAAAAACTGAATAAAAACAAGAACTTCAGAAATCCAGCAGAGCAGAGCTAGGGCAAGGAATCACTGAATAGAAACCAAAAATTTAAAGGATACCAGGAAACATTTCCTGCTTCCCTCGGCAGGAGATGATTGGCGCTAATGGCTTAGCAGGGAGTGGATGAGAAATAATTTGGAAATGTAATGGCTCAGAGCAGTGCCCTCAGCTCCCCTCCCACCAGCAGCTTTGGGAAGCCACTCAGCCTTTGGGAGCCTGGAGAAAAGTCCTTATTTCCTTGATCAGACTGCCCTGAGTTGATTTGGAGCCCGGGAAGGGATGGCTGAGCTCCTCCTGCAGTGCGAGCCCTCCAGGGCTGGGCTGTGCTGCATTCCCTGAGCCTTCCTGTCCGCTCAGCCTTGGTGCTGGCGAGGAAAGCACAGCTTCTCCCCCAGGAAAAGCCCTGATTTGGGTCCTTCCTTCCTTTGCGGAGTGTCCTGGGCTGAAGTTTGAGCCTTGGTGCTGGCAAGGGAAGCACAACTTCTCTCCCAAAAGGCACTGATTTGGGTCCTTCCTTCCTTTGCGGAGTGTCCTGGGCTGAAGTTTGAGCCTTGGTGCTGGCAAGGGAAGCACAACTTCTCTCCCAAAAGGCACTGATTTGGGTCCTTCCTTCCTTTGCTGGGTGTGCTGGGCTGCAGTTTGAGCGTGGCTCAGCCTCAGTCCCTGAACACTGCAAGCACAAGGTCCTGCAGCCCTCCCCCTGCCCAGGGGGGTTAAATCAGATATTTGATGGTTCCATGGAGGAGCTGTGGGCTGTGTGGAGCTGCTGGCTCTCACCGAGCTGGGCAGCAGCAGCTGGTGGGGTCCTGGCAGGATCGCCCCGTTTGGGGCTGGGACAGGCTGATTTCTGCAGGCTGAGCCCCCAGCACGTGCCCCCATCTGCTTTGTTTGCAGCGCTGTGGGGAGGATGCATGGCTGAGCATGAGGTCCTTCCCTAACCCCTGCTGACCTTCTCTCTCCAGCTACTCACCTTTTCACTCATTATAGGGCTGCTGATCCTGCTGGACTAAACTTTTCCCACTAAACTTCTTCCTCGTCTGTTTGACACACTAACCCAGTTTTAATTTTACAGCCCTGAGTCTGGATTGCATCCACCTGTTTGAGATAAATTAAATAAATGTCTGTTTATGGAGAGAAAATGATTCTTTACGAGGGCTTGCACTGCTCCACCTGTTGGTTTTCAGCCCTTAGGAGTGTTCTCCTCTTCGAAGAGAAATGTTTCTCAAAGCAGAAATGAATTTAAACTATTGGGGGAGGAAGGAATGAATCAGGAGCTAGAAAATGTCTAATTGAAAGTGAAGGAAAGTTTCAGCAGAGCAGGTAATTAATCATGGGAATGGCTGTGTGTAAAGTACAGCAGCATCTCTGACATTTAAAATCAAGAATAAGCATCTTTTCAAAGGATGTTCCTATTAGTCTTGGTGCTCAATCACTGGGAAAAATATTCTAGCCTGTGTTCGATAAAAGGTCAGACTCTGTAAGTGCAGTGCTCCCTTAGCACTTCAATATCTCTGTACTCATTGCTAATTATCTCTGGGATGAGGGGGAAGGACCGAGGATTTGCTGATTTTGTACTGTCCCTCTGCCACAGACACGGCAGAAATTCAGCACTGCTGCTCGGGGAGGGTTCAGGAGGCTCAGGGCTCCCCCAGATCAGCACCAGGGGTGCCCTGCCTGTCCCTGGGAGCTGCTTTGGGGCAGAAAGGGACAGAACCAGGCATTTGCCTCCAGGTTCTTTGAATTCTTGGTGGCTAACCACGACAGCTATTGCAGATGAGCTCCTTCCGCTCAGCTCCACGGTCAAAAGCAGGGACTTTGTACTGCTGTTTGTCTTTTGGGGTTGAAGGGAAAGAATGTAGTTGCTTGATTAATTGATATGTTCATTATGCCCAGGTGAGGATGAAGTGCTCCTGTTTATTTGTGCCTTAAACCACCCTCGAGTCACCTTTTTCTGTTCAATGTGCACTGAGAAAACATTCCCAGGGTGGGATCCACATCTGGAATGCCCAGGCTGTGGGTGGGAGCCCTGGAATGGGCATAGAGGCACAGGAGAGGATTTGGAAAAGCAGAATACAGCCTGGGGAAAAGGAGTTGCTGTGTTGTGAATCACAGATTTGTGTCCCACACTCCTGGAGTGGGATTGGTTCCCTGCTCAGACCAGTGCAAGAAAATGGAATTCATCTTAAATCCCAATTTCAGTCTGGGTCTTGCAGTTTTCTCATTGATATTTTAAAAATAAATTTTAAAAAGTGGTTAAATTTCATAGAAAGGGAGGAGGCAGGGGAAAGGGCTTCAAGTTAATTTTTGAAGATGAACTTTTGAAGGCTATTGGAAGATGAACCTTTCTCTGGCCCTGGACACAAATCCAGGGACTGTAAATATGGAATCAGACCTGCTGTGTTTGGCTTTCTTAGCTGAGGTGCAAGAAGGATGTGCTGGAGCTGGGACTGGGGAGCCTCCCGTGGTGTGGAGGAATTCAGGAATTGAGTGGGAAAAGCATTTGGGAGCAGAGGTTGCAGGGCTGGGGTTGTAAATCAGTGTGCCCTGCAGGAGGAAGGGACATTTCCATTTGCTGCTGATGGCAAAGGTTGCACATTGGGAAATGAGAGCTTTTTTCTCCTGGAAATGGTTCTTGCAGAAGGGTGAAGGGGTCCAGGTCTCTGCAGTATCACTGAAACAGTGACACCAGGGCAGGCTGAGCGAGATGTGCTCTGGGGATTTTTTCAGATTTTTTCACCCTCATTGAAGTGATTCTTTGGTTCAGCAACTCTAAAACCTCTAAACAAGATGGAAAGTGCAAACCTGGGTCTGCCTGAGAGGCACAGTGTCCTTTCAGTGATGCTCTGTGCCTCCCCATCCCACAGAGCCCATGTCAGTGTTTTCCAGGTGTTCCACAGAGCTTTTACAACAAAAACAGCGAGGAAGTGGTCATTGCTTTGGGATATTCTTGGGGCAGGGTGGAATCCTTTTCACTCTGACTCCACTCCAGCACACACAGAAATAGAAATTTGTGTTGCAAGTGCGAGAAACACTTGGGTGTGGCAAATACTTACCTCAGACAAATGGGGCAGGATGGAACTGGTACCAAGCTGAGGAGAATGAAGTATTTTCCTGATTTTGCTGATTTTCCTTGATAATACAATTTTTCCAAATAACCCTGACTCCGCCGTCGTTGCAGGGGAACCCAGCGCCCCCAAGCTGGAAGGGCACATCGGAGAGGACGGGAACTCCATCAAAGTGAACGTCATCAAGCAGGACGATGGCGGCTCTCCCATCAGGCACTACCTGATCAAGTACAAAGCTGTGAGTGTGGCACAGCCCAGCTGCTCTGGGGGCTGGGGCGGGCTGGGAGGGAGGGGGGAATTTCAGAGGGAAATCCCTTAAATTTGGCATGCTAAGATGCGGAAGAGCACTTCTGCGGGGCGGAGAGGGGCAGAAGTTTCAGCTTTTGGCCTCTGAAAATTCCCTAATGAAGGGGCAAAGAGGAGAGGAGGAACTGAGGGGGGAAGCAGAGTTGTGAGCAGGAGAGAGGCTGCTGTGCCATCTCTCATCCTCTCAGAGCCACGAGCATGTGATGCTTTCACTGAGACCACAGCAGCTGGGGCTGGGGGAGCTCTGGGGATCACCAAACCCAACCCCACTGGGACACAGGAACACCTCCTATGGGGTTTGGGATGTCTCCAGAGAGGGAAACTCTCCCTGGGTGCCTTTCTGAGCTCTGCCACCCTCCATGGGGGAAGCTCTGGAGATCACCGAGCCCAACCCCACCAGGACTAGGAGCACCTCCTGTGGGGTTTGGGATGTCTCCAGAGAGGGAAACTCTCCCTGGGTGCCTTTCCAGAGCTCTGCACCCTCCGTGGGGGAAGCTCTGGCTGGTGCTGGGGTGGAACCAGCTGTGTTTTAGTCGGTGGCCACTGCTCCTCGTGCTATGACACTGATGGGTGCAGGGTGACAGTGGTTGTGTTTAGGTTGGTGGCCACTGCTGCTCGTGCTGTGACACTGACGGGTGCGGGGTGATGGTGCCCCTGAGCCCATGGGGTGTCCCTGAACCCATGGGGTGCCCCTGAGCCCGTGGGGTGACAGTGTGGCTGAGCCTGTAGGGTGCCCCTGAGCCCGTGGGGTGACGGTGCTGCTGAGCTCATGTGGTGCCCCTGAGCCCGTGGGGTGCCCCTGAACCCCTGGGGTACCCCTGAGCCCGTGGGGTGATGGTGCCCCGAGCCCGTGGGGTGCCCCTGACCCCTGCCCTGTCCCCCTGCTGCAGAAGCACTCGTCGGAGTGGAAGCCCGAGATCCGGCTGCCGTCGGGCAGCGACCACGTGATGCTGAAGTCCCTGGACTGGAATGCAGACTACGAGGTCTACGTGATCGCCGAGAACCAGCAGGGCAAATCCAAGCCTGCCCACTACGCCTTCCGCACCTCAGCCCAGCCCACCGTCATCCCAGGTACGGCCGCTCCGCCTGTCCGCGGTTCCGCTGCCGATTAATGCCACCGAGCCGCCCCTAATGTGCCTCAGTAACCCTGGCAGCTCGCTTGCTTCAAGCCATTCTCTCATGGTGGGTTGCCATCCAAAGCTGAGGGTTGTGGCTGTGTACATACCCCCGGCAGGTATGTACAGCGTTCTTGGGGTGCTCCTGGCAAATCCCTGCCTTGCTGTTCCCAGGGAATGCTGGCTCCTCGTGTCGGGGTAGGAAGAGCTTTCTGAGAGCAGAAAGTGGAATTCCTGTTTTAAACTCAGAGACCCTTCTGCTCTGCAGGTGATGCTTTCCACTAGGCAGATTTCCCAAATCTCCCTTCCTGCTTGCTTGTCCACCTTTGGAGGAACAAAGGCATCAGGAGATTGCTGGCAGTTGGAAAAGGAGGCAGTGGAAATCTTCCTCTGAGCATTTTGCAATTCAAATTATCAAATGACAGTAATTTTCAAGGAGCAACAGTTCAGTCTTGGGGGGGCATTAGGAAAAATAACTCGAAAGCTTTAGGATGCTGCTGGAAGCTCTCAGGACAGACTCTACTGCTCCAAAAGTGAGGGAGAAGGACAATTGCTGCAAAAACCAAACAGAACTATTGGCTGGGAATGTGGAATTGAGTTTGTTGCAATCTGGTGAAAGGACAGTTAGGATTTCTTTCCTGTATGTGGACATTTAAGAAAAGGAGGGGGGAAACCCACACAAAGCAACCAAAAGCTGAGGATGGGATTGCTGCAGAGGCTGTAAGTTAAAGTCGTGGTGGTTAAAGACAGATGGATACTGAGTCGAGTCCTGCCTGCACAGCCAGGGTTAGTGCTGACAATCCAAATGGAAGGGAATGACTTCATTTCATTCTGTCTCTAAACTAACTCATGGTTTTTCCTGAAATTAGAGAGTTTCCTTCAGTCTTCCCCTTGCCCTGAGAATGCAGTCCTTGCTCTGCTCCCCCTGTACCCATTCCCTGCCGAAGGAAACAGCTCAGACCTTGTGGCAATGCTGAAATCTCCCTTCACTGAGGCAGATAATGCTGCTAAGCACAGAAATGAGTGACTTTGGGCTGGAAAAGTGAGGTTGGCAGTGAGGAGGAGGGAGATGGGGTGCAGGAGAGACTGGGGGTGCTTGACCAAGGCACAGTTTTGGGTGGAAGAACCCTCAGTAACTCATCAGCAGCTCTGTGATTCTCATTTTCAACAGCTCTAATCCTTGCTCCCCCTCTGAGCCCTTTAAATCCAGTGGTGACATGTCCAGAAACCCTCTAAAAACCAGGGAAAGCTCAATTTGTTCTCACAGTGAAACTTCTCTGGCCTCTCTGAGGTTATTCCTCGCTTAGTTTGGTGTGAAGCACAGGAGGACTCAGGATCTGGGGCTGCCACTCAGGTGTTGCACTTGGAGGAGCATTTTTGGGAGCGCAGGGCTGCCCCAGCAGCTGGAATTCAGCTTGTCCTCAGGAGGTGCTGTGCTTCCTGGGCAGGGACACGATTGGTGCTGCATTTGTGACTCTTTCTCCAGGGGTTTTGTCATTTTGGCTTTCCGAGGTGTTCCCAGACCCTTCGGTTCCCTGATCCCCAAACGGATAACGCAGAGGAAAACATTTCCAGGCACAGGTTGGGTTTTCCTCTGCTGTGCAGCCCCACGGGTTTTATTGCCAAGCTGCAGCAGGGAGGAGGCTTTGTGTGTTCCTTTCCTTTTCTTGTTTTTTTGGTGACATTTCTGTGTTTTTATCTCGAAATGAGCTGTGCAGGAGCCAGAGGCAGTGCCTGTAGCCTGGCACTGCTCTGCTGGCAGCAATAACCAGGGGTTCCTGCAGGAAAATGTGTTTATTGTGGAGATTCCTCTGTTCCCCTCACCTGTGCCGAGGCAGAGGGTGGCTGGCAGGACAATATTATTATTTTCAGCAATAATGATAATGGACATTGTGGTGTTGGTGTAGCAGCTGGGAGGCTGAATGGCAGAGTCAGAGCATCCCGAGCCCTTGGTGCCTCTGCAGGATAATGTGGATGTGTCACCCACGCTTTGGGGACAGCCTGGGGCAGGCAGGTGGATTCTCTGCTGCACCAAAGTTCTCTTTATCCCTTCTTCCCTGTGTCAAGGCAGCGTTGTCCTCTCCAATCCCAAACCCAGCCACCCTTTCCGTGTGTTTCTCGCTGAGCCCTTCTGTCCCATCATTTTTAATCTCATTTGCTTGCACACCCCTGCCTCGGACCCTGCTCTGCAGCTTTGGGCTTTGCTGAGCTTCTGATCCTTTCGTGGTGAATGTGCTGCTCCTTGAACCCTGAGCCATTTTAATTTACGAGATTAAATAAACCTTTGATTCTTATGTTTTCTGTATTTATGACCTAATTTTTTTTATCTATTTTTCTCTCTCTTTCTCTCTCTCTCTTTCTTTCTTTTTTTCTCTCTCGTCCTTTCTTTCCCTTCCCTCTCCCTTCTCCCCTGACTCCTTTCCTATGTCTGTCATCCATGGTCACCTTGGATCTCACGGGGAACATCCACGCTTGCCACATGCACCAAATTTGTTTTTAAAACAACCATAATTTCCCCCTCCTGGGAACCATTGTCTGGCACCTGCAGCGACCTTGGGAAGTCCATCAACGTCGTCCTCCTTTGTCTCATTGCTTCTTTCTGCAGTGACTCTGCTTTTGCTCTGTTAGAAACTTTAAAAAAAAAAAAAAAAAAAAGAGTCAAATAAAGCAATATTTGCTTGGGAAGGCCTGGGTCCCACCAAGGTGTGAAAGGAGATAACTTTGCTTCAGAGGATCGTGTCAGTTCAGAGAAAAAAAAAAAAAGAAACAAACACAGAACACTTTAAAAAAATTTAATTTGAAAGAGTCAGTATTTTGTAACAAGGAAAAAAGGTTTAAGCCAAGTTTTTTCTCTTTAACTTTTTTTTTCATTACTTGTAATGAATTTGCCCTTTTAAATGGATGTAAAGAAAGATTTTTTTTGTGTTGTTTGCTTGCTGTTTTCATCAAAGGAAGGTGTAATGTTGAAAGCCTTTAAGATCCTGCTTTTTACTGATTTCTCTGCACATCTGGTGCTGATCTTGTGCAAAAGGAGGCCCCACCACAAACCCAAACCCACAGACTGTAAAAAGAAAGAGAAGATTTGTCAGAGACCATCGTGCTGATTGCCCAGATGTCTCTGGGGGCTTTTGCATGTGGATTCAAATGTCTGGAAGGCTTTCCTGCTGTGCTGCTCTGACTATAAACATCTGCTGGGAACCACACTGGGGGCATTGCTGGTTTTCCTTCTTTCCGTGCCG
The DNA here is from genome assembly GCA_013397895.1 of Origma solitaria. NCBI lineage: Eukaryota > Metazoa > Chordata > Aves > Passeriformes > Acanthizidae > Origma > Origma solitaria. The sequence continues at coordinate 227,657 of VZRL01001580.1, read as the reverse complement.
AGTCCTTGGTGCTCCCTCGTGTGCAGATCCTGCTGCCCGCGGTGGGGCTGGGCAGACACAGCCCTGGGCACAGAGATTCCCAGCGCTTGTCCGACATTCCCTGCTTTCCCACCGCGGGGCTAGCGCAGGGAGATCCCTTCCTTGCTGTTCTAACAGAAAATGTAGCTTGGATCGAGTTACCTGACCGGCAAAATTACTGTTACTGATCCTTCATAACCTTCCTGTTAACTGCGCATGGGACAGGATTCATCCGTGCTCTGACTGCTGCACTAGAGCCATCTTTGTTACCAAGCCCTGGGAATTTCACGGAACAAATTCCAGATGATTTTTTCCTTTGCTTCTTTTAAAAAAGTCACAATAGCCCACCCTACCAAAAAAAGGCCCACACCACAAAAATCACAACAGAACGACATCCAGAATGAATTGTCTTTGTGATAGGAAATCCATTGGGATGGGAGATCCATCCCATCTGATGCTCCCCTAAAATCAGGGGTCCCTCCCTCATCGAAGTGTCTGTACAGAATGTCTCAAACCCTCTCCGTTGGGTGGGGCTCATCTTCCTGACAAAATTCTCACAGGGACAAACAAAACCCTGCCCTCACTGTGTCTGACTCTGCCTTTTATGCTCTGCTGTGTTTGCTCAGACCTTGTTCTTTATGAGCTGTGATTTTTTCTGTCTGAATTGTAAATGAAAACTTGGTGCAGGTGTCACACACAAAAAGCCTGTGGATTTCTTTTTTTACAAAAAAACCCCTCATTTCCAGTGCTGTAGAGTGTAGACACCTTGTTAGAGCTTTGGAGTTTACTGAAGTGCAGCAAAATAACCATCATACTAAAAAATGGTGTGTTATCCCCTCTAACTGCATTAATTGAGATCATTTGTAGATCTGCTATCAGCTTGTTGTGGGTTTGCCATTACCCACACTGCCTGAGGCTGAGATGAATCTCACCAAAACCACGGTTATTCAAATTCTCTTTTAACTTTCCGTGGTGTGGTGTGGGGAGAGAGCAGCACCCGTGGAGGTGGTTCTGGCCAGGAGAGTTTTAGGGCAGGGGAGGATTTTCTGTGGCAGAGTCCTGGCAAGCAGGTGAGACACCATTTGTTTGTGTGGCTGGAACGGATCCCATCCTCAGCAGCAAACAGGAGCCCAGCCAGCGTGGGAGGTGTACAAAAGCTGCTTCTTTCTCTTTGTGGAAATAAGGAGCATAACTGGGGTTTTTCACCTAATCTGGGCAGGTTTGTAACACGCCAGGTACCAGAGCTCTGTCAGACCCTCGAGGTCTCACAGTCCGTGTTCAAGGTCCCAGGCCACGATGCGAGTGAAGTAAAATTTAAGAAGAGTTTTTAGAAAAGGCAGCTGAGAGAGGAGGCAGAGATTTGGGTGTGGAAGCAGGAGGTGCTCAAACGCTGGGATTTTCACCCCCAGCACCCGCGGTTCCCACGTGCGTGCGAGGGCTGCAGAGCCTTGCAGCAGCCGCAGAGCTCCCACAGTTCTGAGGTCTCTCAGAGCTGTTTGTCAGAGCGTTGTTTGGCTGCTCCCATGGACAGGAAGCTTTGGGAATGTCCTGCTCCACCAGGAGAGGCTGCAGATGTTTGCACAGCCAAGGCTCTGGGGGTAAAAAGGAGGTTTTATCTCAGAAGTTTTAAAAACAAGTTCTCCTGACTCCTGCAGGTGCTGGAGTGGGGTGGGCAGCTGGGGCAGGGCTCTGCTTTACTCCAGAAAAGAGGATTTTGGTGTCACCCTTTGTGTTCAGCCCGGAGGAGAGAAGCTTTGGGGTGACCTGCTTGTCCTTTTAGCCGAAGGAGCCAACAGGAGAGATGGAGAGAGATTTTTTATTCCCAAGGGCCTGGAGGGACAGGACAGGGGGGAATGGCTTCACACTGACAAAGGGTTAGGTGGGATGTTGGGAAGGAATTGTTCCCCATGAAGGTGGGGAGGGGCTGGGATGGAATTCCCAGGGAAGCTGTGGCTGTCCCTGGATCCCTGGGAGGGTCCAAGGCCAGACTGGACAGGATTTGGAGCACCAGGGACAGTGGAAGGTGTCCCTGCCGTGGCAGGGGTGGGATGAGATGAGCTTTGAGGTCCCTTCCACCCCAAGCCATCCCACGATTCCATTGCAGTCCCTTTTTCATCCTCGTGGGAGGAGTCAGTCATAGGAAAAGAGCAGAGCTTGAAGGAGCAGAGCCCGAGGTCCCAGTCCAGCAGGAGTTTGGGGCAGTTTTGGGAAATGCCCATTGGCCTGTCCTGGCAGGACAGCCCCACAGGCTGCTGTGAGCTCCTGACACCAGCACAGGTGTGAAACCTGAATTTCTGTCACTGGCAGGGCTGGGGACACTGGAGAGAAGGGTTCTTTCCCAATGTGACCTGGGCAGTGTGGGAGGGAAAACCTTGGAAAACCAACTCTGGGAAACCTTGCTCCAAGGAAACTTAACCCTTGCTCCAAGGAAACCTAAACCTTGCTCCAAGGAAACTTCAGTGTGTGCAAATTAAAGCTGTTGGCATCCCCGGAGAACAAAGAGCTTTCCTCTGGGTTTCGTTTCCGGATGCACGAAATGGATTTTTATTTGTTCTGTTCGTTCTTCTTTCTTTTGCCAAATCCTGTAGGACCTCTGAAATGCCTGGAGTCCCACCTGCTTCTGTCCATCCCTTTTTGTCTCTTTGTCTGCCTGTGCCTGAACATTGTCTAGCTGAGACCCCACTAGGAAGACCCAGCTGAGCTCTCTCTGACAGGGCAGTTTTTGTACAGAAAGTAAAACTGATGGGTGATTTTATTGTGCACTGTAAAATGAGGGTGGTTAGAAAAGCCAGTCTTGCAGGAAGCTCATTTTCCATTGGAAAACATAATTTGTAATTAATAAATTCTTCACTTCTTTAGAATTGAAGGACTCCGGAAGTTCTTTAATGGTTTGTGCTTCCTTATTTAACTGGTGGAAATGTTATTCCTCTTAGTCCTGAGAATGGCAAAAGGGAATTAATGAAAGGGTTGGATCAGGTTAGAAATGTCCAACATCTATTTATTCCATTTATTCCATACACACAGTGTGAGCAGCTGCTGCTCCTCAGCCCATTTATTTACACATTTCTTTTGTACACAGATTGTTTAGGCCCCAGAAAACCCTTTAGGGATTTCTAAATATTAGTCCCGTTAAATACAACATAAATCCAGCTATAGGATGGAGGGAATGGTTCTTGAAAGTATTTGTAGATCAATTTAATTTAATCAGATGGGGCAGTCTGTGAAAAGAAGAATCTGTTATGATTTCTGCATTTTACAACAACAGCAAAATTCCTTTACAAGGAAAAAGAAAGGCATCACCAACAGCCTCCCAAGTTTATGGGGTTGTGGAGGATTTTTGTATTACTGCTAGTCCCTGAAAGATTTGGAATGCCAATCCATGCCGTGAATTAGAATTTACAAACCCACAGCTAATGGAAAAGGTTTGAAAGGGAGCAAGGGCTCCCTTGCCAGCCTAGAAACCCAAATCGCAGGCGATGACCTCGGCCCAGTTTGGCTGTGTGAGGTGAGAAGTCCCAGAGCAGCACAAAGCAGGGCCGTGCCTCTGCAGAGCTGCCCTGGAGAGCTGTCCTCACCTCCTCCTCCTCCTCCTCCTCCCAGACATGGGACAGGGCCTGGAGGGGAGGGTGGTCCCTGTTCAGGGCTCTCCTTTGGGGTTTGGGGTTTGGGGGGACACTGGCAGCTCCTGGAAAAGCTGGGGCGGGGGGAGAGGAGGCGAAGAGCAGGACTCCAGTGTGGACGGAATTTTCCAGAAGGTGTTTTCTAGCGCAGGGGAGAATTCCAGCTCCCTCCAGCTCTGCGGCTGCCGGGGAGCTCTGATCCTGTCATCCTGCCCGGTGCTCTCCTTGGCTCACCTGTGCCAAGGAGCTGTGCCCAGGCAGGAATGTGCATGGCAGGGGTGGCACAGCTCTGGGAGCTGACGTGAGCAGGAGCGCATTAATTATTGAATAATCCACACAAGGACCCTGAACGCATCAAAAGAGGGAAAATCCATGCCCTCCTCACTCACTGCGGGCATCAGAGGGTGATTAATTCGTGTAATTATGCAGCTTGCTGGCAGGGGCTGGGCTGGGGGACAATGTTCTGCTGAGCAGGGACTGCACTCGTGATCCCTGTGTCAGTGAAGTGCCTCAGAGTGCCTTTTTCCTGCTGGGATTGGCATTCCTTGATCCATCTCGGGCTCCCAAAATGAAACAAATCTCTGCCTTAGGCTAAGGATGTCCTGTCTCCTGTTTTTAAACAAAAAAAACACATGGCGGAGGGTGTGGCTCTGTCTGGGAGCCCTGGGAAGGGTCTTTACCTGTGAAAATCGGCACAAATTGGGCTGAGGGGGTAAAGGTGCTTTGCTGGGGGGTTCTGCAAAGAAGAGATTCCCAGGGTTTGGGGTCCCAAGAGGCTGGGGAGCCGTGAACACTTTCTGGTGAGTTGGGCTTTAGCTGAGCTCCAGGGAGGGATTAAATTCAGTTTTCCCACATCAGGGGATCATCAACACTGAGCATCACCCAGTGGTTTGTGTCCCACCAGGAAAAACCCTGCCACAGAGCCTGGGCTTTGCCTCCCCTGTCCCTGGGCCAGGCTGGCAGTGCCAGGGCCACTCCAGACCTTCCTCTGGAGGAGGAGGAGGGCAGCGGGAGCCTGCTGGGCTTGAGGGGATTCTGCCCTCTGCTTCCCAGGCTTATCCCACAGGGATGCGAACAGCCCTGCTGGGTCCAACCCTCAGGGAGATCGTCTGTGGGATCAGGCCCTGGTGGTCACACAGGGCTGCAGGAGGGAGGGTGGGTTTGCTTTGAGCAACTTAAACACAGCGAGATTTGAGCCCTGCTAGCCCAGCTTGTAACCCAGCTGCCTTCTCTTCTTCTCTCCCTCGGTCTCTGAAGCCAGCACTAGCCCTACCTCGGGCCTGGGCACTGCTGCCATCATTGGCATCCTCGTGGTGGTCTTCGTGGCGCTGCTGGTGGCCGTGGATGTCACCTGCTACTTCCTGAACAAGTGCGGGCTGCTCATGTGCATCGCCGTCAACCTGTGCGGCAAATCCGGCCCGGGGGCCAAGGGCAAGGACATGGAGGAGGGCAAAGCCGCCTTCTCGTGAGTACTGTCCCCACCGTCCCTCCCTCTGTGCCCAGCTCAGCCAACAGGAGCTGCCTCAGGGGGCTGGGGGTCCCTCCTCACTGTGGGGAGGGTGCTGGGAAAGCTCCAGGCTTCTGTTTTGTGCTTCCAGGAAGGTGTCTGGGAGTTGTTCCTCTGGTTTTTTTTGTCTCATTCCTGTTGGTAGCCATCAGATGGGCGGCCCCGGTGCTGGGCGTCCCAATGATGGGCACCCCAGTGATGGGCACCCCAGTGATGGGCACCCCAGTGCTGGACACCAGTGCTGGACATGACCCTGCAGGTGTGTGCTGGGGAGCGCCTGGAAGGAGGAGTGACCCCAAGGCGCAGTCCCCGCTCAGCCCCGCGTGTCTGTCGCTCCCTGGGGGCGTTTGCAGGCTGTCTTTGCAGGAGGAATCCGTCACTCCCCATGCCATTCCCTCGTTACAGGAAGGATGAGTCCAAGGAGCCCATCGTGGAGGTGCGGACAGAGGAGGAGAGGACCCCCAACCACGATGGGGGGAAGCACACGGAGCCCAACGAGACCACGCCGCTGACAGAGCCAGAGTATGTGGCCTTAGGCAGCCCTAGCGCAGGGTCACTGCATTGCCCTCAGCTGCCCTCATCCCTCAGGAACACAAGTTAGGGCAGGAAGAGAGGAAGAAAGGTAAAACCTGCACATGCCAGTGAGGAATTCCTCCTCTTGAGCGTCAGTGGCTGCTGTTCCCAGCTCTGGAAGGGAAAGGGAAGGAAGCAGTGTTTCCCGAGAGGCTCTGCCGGTCTGTGCAGTGCGGAGATCCAGGGGCACTGCAGAGGAGCCAGAGCAGAATGAGCCCCAGCTGGCACCGAGCCCTGTCCCAGCAGTGCTGGAGGAGAGCCTGAACCTGTGGGGAGAGATCCTCCCTGGGAGCTGTGCCCTGCACGTGGAGTCACAGCAATGCTGAGCATTCTGAGAGCGCTGGGAGCTGCCCTGGGGCTGAGCCTGCATTAGTGTGTGTGTGGGGAAAGGCGTTGGGCTCTGTGGGGTTTGGCGAGGGCTCTGCAGGCCTTCAGACAGACCTGCAGCGGCAGGACAGGACAAGGAGAGGGCTGGATTGGGGTCCCACAGTGGGACCGTGCTGCGGCGGTGACAGTGGCACAGGGCTGCAGGCTCAGGGGTTGGCAGAGAGCTGAGGCTGAGAGGAAAGCTTTAGGCGAGGAGAGAAGAGTCTCTGCAAGCTGACAGGACCCCATTTGCCTCAGCCCAAACTCCCACTCCATGTGAGCGAGCCATTCCTGCAGGTCACGTCCTCTTGGCTTTTTTCTCTTCCTGATTTTCCTCAGCCGTCCCAGCCTCGCTCCCTCTGCATGTCTGACCTCTGACACTCTCTGCTCCCCAGTCCCTCTCCTCGTGCCGTGTGTGTGCTGTCCTCACTCTCCCTCTCTGCCCTGTCCCCGCTGTCCTTTCGGGGCCTTCATCGTCTCTCTCTCTCTCTCTCTCTTTCTCTCTCTCTTGTCCCCGCGTCCCCCTCGCAGGCACCCTGCCGACACCGCGGCCACCGTGGAGGACATGCTGCCTTCTGTCACCACGGGCACCACTAACTCTGACACTATCACTGAAACCTTTGCCACTGCCCAGAACAGCNTGTCCTCCCTCTCCCTCTCTGCCCTGTCCCCGCTGTCCTTTCGGGGCCTTCATCGTCTCTCTCTCTCTCTCTCTCTTTCTCTCTCTCTTGTCCCCGCGTCCCCCTCGCAGGCACCCTGCCGACACCGCGGCCACCGTGGAGGACATGCTGCCTTCTGTCACCACGGGCACCACTAACTCTGACACTATCACTGAAACCTTTGCCACTGCCCAGAACAGCCCCACCAGCGAGACCACCACGCTGACCTCCAGCATTGCCCCGCCGGCCGCGGCCACTCCCGACGCCAGCGCCTCCGTCCCCAGCCAGGCCACTCCGGCCAAGGGCGCGGCCACCGCGGCGTCACCGCCGCCCTCGTCCACCCCCAAAGTGGCCCCTCTTGTTGATCTCAGCGATACCCCCAGCTCCGCTCCGGCTGCCAATAATTTGTCTTCAAGTGTCCTGCCGGGGCAGGCTGTGCTCAGCCCCAGCGCCAACGCGGCCGATGCCACCAAGGCGGGGCCCAAGCCGGCCACCCCCAGCCCCGCCAGCCTCGCCAGCCCCCCGGCTCCCTCCGAGCCCAAGCAGGAGGTGCCCAAGAGCCCCGAGAAGGAGCCCGTGCAGCCCAGCGCGGTGAAGAGCCCGGCGGAGACCCCCAAGAACCCGAGCAACGCGAAGAGCGAGGCTGCCTCGGGCAGCGCCGCCAACCCCTCGCAGAACGAGGACTTTAAAATGGACGAAGGGACCTTCAAGCCACCAGACATTGATCTTGCAAAGGATGTTTTTGCAGCTCTTGGCACTGCTACTCCTCCTCCTCCTGCTGCCAGCGGGGCTGGTGGGCAAGCCCCCGAGCCCGCTGCTCCCGCTGCAGACAGCTCTGCCCCCGCCGCCAAGAGCGAGTACGGCCGCCTTTACTCTCTGGTGTTGTGTGCTGTGTCCCCGTGCCCTGGTGCTCGTGCTGTGTCCTCTGTTGGGTGTCCTCTTGACTAATCTCACTGTTTCTCAGCCACTAACCCACCCCAGAGCCCGCGGGGCGTGGCTGGGAAGGTGCCAGGGGAGAGCAGGAATAGGCTGTGCCAGGGAGGACGGGAAGGAGAGCTGGGAAATGAGAAACGGTTATCAGAAATGTGCTGTTCTTTAGGTTTTTGTGCAGCTTTGTGTTGGGTTATTCTCTCGTGGAAGAGATCAGGACCAGCCCAGGTTGGTGTGGAGAGCTCTCCTCAGCGTGCTGAGGTCCTGCAGGTCGAGGAGCAGATTTGGGCACCCAAATCGCATTTCCTGGAGCTGCAGGACTCTCTCAGGGCCAGGCTGGCAGTGCCCTGGGCAGGGGTGGCAGCGCTGGGAGCTCTGTGTTTGTCCCTGAGGCTGGGCCTGGCTGGGGGGAGCAGCCCTGGGGGTCCCAGCTGTGTGCAGATGTTGGACTCTGCCTGGGCTGGAACTTGTCCCCTCTGAGGGCAGTCACCTCCCTGCCACCTGTGGAAATGCGTGTGACAAAATTGCCGTCATCAGTATCCTGGGGGATGTCAGGAGCAGAGAAAAAGGGATTTCTGCCGAGCTGGCAGGCTGTGAGCAGGGAGTTTGGGTGCTAAACCAAACCCTTCTGCAGCTGCAGGAATTTTTCCTGCTGCTCCTCTTTGCACCCCTGACTCAACCCAGGGCAGGAAAAGCCAGAAAAAAAGATTAATTTAGAGCTAAATGAACCAGGGTGGGCGAGCTGAGCTCAGTTTTCCTTACTCCTCCATCAGGAAAAGCTGATTTTGCTCCACCAAAGCCATTTGTTCCCAGAAAAACCCTCTTTGCTTGTGGCTAGCAGCCCCAGCCACATTTCCCTGCCCCTAACCTGTGCCCTGTGGTGCTTCTCCGCAGGAAAATGCCAGCAGAGGACAAAGGCGCCGCGCAGGACAGGAAGAGCCCCAAGAGCCCTCCCGCAGAAGTGAAGACGGTGCCCAACGAAGCCACACAAACAAATGAGAACGAGAGCAAAGCATGATCAGCACCGGCAGAGGGGACGGCGGAAAACTTCACCCGAGCATTGAAATCACAACCCACACACCCATCTCATTCCTCTAGTGTCTGTTGCCTTTTTTTAAAAAAGAAAAACAAACAAACAAACCAGAAAATGCATAAATGGGGGGAGGGAGGGAATGTCTCTTTTTTTCCTTTTCTTTTTTTTCTCTTCTTCTCCTTTTGGTTTGGTTTTTTTTTTTTTTTGGTTTTATTTTGGTTTTGGATTTTTTGGTTTCTTTAAAAGATTTCTAGAAAGGTTCTATTCGTTGTGCACTTGCTTTTAAAAAGTAAAACATGTTAAAAACAGGGTTAAACCCGTGAGTAAATCAGGGCTCAGCTGGCCCTGTGTATATTCAAACAAGCAGAAATTGCAACGCTGGTTGCAATGTGGTTGGGAAGCTCAAAATCAACTAGTCCTAGACACAAAAAACAAAAAAAAAAACAAAAAAAAAAAGACAAAAAAATGAAAAAGAGACCCTGTTGTTTCCTTTGTTAGTATAGCAGAGATAGCCACTGTGCTGCTGGGCACAGCTGGTGCTTAAAGAACAAAGTCCACAATTTATTTTTATACTTTTCAGTCGAGTTTGAAATATGTAAAGCCTCATAAATAAGTTATAATTTCTGTTCACCTTGTATCTGGTCAGTATGCAAAGTGTCTCGAGCTCTTTGTGACTGAATCCTGCTCTCCACGTTAGACCTTTATTTGGGGTTTATTCTTATCTATTTTTTAGGAAGAATGCCAAAATTGCAGCTTCGGGGGATGTATTTCAATTTGCAGTATTCAGACTCTACATTTCTTTTTAAATTTTATGGTTGGTTTTTTTGGGTTTTGTTTTTTTTTTTTTTTTTTTTTTGCCAACTTTGGTTCTTGCCAGTGTTTACAATTGACAGATATTTTTTTAACTTTTGTTGTGTTGAAATGGATGTGTAAAATAGCTGCCTTTTTTTCTTTTTCTTTCTTTTTTTTCAGTTTTTCAGTTTTTCAGTAAATCCAGTCCTGTAGACACTAGGGTAGCAGCATGCTTGCTTTGCAAAGGGAGACATTTCAACCATGGATGTTTACAGTAGTCGTTTCCCCTTTTCTCTTTTCTTAATTATTGTTATTATTATTATTATTGTTATTATTATTATTATTATTTCTTACTGGAGTAAGAAGAAAAGCGATGCTGGGGTTCGGTTTGGGGTTTTTTTGGGGGGTGGGGGCTGTTCAAACCACTTGCCACCAGTCCAGGGCTTTAGCCAGCGATCCCCAGGCTCTGCTTGGGATTTGGGAATTGCTGGAGAAAGTCCTCCTGTGCTTAAATTTAGTTTGGAGTCCCTCGCTGGACCTGGGCCTGACTGCATAAGAGAAATATCATCTCTGCTTTTTTAGGACATTCTCCCCTTTCCTTCACGGAACCCTCCCGGAGCTCTGAGGAGCACAGGGGAGGTTGGGCAGGTTGGGCTGGTCTGGGCTCAGGTGTTTGACCGAATCAATCCCTCCTGATTATGGCAGAAAATTCCGATTTCAGAAAATCCCAATTTCAGAAAATGCCAATTTCAGAAAATACTGATTTCAGTAAACACCGATTTCAGAAAATCCCAATTTCAGCAAATTCCATTTTCAGAAAATCCCAATTCCAGAAAATCCCAATTTCAGAAAATCCCAATTTCAGCAAATTCCATTTTCAGAATACCCCAATTTCAGAAAATCCCAATTTTGGAAAATCCCAATTTTAGAAAATAAATACCAATTTCAGCAAATTCCAATTTCAGTAAATACCAATTTCAGCAAATTCCAGTTTCAGTAAATACCAATTTCAGTAAACACCAATTTCAGAAAATACCAATTTCAGTAAATACCATGTCCTCTGACTCCAAAAAAAAAAAAAAAAAGTAAAAGCAAAGATTTTTTTTGCCCGAAAGTGCTGGGCAGATTCCAGACCCTTCCTGCAGCTCCAGCCCCACCAGGGGCCCCGTCCTGGTCCGTGCCATGGACACAACACCTGGAACCAGGAGCAGGGCTCGGAATTCCGTGCCAGGGATGTCCCTGGGCAGGGCTGGGCAAGGGGTGAGGCAGCGCCCCTGGAAATTATGGGATGGATGGGATTTATCGTCAGGAATCGTGGAGCTACACTGAGATTTGGGGGTGGGAGAGCTGATGGATGGGATTTATCTTCAGGAATCATGGAGCAACACTGAGATTTGGGGGTGAAAAGGAGCTTGGAGCAGAAGGAAGGCAGAGGAGTGTAGGGAGAGACCAGCCCATTGTATAGAGATGTTCCTCCTGTTGGGGTTTTGGGTTTTATTTCCTCTCTTTCTTTTTTTCTTTCAATTTTTTTATTTTATTTTCCCTTTTGTTTTCTTTTT
>VZRL01001580.1:201406-216593 GCA_013397895.1 Origma solitaria | reverse complement strand
TTCCTTTTTTTTTTTTTTTTTTTTTTTTTTTTTTTTTTAATTCTACTTTAGATCTGCAAGCTTGTGCACTGTGGGTGCGTGACTATTTTAGTGTGAACCGTGTTTTTTGTCATAGTATTGAAATAATAAAAGCTTCAACATAGTTTGGATGTGGAAGGTGTAGCGCTAGTTCAGATTTGAGAAACAAAAGATAAATATTCAGGAATTAAAGTAAAACTTAAAAAAAAAAATAAATACGAAAACAAACAGAAAGAGAACAACTCTTACAAAGAACAGAAGCCTTTAAATGAGAAAAGCAACCCGAGCTGAGTCTGGCGTTCCCAGAAGGATGAGGGGTGTGGAGGCTGTGTCCATGTATTCCTTGGGAATACGCAGTCTGTTCCAGTGGCATCGCACCATTTCCAGCTGTGAAAAACAATGGTCTTGTCATTTGCTAAGTGTGGGGTTTCTTGCATTTGTTTTCCTTCGCTCCTGGGATGCCCGGGGAGGGCGATGGAGGTGCGGGCAGGGCTCCTGCCCATCCTGGTTTTGGGGCAGGATTTTGGGGCAGGACGGGCCTCGTTCCCCAGCCCGGTGTCGAACCCAGCCCTGGGAAATCCGGGGGAGTTGAGGTCCCGAGGGTTCATTTCTTGTCTCCCGAGGAATGAACCCCAAAGCTCAGCCGTGCCTCCGCTCCTGCGGCTCAGCGCTTTGTCCCTTTTGGGACCGAGTTTGGGCTGCTTTGTCACCTGGGTGTTGTACCCCTGGGGTTTAACCCCTGAGCTGCTGGTGGGAATCGCCAGTGTTCCCAAAATCCCGCCCGGGGACACCCACCGGCACCAGCCGGGCGGGACCGGGGGAGCTGTGTCCCATCTGTGCCCCAGAAGGTGACAGTGACACTCGGGGTGGCACTGGCTGAGCTCTGAGGTCCCTTCGCCCCAAAGCTGTGGTTTGGGATGATGGATTGACCCCGCGGTGGGGCAGGAGGAGCCCTGAGCCCGGGCAGTGTCCCGCAGCTCTGGCGGTGCTTCCATCGCCCCGAGCGGGGAAGAATTCCTTTAATTCCCAAATTCCCTTCCCAGCAGCCGCGGCCTCCGGCTCTGCTCTGCCCCTGGGGACAGCACCCGAGGGTGGGGACCCTGCGGTGGCTGCTCCGCTGTCCCTCCCGGGGCGTGGCCGGGAGCGGGGACATCTCGTGCCGCGCCATTCGTGCAGGTGACAATAGGTGACAATAGTGCGTCCCTTCAGCTTCCACAGTGGAGTTTTCTGTTCACACTTTTCTATGGAGCCTTCGAACCCCACATTTTTCACCACTAGGCTGTTTTGATAGTTGTTCTCAGCCCCTCCATGGCCATCCTTCCCCAGCATTCCCTACTTTTGGGGGCCTTCTATCTTGTTAAAAAAAGAAAAAAACAAAAAATCTTTTTACCGAGTGAAACATCGACTCCACCTTTATCCCCATTCTCACTGGTGTAAATACTGATACTAACTGAGGATTTTGACTTTGCATTCTGTCAGAATACTGTGTTCAAATAAAAATTAAAAAAAAAAAAAAAAAAGCTGATGCCTGCAGTCTGCCCTTCTTTAGCTGCTTCTGCTCTGCCACCTCATCCCAACCGAGTGCCACTAACAGCACTTTAAAGTTTATTTCTTTGTCCCTCTGTATTTATTTACTTTTTTCCTGCAGAAAACACACATAAAAATGTGGCTTCATGGCTACTGGGAAGCTTTTTTCCCCAAAAAAGGCACTTTTCTGTTGCCTGGCTGTGGAAAGTGTGTTTGAGTGTTGGCTTTAACAGGTGTCCTCTGCCTGTCCTGAATTGGGTGCCTGAACTTGATTAATGAGGCTTGAGTGGAATTAATTTATTCAATTAATTAATTAATTTTAAAGTCTTGGTTTTGGGGTTTTTTTTAAATTTTAGCTAAAAATTGTCCAAATGCCCAACTTTAATTTTTTCACTTTGGGGGTTCCAGGGTGGAGGGTGGGGGTTGGTTCTCTTCACACACTCTGGCAAATTAGAGTTGATTTTCACACAGGAGTTTCCATTTAACAGAAAAAGAGCTTTTTAACTGAAAAAGAGTAGTGACTCAACCACTTGATACAAAAAACACCAACTGCGTTCAGGTGGGGAAGCACCCATTGGCCCAAGTCCCGGGGTGGGGTTGAAGGGGAGGCTCTGGGGGTGCCTTTTTTGGGTTCAGGGTTCCCCAAATCCCATCAGTCCCCCTGCATCGTGCAGGTGGATGGAACCTGTGCCCTGCCCTTCCCTGCTGCACCATCCCGACCTGGAGGGGCTCAGGGGCTCTTCCCTCTCCTCGCAGAGAGGTGAAAAGGGATTTTTCTGCCCCTGGAGTCGGGGTTGTGCTCAGTGGCAAAGCCACTGACAGATCCTTTACTGGGTCTTTCTATTCCTTCAGCCATTTTCTCAGCCCTCAAACCTTTTAATTTCAATTTAATGTTAATTTTCCCTCGTCTCTCCCTCTGTTAAGGCCATGGCACCTGGCTGGCAGTGTCCCCTTGGCTGAGTGCGGCTCCTTTACCCCAGGCTGGGCTGATTTGGGGTAAGTCTGAGGGGGGCTGGGGGGCTGGAGGGAGGTGGATGGAGATTTTTCTGCTGCTTCTTTCTCTCATCCCTTCCAGAAATTATAATTAGCTGTCCTTCTATCGGATATAATTGTGAATATCATGCATCTGCTTCAGAGCATCGTTTTAAGTATTTTTTTAGTACTCAGAGATCAAAGGTGCCGCTCCCCTCTGCAAAAGTGTTGCACTGTGTGGCTTCATTCCCCAGATTTTCTGGGGTAACAAATAAACCCTAAATTCCTGAGCATCCCAGTGCCCCAGCTATGACCATGTGGGTGTTTTCCATCGGACACTGGGCTGGGAACAGCTTCATGGGAGATAAAAACCACCTTGGGGATGGAGGTTTGAGGGCAGGGAGGGGAGGGAATTGTTCGGGTTCGGTGCTCGAGGGGACAAAAAGGGACATCGTGGCTGCAGGGGGGTGGAAGGGAGGGGACCCCGGCTGCCTGTGGAGCTCAGAACCTCGTGGCCCTCGGGATTTCATCTCCCAGGTGAGGAGGGGAGATGTGGGAGTGGACACAGATGGATGTGGCTGCGGTGTGAGTTCCCAGGGAGGTCTCTAATGTCTTAAAAGCAGCCCGCACGGTGCCCTGTCCCCGTGTCCCCCTGCCAGGTGCCCTGTGTGTCCGGAATGTGCCGTTCCCGGGCTGAGGCTGTGCCGGCAATGGCAATCCGAGGCGCAGCAGCTCAGCGGTGCTCTGGCTCCCTGCGGTGGCCGACAGCTTCCATCGCTGCCGCCTCCCAAAGACCGGGAAAATCACGGCCTTTTAGGGATATCTGAGAGGAAAAAATAATCCAGGTCTGGCATAAAATCAGGACAAACTTCAGGTTAGACATTAGGAGGAGTTTCTTTGTGGAAAAGGTGAATAAACACTGGCAGAACTGCCCGGGGAGGTTTGGGGTTCTCATCCCTGGAGGTGTCCAGGGAAGGCCTGGACGCGGCACTCAGGGCTCCGGGCTGGGGATGGGGTGGGGATGAGTCCCGGGGTGGGCTCGGCGGTGCCGGAGCTGTTTCCCAACCGGGATAATCTCGGGATAATCCCGGGATGGTGCGCCGGGAGCGCGCGGGCCGCACCCGCCGGGTTCCCGCGAAATCGCGGCTCGTTTGCATAACTCCGCCCCTTCATTTGCATAAACGGATGAGCTCATCTGCATAACCCCGCCCCGTTATTTGCATAAACGAGCTCTCGTGTCTGCATAACCCCGCCCCTTCTCTCTGCATAGCCCCGCCCACCGCAGGTGCGCGCCCGGCGCGTTCCCACGGCAACGGCGCCGCGGGTTCGAGGCCCGGCCCCGGCGGCTCCCGCTGTCCCCCTGTGTCCCCCGGTGCCCCCTATTGTCCCCTCCTGTCCCCCGGTGTCCCCCGGCCATGCTGCGGGACGAGGCCACCGAGGCGGATTTCCAGCGCTTCCTGCGCCGCGTGGACGATGTCAGTGAGTGTCCGGAGGGGCGCGGCGGCTCCGGCCCGGGACAGCGCGCGGAGGCAGCGACGGGGGAGGGAGGGCGGGGAAAAGGAAGGAAAAAGTGATGGGGAAAGAGGAAAAGTGTCGCTGTTCCCCGCTCTGGATCGGTTTATTCGGGGTTCCCTGTGAGCTCGGCTGTGGGGCGGCTTTGTGGGTGCTGAGAGCTCCTTGTTTTTATTGGGAATAAAAAAAATTGTTTTTATTGGGAGTTCTGAGCTCCCTGCTTTTATTGGGAATGCTGAGAGCTCCCTGCTTTTATTGGGAATGCTGAGAGCTCCCTGCTTTTATTGGGAATGCTGAGAGCTCCCTGCTTTTATTGGGAATGCTGAGAGCTCCCTGCTTTTATTGGGAATGCCGAGCTCCCGGGTTTCTTCGGGGAATGCCGAGAGCAGCTTTCTCATGTGTATTTCAATAATGTTGACGGAAACTGCAGGGGGCCCCTGAAAGTAACAGGAAATCGACTTTGGAAATGTTTGTGTTTATTTAAAGTGTCAGACAGGGCTTGGAGCATCCTGGCCCATGGAANTTTTATTGGGAATGCTGAGAGCTCCCTGCTTTTATTGGGAATGCTGAGAGCTCCCTGCTTTTATTGGGAATGCTGAGAGCTCCCTGCTTTTATTGGGAATGCTGAGAGCTCCCTGCTTTTATTGGGAATGCCGAGCTCCCGGGTTTCTTCGGGGAATGCCGAGAGCAGCTTTCTCATGTGTATTTCAATAATGTTGACGGAAACTGCAGGGGGCCCCTGAAAGTAACAGGAAATCGACTTTGGAAATGTTTGTGTTTATTTAAAGTGTCAGACAGGGCTTGGAGCATCCTGGCCCATGGAAGGTGTCCCTGCCCGCGGGACGGGGTGGGATTTAAGGTCTTTTCCAAACCAAACCATTGCCTGGTTCTATGATTTTATGGTAAAAGCCATCCTGGTCAGCAGTGCCTTCAAAGCAGGTGTCACCTGA
This sequence comes from Origma solitaria, assembly GCA_013397895.1. Classification (NCBI taxonomy): domain Eukaryota; kingdom Metazoa; phylum Chordata; class Aves; order Passeriformes; family Acanthizidae; genus Origma; species Origma solitaria. The sequence goes on along the minus strand of VZRL01001580.1, from coordinate 211,614 downwards.
ACTCCTGCTCCTTCCACACTTGAAGTCCTGTGTGTATATTTATAATTTTTTTTTCTGTATCTTTTTAGCCAATTTGCTTGAAGTCTTGTGTATATGTATATAATTTATTTTTTTTTCTGTATCTTTTTAGCCAATTTGCTTGAAGGCCTGTGTGTATATATATAATTTTTTTTCTGTATCTTTTTAGCCAATTTGCTGCAAGGCCTGTGTGTATGTATATAATTCATTTTTTTTTCTGTATCTTTTTAGCCAATTTGCTGCAAGGCCTGTGTGTATGTATATAATTCATTTTTTTTTTCTGTGTCTTTTTAGCCAATTTGCTGCAAGGCCTGAGCTCCCCAGACTCGGCTGTCAGGGAAAAAGCTTTTGCTGAGACAGAGCAAAGGCTCCGAGAGCAAGGAGCCAGCAGGGAGGAGGAGGAGAGCAGGACCACCGTGAACAGAACAGTCATCAACACTTCTGTAAGAGCTTTTCCCTCTGAAATTAAACCTAGACGCAGTTCAGGTCTTGCCTCGTTAAAGACACAAATGGAAGCTCTCCAGGAATGTCAGAATTTATCAAATCCTTCCCATCCTTTGCTGAAATGTCAGACTGCTGCTCCCTCTGTGTGTCAGTGTGGATATTTCAGATGCACGCAGACGTTTCTGTAGCTCTGTGCAGCCCAGCCCAGAGCTCCTTTGCTGCCGTGGCTTTTCCCCAAACTTTTGTGCTGTGTTTGTGTTTTCCCAGGGCACGGCGAGGCCGGAGGCAGTGGACACAGGTAGGACAGTGCTCCTGTTAGTCTGGCACAGCTCTAGAACTGATTTTAGCAGGGCTGGGGTCCACACAAGGCCTTATTCCGCCCCTGCCAAAGTCCAAGCTGACTTTTCCAGTGGCTTTTACCAAAATTCAGTCCGATCTCGGAGCACGCTCGAGGTCTTACCAGCATGGTTGTGTTTGTCACAGGTAGGAGCCTTGTTCTGTTCTGGCTTCTCACCTAAACACTTTTTAGTCAGAATTTTAACGCAAACATGTTTGTTTGCCCCTGGAGAGGAGCTGCAGTGAGGCAGGTGTGCAGATCCTCATCATCATTATCCGTGACAGCTTGTCAGCCACGGTCCACTTTCATCGCTGAAATGTCCCCTTAGTGGTTTTTTTATTAAGAAGTGACTCAGAAACACCCTAGGAAAATTATTTTTCTCTGTTTTAATGAAGTTTGCTCTTTTTTTTTCTTCCCTAAAATGCCACCAACCCTCCTGGCTGGAAGATGGCTTCCTGGCAGCTCTGGAAAAGGATGCGAAAGAGCGAGCCCAGCGAAGGAAGAGGAACGAGCAGTTGGCAGATGGTAACTGCTGAAAGTCCTTCAGGCTGGTGCCTTCAGAAATGACCTGCCAGGGGCTGGGGGAGCCGCTGTAGGCTGCAGCAGGGTTAGAGATGTGGCAAAGCTGTTGCATCCTGGTTTTCTCCATGTTTTCCTTGTCGGTTTGGGGGTGGAGAGAGTGACTTTGGGCATCTCAGGGCTGGGCAGGGCAGAGAGAAATGCTGATTTTCCCTCTGGAGGAGAATGTGGGCACTGAAAACCTGGCAGGTGATGTCTGGAGTGGAGTTTTGGTTATTCCAGCAGGGAATAGAGCAGGGCCTCTGTCCCCTCAGTCCCCCATGAGGGAATGGAAGATAAATTGTTTTTCTCAATGCGTTCTCAGCCCTGAAGGAGAAGGGGAACGAAGCCTTCCGGAGAGGAGATTACCCCACGGCCATCCAGAGGTACTCGGAGGGGCTGCAGAAGCTGAGGGACAAGCAGGAGCTCTACACCAACAGGGCCCAGGTCGGTGGCAGGAGCTGAGCTGATTTCAGTGTCGCTGTGCTGGGACAGAGCCCAAAGCCATCGCTCTGTACCTGAGAGTGATTTTCCATCCTGAGCTCACATCTCTCCCTCTGGGGTGTGCTGAGCCCCTGCTCCTCCCGAACCAGAGGGGGAAAGCCATTCCAATCCACAGTTTTACTTATTTTTTTTATTTAAAAACACTGACTATTTATGAATTCTTCCCAGGGATCGCTTCTGTAACTGCAGAATGAAATATTTGCTTTGCGTTCTCTGTTTGCCTTGTGTAATCTGTGTGCACACGTGTGGAATTCTGTTAAATTTATTCTAAATTAGAAAATCCAAGGGGATGGCAGGCAAGAACCACCTGGGAATTATCTTACAAAATTAATGGCTGGGCAAAATCAGCAGACTAATTTTATTCTTTTTAATTAGCCGGTATTTGTACAACAGTGAGTTCGAAGGGTTCTAATTCTTCCGCCTGGGGCTTTTTCTGTGTTTATTTCAGGCCTACCTGAAGCTCCATGAGTATGAAAAAGCCATCGGTGACTGTGAGTGGGCACTGAAGGTAATTCCAGAGTTGCCATGTGGAAAAGACCTCTAAGATCAGCATTATTCACAGAAATCCATTTTTTTGGTACCTTTTTTTTTTTTTTTTTGGAAAAAAGTCACCTTTTAGAAACCCTGCATTCTACCCTCACCCCAAGCCTGTGTTCCTTGCACAGGGAAGGGTCCCTGGGGGTAATAATTCAGCATAAAAACTGTGGGCACCTCTAATAAATCATTTAAATACCATCTGCTTTGGGCAGCTCTAATTATTAATCAGAAGGCTGGAAAAAATATTAAAAGGCTAAAAGTTTCCAAACTCATAACTCATAATAATTTCTTTTTTTAATTCAGTGCAATAAAAACTGTCTTAAAGCCTATTTCCTGATGGGGAAAGCTCACCTGGCACTGCAGCACTTCTGTGAGGTAAATTTTGTGGCTATGGGACCACGTTCTGTTCTGCTTTTGGGGGGTGAGAGGGAGAAACTTTCATGCGATGCCTCAGTTTCTGTTTTCTCACTGGAACTCAGATTTTTTGTTCCTTGAGTTTTACCAGAAAATTTCCTTTTCATTTGAAATAGCAGCCAGATGTAGGGACTAAGAATAATTGACTTTTTTGAGAGTTTTGGCATCTGTGTCTCCAGAAATTTTACCTCGCGCATTTTTTAAGGACTGTGGCCCCCAAACGTTTTGGGATCTGACTGGGATCTCACTGATACCTTCTTCCTATTTATCCCTGAAACTGAGAACCCTTTTCTTCTCTCCCTTCAGTCCAGGCAGTGCTATGAGAAGATGCTGCAAATCGATCCCCAGAAGGAAAACCTCTTTAAAGGTAAAAAACTGCTGTTTTTTCACTCCTTTTCTGATGAAGGTGGTGCCCACCAGAAACCCTTCCCTGCCACGTTTGGTTTCATTCTCATTTCCCAGACTGTGTGAGCGAGGCAGAGCTGGCGGAGAAGAGGCTGAAGGATGAGGAGAGAGCAGCGAGGGAGGTCCAGGATGGGAACGCTGCTGCTTTATCCATCAGGGAATTGCTGCAGAGGCTCAGCACCCCCGGGCACGACCTCCTCTACTACACGGGGGGCATCAGGCTCCTGGCAGCGGCTGTGAACAATTGTGAGGATCTGGTACAAAATCGTTCCTGGGGGGAGTTGTGACCCGGGCAGAGCAGTTCTGAAAGGAGCAGAATGGTTATTCCTGTATTTAAACATAAATTGGCGATGTTTGGTGTTTCAGTCTGGCCAGAAGGTATTTACAGCGTTTTTTAGAATTAGACTGATGTTGTAGCTGAGCTGTTGAGGCTTCTTAGGGATTTGGGTCTCGTTTATAAATATTTGTGATTCTCTGTTAGAGCCCATTGAGTTACAAAGCCAATTTTGTGGTTCAGCCTTCCTAAACAGTCTTTCACTCCAAGCCAATTGTTCTTTACAGCGCCAGGCATGAATTAGAGCCATTTTCAGCTTCCAAGCTGCTCCTACTCCACTCATTCTTGAATTTCCCCCCCATTTTCACAGCTGTTTTTGCCCAGAGCTGCTGATGCAGTGACCTTTTCTTTTAGCACTGCCCAGGAAGAGCAGGAGCCTGCTCAGCCTACTCAGGCACACCTGAGTTTTTATCTCTGCCTTTTGCAGGCACTGAGCAAACCTTATTTAGGACGAACAACGGCTTCAGTCTCCTGGGGATCGAGGCTGTCAGAGGGTGAGAGCTCTGCGGAGGGGACAGGGCTGGGATCCAGCAGCAGGAAATGGAATTTTGTTTCCAAGAAACAGAATCGCCTCTTGAAAAGCAGAGGAACCCATCAGAGGAGAATGCAATGCCAGGTTTTGGTGTCTGAATGGAGGGACTTGTGCCTGACTGACACGAACAGAGCTCCCTCAGATGCAGTGAGGAGAACTCATTAATTGCTGTTTGTGTCTCCTCTTTCTGGGCAGTTGTCCTATCTCTGGTGCTGAGAGCAGTTTGTAGAAAAAATCTGAATATCAAAGAGCATCTGAAGGCCCTTGGCTGCTGTGGCTGCACCCCCTGGGGCTGTGATTGGCCGTCAGGGAATATTTGGGTGTTTATCTCTGGAATGCACCCCTGGGACCTGTGGCACTGAGACTTTTTGGGGTCACCCATGTTTTGGGTGGTGGCCACAGTGGGATGTGTTGGGGTGAAGGACTTGGAAAATTTAATTCCCTGAGTGTTTCCCATGGATTTGCTCTGCTCACAAGCTGACTTTTCTCGTGCAGGGCCTTCTGTGCTGAGAGGAGAAGCCCTGCCGAGGCAGAGCTGTGTGTTTGCCTTCTCCTCCTGTGGCAGGCTGCCTGTGCTGGCAATGGTAACGCTCTGCAAACCACATTAATTCCTGTTAATGAGTAATTTACGTGGCATGGCTGGGGCTGGGCAGGGCCACCCCTTCCCCAGAGCACCTGGGTCCATCCAGACCTTGTACCAAGGCTCAGGAGGTGTGGGATGCAGCTGTAATTTTGGTAGGATGAAACCTCCACTCTGCTCCTGTGAGCATTTCAGATCCCCCCGAGGGCTGGGGAGGAAATTCCCTGTGATTATTGCTGCTTTTCAGAGCCTACCACTCGTGCGATTTTTCTCTTTTTGCAGTTACACTGCGAAAAGCAGAGTTTTACAGAAGAGCCATTAGAGGAGGCTGAGTTGCTGTGGCATTAACAATCAATAGTCCCCGGGCACTATTAATAATAAAAAAGGAATAACGAGGATGGCAATGTGTGCCATCGCTCTGAGATTTTCTGTTTTTGCAGAAGAGAATCAGCGAATCCTGCTGAGCCAGCCCGAAGTGAGCGCCCAGCTGCCGGAGCTGCTCTCCTCGGGCACGTCCCACATCCAGAGAGAGACCTTGGCACTGATTTCCCTCTGCTCAGGGAGCCACAGCGCGAGGAGGCTGCTGCTCAGGCAGGACCTGAGCAGGTGACAAACACCAGGGAAATGTCCTGGCAGGCTGAGCTCAGCGCTCAGACCTCACTGCCCCAGGGGGGACACAGGGACACCGAGGCTTCTGTCCTTTGGGACTCAAATTCAGATGTGTGGGTGTTGGGGAGGATGAAATAGGAAAGCCTTATCAATATGATTACCTGACAAAAGATGCTGAGAATATGGAAACTAGAAGCGAGATTGAAATGAAGACAAGCTTGGAGATCCCAAACCCCAGGTACTGAACAGCTGGAAAACAATGGTGTGGCCACTGAAGGGAATCCCCTTTGGATTAAACAATCCCCTCTGCTTGCAGACAGCTCCAAGGGGCAGAGCAGACCCTGCCAACTCGGCAGAGGGTCCAAAAAGCAGTTTTTAGGGTTTAAAATATAATGCCATATGGTAATGCAATGACTCTCCTAGGCTGTGTGTAAATGTTGTAGGATTTGTAGCTTGTTCTAGATTGGTTAGTGAAAATGGTTGAGGGAATAATGGATGAAGAGAAGAGATTGTTCATTTCTCCTGGGAAGGTTAAGGAAATGAGCCCCATCTCAGAGGGTGCTTTAAAAAGGCAGATTTAACTGTGGCTTGAAATACCAATAGCCTGAAAAAATAGAATTTTGATCTTTAATAACTAAAACAAAGCTGACACCAATTTTTGGTTGGTTTTTTCTTTAACAACAGATGGCTGCAGATTTTGATGGCATTCGTCAAGAGCACTGATGAAAGGGCTGACAGTGCCATGGACATCCTGTCCGACTTAATTGGGGAGAAAAGGTAATTTCAATTGCTCATTCACTTCTATAAAGTTGTGCTTTGAGATGAGCCAGGGCCAGCCTCACCTTTGCAGTGAGGTTCCTGAAGTTTATATTTCTCTTGTATTGCCTTTAGCTGTGATTTTTGCCTCAAACTTTACTTATTTTTTTATCCCCCAACAGGTTCCAAACTCAGTGTCGGGCCTTGTTTCCTACAGGTGTTTTACCTTTATTCACCCAGTTGCTGGTAGGAAAGATCTGGATTTATATTCCCAGTTTATTTTTGTGTAACGTGTCCTGTGTCTGCTCTACACGTGTAAGAAATTGAATTTTGTCAGGAAAATGCTCTTTTTCTCCAATATTTTGTCCTACACATCCCTAGTTTAATATTCAATAAGAACTCTGGCATTGGTTGCAGATTCTCACTGATGATTTCACCTTGGCATTTGTGTTAGGCCCTTCTTGATGTGACTTTAATCTTCTGGTTCTATCTTTTTCCTTCCACTCTGAGGGGTCAGGGTGAGGAGATGGCATTGGGCCCCGAAGTGAAGGTATTTCGGGGTTCAGATCCCTTTCCTGGGTATCCTTTATTCAAACAGCAAATTTAAAATGTGTTGGTACAGAAACCTGTCCTCAGGAAAAAGGAGGATGTGCTCTGCTGCAGGATGGCAGAGCTGGGGAGTAAAATATTCCCATTTCTCCAAATGAGCAGCAAGACAACAATTCCATACCTTCCACATTGTTGCTCTTTCCTTGTGAGCATTCCGTGCTGGATTTCTGTGCCCTGGGTGAGTGACTGTGGGAAACGCTCACAGCCGGGACTGGGAACACCAAATCCATCCCTTTCCCCAGGGCTCCTAAAGCATTTTCCATGGTGAAAATGAGGGGAATCTGCAGCCCTTGGGCAGCTGGGATTTACCAGAGATTTTCCCCAGGGCTCCTAAAGCATTTTCAATGGTGAAAATGAGGGGGATCTGGAACCCTTGGGCAGCTGGGATGTACCAGGGTGATTCTGGGGTCCCGTTTGCCGTGGCCAGCGGGGCTGGCACACCCCTGGGCTGGCTCCTGCTGGCTTGGTGCTGATTTTGCCCCCCTGGCTGTGTTTGCAGGTCAGTGCCGGGCAGGTGAACCGGGCGGCCCTGGCGCGTGCTGTGGGCATCGTGGGCAGCCTGTGTGCAGATGTGGAGCTGCGGGCACAGCTGGCACGGAGCGGGGAGTGCTGGCAGGGCTGCCTGCAGCTGCTGGTGAGGGCACCTGGGCATCCCCAGCCCTTCCTCCTGTCTCTGTGCTCCCCTCACAGCCCCAGCCCTCAGCTCACAACTTCCTCCGTTTGGGAGTTTGGGTGGAGGTCTCAGAGCTCCCCTGCCCCTCAGCTGTGCCCCTTAAAGCAGCCCTTTCCAGGGTGAGGCTGTGCTGTGAGCTCCTCAATTGTTGCTGCAGCTCGCGGATATAGCAAGGGAACAGGCAGAGAGCCGGCAGGAATGGCAAGAGGAAGTTTATTAAAAAATTCTCTTTTTATATAGATGTTAAGAGTCTAGCGGTGATTGGTTTATAGCCACCCACCCCCAGGGCGATTGGCTGAAACCCTTACAGCACCCTGTTCTAAAACACAGATTAAAAGAACAAGAAGAATTCAGCTTCTCTTTGTTTCCCATACAATTCGTGAGGAAGGAGAGAGTTCTTAGAATATTGCATCCACACCCAAACACCTGAAGGGTTCCGGGGTGGCGAGGGATCAGCAGCAGTTTGGAATGGGCAGCTTCAGACACCAAACACAAGAAGGGTTTGTGTCCCAGAGGTGTCCCTAGCCCTGGTTCTCGCAGGATTTCTCCCCTTTGGGATCCCCGGGAGGCTGAGGAGGGCCTCTCCTGCCCTGGGAGTGATTTCTGTCCCTGCTCTGCACACAGGAGGACAGCCCTGAGGACAGCCCTGGCTACGAGCAGTGTGTGTTTGCAGTGCTGGGGCTGATGATGAACCTGCTGCTGGAATCCAACGGCACCGTCCAGGCACGCACCGTCTGGGAATTTAAAAAAACGAGGGTGTTTCAGGTTGTTTTTAAGGGTAGTTCACGGTTTATGCAAGGTAAAAAATGAAAAGAATTACAGATTTTTCTCCTCCTCCAGCACCTTCAAATAGATACACAGTTCGGGAAAAATAAGCAATGTTAAGTACATAAAGTATCTTTCTGTAGTGGTGTAAATGTTCTCTTTGGGATCACTCTCCAGCTGGGCTGTGTTCTGAGGTGCTGGGCACATTCCAAAGTTATCCCAAACTCAGGATTCCATCCTGAACTCCTTGAGTTCCCCTGCGGTGGTGCAGGGCTGGTTCCTCCCTGGTGTATACCCCGAGCTCCATGGGATTCTTCTGTCTCTGAAGCCATTTCTGCCCCGGCTGGAGCTGAGTTTTTCCAAAGTTATCCCAAACTCAGGATTCCATCCCGAAGGAAGAGCTCTATGAGTTCCCCCACAGTGATGCAGGGCTGGTTCCTCCCTGGTGTCCCCCGAACTCCATGGGATTCTTCTGTCTCTGAAGCCATTTCTGCCCCGCTGGAGCTGAGTTTTCCCTGTGTTTTGCAGGACTTGGCTGTGCCCATCAGCCGCAGGTGCCTGGCTCTGTTCAGCCATCGGGACGGAAGGATTGTCACAGTAGGTCACCAACAGAAGCTGCGTTTGGCTTCCCTGAGCACTTCAGAGCAAACTTCTGCCCTGCGCAGGAGGCCCTGAAGCCTAAAACATTCCTAAGGGTACTACAGAAATAACAGACCACTCTAATATTCATTTTAATGTGGTTTGATGCAAGAGGTTTTCAAGGTCCTCTTGAAATGTGCCTGACAGAAGCTCTCACAAACCATTTCATCCTCAGGAGGGCTGGCGGTGTGAAACCCTTTAGAATCAATGGAGAAGCAAAGCAGCAGGAACAACTGGGGTGTTCAGAAGCTGTTTCTCTGTGCGGTTCTTGTATGGGAATTGCAGTTGTGCTCCTGGGAATGCGGTGGGGCTCCAGGGAGAGAGTTCCTCCCCACAGGGGCAGATAAGGGCTCTGAGTCCCTTCCCCGAGCTCCCAGGGACTCTTCTGAGCTGTTTCACTGCACTCAGTGCTGGGCTGGTTTCTACCAGGGGTTTGTATTTTTATTTTTTAATGCACAGACACCCAGGGAGCTGTGCTGGTCCCAGCCTGGGCTCATCTCTCCCTGTGCTGACCCTTCAGAAGCTCTGCCGTGCTCAGTTTCCAAGAAATGACAAAAAAGCCACAACCTAAAGATGTTCTTTGTTAGATCCTGTAATTCTTGGGTTCTCTTAATTTCTGTAAATTCCTCCTTTTAGCGCTTTAATTATTTCAGTCTTATTCCACGAGAAACAAAATAATTAAGCTGCCTGGACCACTAAACATTTCGTTTTGTCTCTCTCTCCTTTTTGCCTCATTTAGAGAGCCATTGGGGTGCTGAGCCGTGTCCTGCCAGTGTCTCCCTCAGCAGTGGAGGAAGTGGTGAAAGGCGGAGTGGTGAAGAAAATGCTCAAATTCTTGAAAGTAAATCAAACTCTCTTTATTTCTGCCTGCATTGTCCCTTGAGCAAATCTAATTCCCCCCATGTTTATCCTTCTTTCCCTGGAGGATGTGTCCATTGGAACAGTGCTCCCAGGTTTAATTTTAAGCCTTTAAAAAAAATTTTTTTTAATTCTTATTGTAATTTTTGCTGTATGCCTCACGTGGATTTTGCAGACTAAGTCTAGAAAAAGTTTGTGGCCCTTGGCTCTTGTCGAGGGGAGTTGATGGTTTGAGGAGAACTGGGCTGCAGAGATCCAGGGAATTCTGTGTTCTCTGCTGGCAGGGATTGGGTGGGTTTGTGTGATTCTCAGCCTGTGTTCACCTTGACATCCATGCCCTGGCAAGGTTTTTAATTTGATATTTGGGCCTGGGCGTGAGGAATACCTGACTCTCCCTGTGGGACCCAAACTGCTGTGGGGCTGAGCTGTGTTTGTTCACCTCTGCTTTGCTCTGTCAGGCCGGGGGGCAGCTCACAGCCAGCCACGCCATAAAAACCCTTTCCGTCTGCACCCGCAGCAGCAGGCAAGCTCAGGAGGAGCTGCTGAGGTGGGACAAAAGTGAGTGAAACCTCTGCTTTCCAGGGCTTGGGTTGGTCATGGTGATCTCCACGGGGACGGGGGGGTTTTTGGGACGGG
>VZRL01001580.1:151042-192367 GCA_013397895.1 Origma solitaria | reverse complement strand
CCAGTGCCAGCAGAGCCTGCCCCCTCTCCAGTGCCAGCAGAGCCTGTCCCCTCCCCAGTGCCAGCAGAGCCTGTCCCCTCCCCAGTGCCAGCGGAGCCTGTCCCCTCCCCAGTGCCAGCAGAGCTGGTGTCCCCCCAGAGCCCCCAGGCTTTCCCCAAAGTGCTTTTCACCACACTAAGGCTCCAATCTTCATCCATAGCAAAGGGACCCCATAGGTCCCCGGAGCCTGGGACCAGCCCGGGGGCTGCAGGAGAGGTCCAGCACGGAGAGAGGGGCTCAGTGCCCACCCCCAGCTCTGCCCATGGCCCCTGCACAGGGGGTTTAACCTCCAGACCCCCATCCAGGGCATTTCCCAGCACCAAACCCCCACAGGCCACACCACAGAGGCTCCCAGGCACCGAGCTGCTCCCATCACCAGTGGTTCCCAGAGCATCCTCAGCTTCCTCGGTGCTTCCAGCTGGGAATGAGCACAGTGATCCCGCTGTGTCTGCAGGACCCCCGGTGCCTGCTCCCGCAGCTCAGACCCCCATCACTGCTGCCAAAGCTGGTCCCACTCAGCGTTTGGGGTTGGAGCTCACCCCCACTGTGCCTCGGCCCTTTGTCACCGCAGAGAGACCAGCACCAGCACCAGTGCAGGCTCCGTTTTCCACAGAGGCCCAGAGGAAAACAATTTCTGGGGAAGCTGTGGCTGTGGTGACCCAGCCGGGGATGTCTGCTGGCTCTCCGGCGCTTTCCCCAGCTCCTGCTGAGCTGTCCTCCCAGGCCAGCACAGGACAAAGCACCAGGACAACTGAAACCAGCACCGGCACGGGGAAAACGGGAGCTGGAGAATTCCTGGGACTGAGCGTGTCTCCATCAGCTGTGCTCAGCGCAAGGACACCACACCTGCCCTCGGCAGCCCTGGAGAATGAGCTGATTTTGACTGCAGCCCAACCATCTGTGTCCACAGGACCTGTGCCTGCCCTGGAGGGCCATCCCAAACCCCCCGAGAGCTCATCCCAGGCGGTGCCAGCAGGGACTCCTCTCCCTGCAGCCAAGGGGAACAGGGTCACTGCTTCCCTGAGCAGCAGAGAGCTGCGTCACCTGCCAACGCCAGCCCTGCAGCCTGCCCCAAACGTGCAGCCGAGCACATCAGGAGGGCTCTCAGCAGCGCCAGGGAAGGGCGAGGGGGAAGGGAAAGGAGATGCAGCCCCCACCAGGCTGCCCACCCTGGCACCTGTGTCTGCTGCACACCTGGCATCACCCAGAGAGCCGCTGGAGAAGGTATCCCACCCTCCAGAGGTAGTGTCCCACCCTTTGGAGGAGGTGTCCCACCCTTTGGTGGAGGTTTCCCACTCCCTGGAGGTGTCCCACCCTCTGGAGAAGGTATCCCACCCTTTGGAGGCAGCATCCCACCATTCAGAGGTGTCCCACCCTCTGGAGGTGTCCCACCCTCTGGAGGAGGATGTCACTGAGCAGGACATTGGTCGCTCCAGCCCTGGCACTGCTGCTGGGCCCCCCACGACCACAGCATCTCCTGTCTCTGCTAATTGGCTGGTTAATGAGGGCACTAATGAGGCGGCTGTCAACGGCTCTGAGCTGCCCCCAGCCCCAGAGAGCCCCTCGCACTCCCCCGGGAGCCTGGCAGCCCTGACCCCCGCGGGGGACCCCTGGCTGGACACTGCGGGCACCGACTCAGCCCAGGGGCTGCTGCTGAGCACGGAGGAGGCAGAGCAGGAGGGCAGCATGAGGGAAGTGACAGACGGAGCAGCTGAAGGCTTGGGGACAGCGGTGACACTGCAGCCTGGAGCCCTGGGCAGCGACTCGCACCACAGGAGGAGGCTGCACTCGGATGTGGCCGTGCTGGACGGGCAAGTACCATGGCTTTGGCTGTTGCTGCTGCAGGCTCTGCGGCCTGCCTGGGTTTCATTTTTCCCCCTTTTTTCCCTTTATCCCCCTTTTTTTCCTTTTTTTCCTTTTTTTCCTTTTTTTCCTTTTTTTCCTTTTTTTCCTTTTTTTCCTTTTTTTCCTTTTTTTTTTCCTTTTTTTTCCCTTTTTTTCCTTTTTTTTTCCTTTTTTTTCTTTTTTTTCCTTTTTTTTTTCCTTTTTTTTTCCTTTTTTTTTCCTTTTTTCCCTTTTTTTCTCTTTTCCCCAGCCTCACCATCGTGAGCGACTCCTGCGGCTCCGGGAACCACACGGTGCAGCTGAGCCTGAGCCCTGCTGGGGACACAGCCCCCGGGACCCCCAGCTCGGAGCCTTCCCAGGACACCTTCCTGGCGCTGGTGGCCCTGCAGAGCAACAGCAGCCAGGCCCTGCTGCAGATCCACTCGTGCTGCGTGAGCCCCTCTGCCAGCCCCGGCGCTGAGGGTGCCCAGTGCTGCCTCTTCCACAGGTGGGGATGGGAAAAATCTCCCTTCATGCAGGATTTAGGGAAATAAAGCCATCCTGCTGCCCCCAGGTGCTGCCACAGGTGTGCAGCATCCCGTTCCTGCCGGGGGGCACACCCCAGGAGCAGAGCAGTGCAGGGATGCTGCCAGGCTTCTCCAGACCCTGTGGCTCCATCAGCATCTCCCCTGTCTGCTGGAGGCTGGGGATACACAGCATTCATTAGCCAGGATTTGTAAAGCCAGCGGGGTGTGAAATGAGTGTCACAGGCAGGGCAGGGCTCGATGGGCACACTGCAGCCAGAGCAGAAACACTCTGCTCCTGAGCGGGGCAGGGACAGCCTGCAATGGCGATGTTCTGGGGATTTTCCTGTGTCTCAGGTGTGGATATGGGGCTGCGGTGTGGGGTTTGTGCAGGGCTGTGGTGTGGGGTTTGTGCAGAGCTGTGCAGTTTGTGCAGAGCTGTGCAGTTTGTGCAGAGCTGTGCCGTTTGTGCAGAGCTGTGCAGTTCGTGCAGAGCTGTGCCAGCAGACCCTGCTCTGCTCAGGGAGAGCTGGAATTCGGAGCTGGTTTTGCCTCTTGTTCCTGCCAGGCTGCCCCTGGAGTGCAGACACATGGAGCTGCTGCAGAGCAGCGGCCCCAGAGCCGCCAGCTTCTCCATCCAGCTGTTCCAGATGCTGAACCACTCCGTGGCCTACCTGCACTGCGGGCTCAGGGTGTGCCTGCAGGGCCAGCCGGGATGTCAGCAGGTACTGCGGGGTGGCTCTGTCCCTGCAGCCCCCAGGAGGGGTGGCTCTGTCCCTGCAGCCCCCAGGAGGGGTTTGGTGCTTCCAGAGTGTCCCACCGAGGTCACCCCATGGCCAACCGAGCCTTTGGCAATGTCTGGGAGAGAACTTAGTGCTGTGGAACGGTGGCAATAGTTGCTAATCCTTAAGGAAAGGAAATTAGGGAATGAAGATTTACATTTGTGCTGGTCCAAGGACAGGCACGGCAGAAGAGCTGGAGAAGACTGAGCAGAGCCAGGGCCCTGGGGCAGGAGGTTCTGTTCAGGACACTTCCAGGTGTTTTCCCTGTCTTTCCCAGAACTGCTTGGAGAGTGTGGAGCCCCTTCCCCAGCCCAGCGACAGGACCAGCTCTGGAAACCTGCACAACCTGGTCTCCCTCGGGCCCATTTGGAGGATGAACAACAGGTTCCTGCACAAACCAGTGGAAGGTGGGGCTCTCCTGCTTTTATTTCTCAGTCTCTTGCAGAAGTTTTTGCCCAGCTTTTCCTGCTGCAGGAAAAACAGCACATTTTTAACAACTTTCTTGGTTAAATTATATCCCAACAGTTCCTCACCTTTGTTTTGGCCTTTCTAAATCCCAAACATGGTGGTTAATCCGTGTCACATCCAACGGGGATTGAGCCAGGAGACACAGCCAAATGCATCCTCTGAAGGAACTGAAGCTTTAGGAGGAGGAAAGGGAAAAATGAGGCAGAATGTTCTCCCTCTGTAAAGAATTTCCCTGCCCATTGCAGCATTTTGGTGCAGAATGAGGCTTGCCATAGGTCAGGAGTGTTCGCAAGTGAAGTACAGCAGCTGATCGATGTTAATTAGATGTTTACAGCTATTAGAAAAGAGTGACACTGAACTGGTGCAACATGAGACACTTCTTAAAACCCCCTGGCCTCACCCCCAACTCCTTGCGTCTTTACTGTCTGTGCAAAGAACATTTTTCGCTGTTTGATTCCCTCTCTCCGTGTGCAGGTGCTGCTCCTGCCATGCTGCTGCCCGTCCTGCTGGGATCCCTCGCCGGCTTCGCCGCGCTGGGCACTGCCTTCCTGGGGCTGTGGCTGCACCACAGGCACACAGCCAAGCCCAGCCGCTATCCCCCGTTCGGAGAATTCCACGGGCTGTGATCCCGGAGCAGCTCCCGCAGCCAGCAGAGAAGCAGCGGAATTTGCTTGGCCTCCGTAGAGCTTCTGCAGCCCCGGGGAGCAGGAGATGCCACCTCTGCTCCGAGCCTGCCTCTCCTTCCTTCCTTTCCTTCTGCATCAGCCACCCCACAGCCGGCAGGGTAGAGGAATCGGTGTAGTGCCGCAGCTGCCAGGGAGAGCAGAGCCGAGCGCCCGGCACGGAATTGGGGGCGCAGAGAGGAGAGCAGGGGCCACAGGAGCCGGGTGACATAAAGCACTGTGCCCTAGAGCCTGCCACCAGCGAGAGAGGTGGGAAAAATGACAGAGCTGGGAGTGTGGACAGGACCCAGGAGCTCCAGAGGTCTGTCCCCTGGGCTCTGCAGCTTTTCTCATCTCGAAGGAGCCGAGTCGCTTCCTCCTTTCCCTTCAGCCCTGTTGCTGTTTTCCCCAACAAAGTCTCACTGCCAGAGAACTCCAGCACCAAAATCTCCTGGAATGCACTGGGGAAAGGCACCCATAGGATGGGGGATGCACACAGGGCCTTCCTGGGGGCACATTGGGGTTTTGGGGTGGCTGTGGCAGGGCGGCCAGGGTGTGCTGAGGAGCTCCCAGCAGGCTCCAGCCCCACATCCCTCTGCCCCAGAGGAACTGGGGCTGCTCTGTCCTGTCCAGGAGCTCCTGGTGGAGAGGAGCAGAGCGAGGAGAGAGGAGCTGCGAAGCAGAGTGAGGGTGGGCAAGGAAAGGCAGCGTGGGGAGGGATGTCCCTGTCTGTGGGGACAGTGACCAGCAGGACTCCTCAGCTCCTGCCGCTCCTGCCATCGAGGATGGAGCAGCCCCGAGCTGGTGGCCCAGAAATGCACCTGCAAGGTCTGGGGAGGGAGAGAAGCAGCAGCTTTACACTCTGCAGCCACGGACTGCCCGTGTTCCCTCAGTGCCTCCCCTGCTCCTGAGCTCCATAATAAAACCTGAGCATTGCAGCGTCTGTCTCGTCTGTGCCTGGACGTGAGGGAATGGGGTCCTGCTGTCCTCAGCCCCACAATGGTGTGGCAGGTGGAGCACAGGGCATCGCTCCTAGGGAGTGCCAGGAATTGCCAACAATCAGCTCCTAACGGGGTTTTGTCTCCTTAAAGGCTGCAGAGCCTGGCTGGCTTTTTTCCCTTTTTTTTCCCCTTCTTTCCTTAAAAGAGCAGGGGCTGCTGCCAGAGCACCTCCTGTCATAATAGAGAGAAGGAACTCATGCTTCCACCTGGGGCAGGATTCCTCCAAGGATTTCTTCAAGATTCTGCTGCAGAACCAAAAATCCCAGTCAAGACTTACTGGCAGTGAGACAACTACCCTGCAGCAGTGCTAATTATTATTTGTATTGCAGTAGCACTGAGGAAATCAGCACCACCTCGTATTTGACACGGAGTTACCTCCAGACAGAGCTGAGGCGTTAAAGACACAAATGCACGAGAACGAGACAAGTGTTTTTAAACTTTTTTTTTCCAGCAGAAGGTGTGTGTGCTGCTCCTGGTGCTCACATGGTGAGGGGTAAACTGCTCAGACCAGTCTTTGTTCCTCACAGCCCTTTCCAGGGATTTCACAGCAGAGTTTATTTTATCCCTGAGGGAACTGCTCCGGTTGACCACATTTCTGATATTTTTGCTGGGGTATTTTCTCAGGCTCATGCACTCATGTGCTAGTTCTGGTTGTTTGGGGTTTTTTTCCTCAGTTTTTCATCATTCTGGAGTGTTTTCCACCTCTCCATCCAGATGTTTCTGGGGTGTTTTTTCCTCTGTCCTTTCTGGAGTGTTTCCCACTCCTTCATCCAGTTCTCACATACAATTCTGCACAGGAGCCTCGTGGATTTCTCTTTTCCCTTCGACATCTCCCTGCCCCTCTTCCCCACCTCCCTTTCCCCCTGGTGAGGAGTCCTCAGGTGAGGAATCCCAACACTATTGGGTTTCTGCATGCACCGTTCTGCCCCTGGAACCCTGTGAGGATTATCCCAACACTACAGGGTTGCTGCCTGCACCATTTTCCACCTGGAACCCTCTGAGGATTCCCCCCCAGCGCAGGCTGTGAGAGGGCAGGGCAGCTTGATGGAGCAGAGTTTATTCCCGGCTGGAGTTCAGCCCTGCGGCTCCTGTGCGCACTGAACACACTGACAGCGAGGATCCTCCTCTTGGCAGGGCTCTGCTCGGGTGAATCCCCACCTCCCCGGGCAGGGCAGGGCAGGGCAGGAGGAGCTCCCTTGTCCCCTGTGCCAGGCAGGAGGCTGCCGGGCTGTGCCATGGCTGCGGAGCGGGGCCGGCAGCTGGGCAGCCTCACCGTCTTCACCAAGGAGGACTTCGAGGACGACTGGGTGCGAGTGGCCAGCGGGGGCTTCGGCCACGTGTACCAGGTGAAGCACAGGAGGTGGAGGACGGTTTACGCCGTGAAGTGCTCCCCGTACCTGCTGCAGGACTCCGGCACTGACAGGTGAGCCCTGCTCTCTGCTCTGCACCGAACTGTCCCTCCCGGAGGGATGGATTTGGGGTAGAACTGAGGCAAAGAGCTTCTGCTCCTTGGGGAGTCAAGGGCTGGGCACCCAGAGTGAGCAGGGAAAGGGTCTGGAGCTCCTCCTTGCCCTGTCCCGTGTGTGGATGTGCCAAGGGACACGAGGAGATCAGGGCTGAGACCTGGGGCTGAGGGCAGCGCCTCAAACATGGACAGAGCAGCCTGGGCACTTGCAGCCTTCCCTGGACACCAGGGCTGGTGTTTGTCTGTCAGACTGAATGGATCACCAGAATCACCAGGTTTAAAGGTGAGGGGCAGAGAATTTCCAGCTGCCTTTGCTGCCCTGCTCCCGTAGCCTCCAGACATCTCTTTTCTCTCTGTGCTGCACCTGCAGCTCCTCTCGGCTTCTTGCTCTGTCTCTCACCTGCAGAGACTCCTCTGGTGCCCACCTTGGGCGTGGAGATGGAGCAGGGCCAGGTAATCACCTTGATAACAGTAAAATACAGGCAGAACTGCTGGAGAAACAACCGATTTGATGAATTTATTCACTTTCAAATTTTATTCCATTCAAGTTGGAAGGATCCTGGCTAAAAATCTCACTCTCATGTGATTTCTTCTTACTGACAGCATCTGAGTTCAGGCTGAGCAGTGCCTGTCCTCAGTTTGTCCTGCAGATATTACATTTGCACTTTGTTCTTGTTTCGGGGGGAAAAAAAGAGTCAGTCACTTTTACTTCTGTGTCTTAGCAATTGCAGTAAAATACCTGAGATTCCTCAAGCCACAGGTAGGTCTCACTGTGGGGAGCCTGCTGGGGGAAGCCTGGCAGAAGATTTTGGTTGGCTGCACCATTTTAGATCAATTAATGGCCTGGCCTAATTGCTGTCAGCTCGGCCCCATTCCCAGGGTGTGCTTTTTCGGAGGCACTCCTGGCACTTCGCTGCTCGGCTGCTCCCGGAGTGCCCTGGGCACCCCAAACTCGTTCAGCAGGTCGGGAAAGGTAAAACTTTGGAGAAACAGGTCTGCCAGAGCTGGCAGCCAGCAGCGTCTGCCTTTCCCTGGGAGCAGTCGCTGTGCCCAGGGACAGAGGCTGCAGGCACGGGTGGAGCTGCAGGAGTGGCCGAGGCCACGGAGCTGTGCCTGCTCCCGGCATCCTGCTGCCAGGGAAACGCTGGGAATGCCACGGAATCACCGCGGGGTTGGGGTGGGAGGAACTTAAAGCTCATCCAGTGCCACCCCTGCCATGGCAGGGACACCTCCCACCGTACCAGGCTGCTCCAGCCTGGCCTGGGACACTTCCAGGGGTCCAGGGGCAGCCACAGCTCCTCTGGGAATTCCATCCCAGCCCTCCCCACCCTCCCAGGGAGAATTCCTCCCCAATATCCCACCCAGCCCTGCCCTCTGGCAGTTTAAAGCCATTTCACCACAAGGGCAGGCTCACTGCAAGTCTGCTAAGGACTGAAATAAGTGGAAGTTTTTCATCTCTTTCCCTGTGGTGGCTGATTTTGCCCAAATAAACCTCAGCTCATTTTGATTTTAGTCTACAAAAATCACCATGTGGCAGCATTATCATCAGTTCAAGGGGGAAATTGGGATGAATCTTTTTGGGGTAGGCAGTGCTCAGAAAAGATGGATATCACTCAGTTGCTACACACTTACTGAGCCTGTGAATCAACTGATAAAATTTCTGGTTTCCACTATATTTTTTATTTTCATTTTTTTTCCAGGACCAGCATGAACTGTCTAATGGAGGAGGCAAGCAAGATGGAGAAAATCAAATTCCAGCACATTGTCACCATCTACGGGGTGTGCAACAGCCCTCTGGGGATAGTGATGGAATATATGGCCAGGGGCTCCTTGGAGAGGATCCTTCCCACCCACAGGATGTCCTGGCAGCTGAAATTCCGCGTGATCCACGAGATGGGCTTGGCCATGAATTTCCTGCACAGCATGAGCCCTCCTCTGCTGCACTTGGACCTGAAACCAGGGAATGTCCTCCTGGATGGGAATATGCACGTCAAGGTATGGCCTTGGTGCTGGGCTGTTATTTCTCCGATAAGAGAGAGGTTATTTTTGCCAGACGAGTCCAGAGTCCCAGCAAATCAGGTTCTCCAGGGACACTCAGTGAAATTCTGACCTGTGGGGATTTTACGAAGCAGCTGGGGGAAGGATTACATGGTGTTCTGAGGATCATACAGGGAATGTGGGCCAGCATGGGGAATTCAGTGCTCCAGCTGGACCCAGAGGCTGCAGGTTGTCAGGGTGTAGGATTTGCCATCTGTGGTGTTTGGTTGGTTTGTTTCGGACAGTCGGGATGGAGACGAGAGATCTCTGGGGTCAGGTCTTGGAGCATGAGGTTTATTGTGAAAGGTGTGGGTGTAGGGGAGCTGCTGGGAGCTGCCAGACACAGCTCAGAGCAGGGAGAGAGGGGAGAGAGAGAGAGATGTACAGAACACAGAATAGAATAGAATAGAATAGAATNATATTCTAATTTTCACTAACCAATCTAGAACAAGCTACAAATCCTACAATATTTCCATACAGCCTATGAGAGTCATTGCATTACCATATGGCGTTATATTTTAAACCCTAAAAACTGCTTTTTGGACCCTCTGCCGAGTTGGCAGGGTCTGCTCTGCCCCTTGGAGCTGTCTGCAAGCAGAGGGGATTGTTTAATCCAAAGGGGATTCCCTTCAGTGGCCACACCATTGTTTTCCAGTTGTTCAGTACCTGGGGTTTGGGATCTCAAAGCTTGTCTTCATTTCAGTCTCGCTTCTAGTTTCCATATTCTCAGCATCTTTTGCCAGCTAATCATATTTACAAGGCTTTCCTGTTTCATCTTCCCCAACATCAGGGTTTTATCGAGTTCAGCTGCTGGGCCCCTCCTCCTGTCCCTGACCCCGAAGGATGGGGGATGTCCAGGTGACAGGGGCAGGGCTGAGCGGGAGCATTTTGGGGCAGTTTCCTGCATTGTGCTTGCAGATCTCGGACTTTGGGCTGTCCAGGTGGATGGAGCAATCCAGCAGGATGCAGTACATCGAGAGCTCAGCCCTGAGGGGCACTCTGAGCTACATCCCCCCCGAAATGTTCCTGCAGAACAGCAAACCCCCGGGCATCAAATACGATGTGTACAGGTGAGGGCTGCCCCAGGGCACTCAGGACTGTCCCCGAGATGTCACACACAGCAAGGGGAGCTGGAACACTGCCTCAGGTTGTTTAAATCCTGCCTTTTTTGCTTTGTGTAACGTGGGTGCCCCACATTCATTTTGGGTTTGAAACAACTCCAATATTGGCTCATCTGCTTCAGTGTTCAGCTCCATTTGGGTCAGGAACAGGTGGGGAAGATATTTCAATGTGGATTTTTTCCTTTTGGGCACAGCGTTTTGCAGCACATTTACAGGAGCTCACTGTCTGTGTCTGGAAATTCCTCAGCTCCTTGGCCTCCAAGACAAGGAGCAAAGGGGGATTTTGCAGTCCCAAGGGCTCTAAACCCCAATGTGAATAAAGTGGGAAAAAGGCAGTGACAGCCTGACTTTCACAGGAAGGGCTCCAAGTCACCCATTCAGTGCACAGCCCCTTTGGGGTGTGATGACCCCACGCTTAGGGGAGATGGATGAGGCAGAATCATAAGACTTGATCCTTTTGGCCTGGGGGGTGAAATCCTTCTGGTCTGGGAAATGAAATCCTTCCCTCCTGAAGAACTTCCCTCCTGATTTTCCCACTTCTCAGGCAGACAGAGGCAGCAAATGCATTTCATGTCCAATTGCTCACGGCCTCTCCTCTCCCGCAGCTTCGGGATCGTCATCTGGGAGGTCCTCATGCAGAAGAAACCTTACGCAGGTAAACACGAGCTCTGCCCCTGCGGAACGCTGATCCCCAGCCATTTTCCCAGGGAAAACCCCAGTGAATGCTGCTGTTTTCAGGGGCCAATATGATGGCCATCATCGTGAAGGTGGCGGCGGGGAAGAGGCCAGGGCTGGAGCTCGTCAGGGACGACTGGCCCGGCGAGTGCCACCAGATGCTGGACCTGATGAAGAGGTGCTGGGACCAGGACCCCAAGCAAAGGCCGAGCTTTGCAGGTGGGATTGGGCTGCGGGTGAGCCCCACGGGGTGACCTGCAGGGGATGAATTTGTGTGCAGTTTTCCCGGTTCTATCTCCAAGGATTACCTGCCAGGTGCCTTTGCTGTCCCACATCCCCTTCACCCTTTCCCTCCCTTCCCCGTGGGTCCTGCCCGGCTCTGGGGGCTCTCAGCCTGCCCAGCTGAGCGCTCTGCCCTGGCAGACATCCCCGTGGAGACAGACGTGCTGCTGGCGCTGATCCAGAGCCTGGTGCTGGACCCCGAGAACGAGCGGCTGGTCAGGAAGATGTCCCACAAGCCGGCCCTCTCCAGGAGCCAGCAGGTGAGGAGAGCCCCCCGCACCGCCCGGGGGTTGCACTGAGACCTCTCCCTGTGCTCACCAGACCCTGAGGGTGTTTATTCCCCTCCCAAAGGTGCACTTCAGCACCTTTGCAGGGTGTGTCTGCTCAGATTGCACCTCTGTCATTCATCTATGGGGAGAAGTCACTTGGAAATTAATTAACAAATGCACTAAATTATAAATAATCCAAGAGGAAAACCCTTATCTGGTCCTGCTCAGGTGAAAGTGGGTTTATCATGTTGACCTCAGTCAGTGAAAGGAGCTCAAAAGGAACTCAAGCAAACACAGAATCACAGGGGTTCTGCTCATGGCACAGAACTGAGGGTGTTCCAGTTTAAGTAACTCTCATAGAAATTTTAAAAAAAGTAGTTTTAAATCGCTGTGTTTCTCTGGGTAAGAAACAATCAGGCTTCTGGATATCCACAGTGTAATCCCAGCTACTGGAGGGTAACTGTGCTTAGAAAATGGAGAAATAGGATCTGGAACTATCGGTATTTAGAGGGTTTTGCCAAGCTGTGCAAGGAACCAGAGGCTTGAAGAGGTGGGGGCTTGGGGGTCCCTAAACAACAAAGGAAATAATTTTGGGATGCTGCCATGGGCTTGCAATGCAGTCAGGAAGCAGAATATGTGTGTGTGTGTTTGGGAGCAAATGAGCAAGAGGAGGAAAAGCTCATGGATATCCAGGGATCACCTTCAGCCTCCCCCATTCCTCTGTGTCATGATTTGCTCAGCTGAGTTTTGAAGCAAAACCAGGATTGGCTAAAAAACTCTCAAATAAGGACACAAAAATGCAGAGCAGCAGCAAAGAACTTTGTGCAAACATCACAGGATGCAAATAAACACTTTGTCTTATGTTTTTTCTTTTCCCTTTTCTGAAAACAAGAGTGACAAAGAGGAGTTCACCTTCCCCCGAGACACCGGGAGTGGGGGTAAGTTGGGGATTGACTTTATAACTGAAAATTAAAGAAGGAGAAGCTACAAAAGTTGTCTATTTTTTTAGAAGGATGTGGCTCATAAGATTTTCCATGTGGGTGACATTTTAAGTTAAAGAAAATGAACTATACAGGAAATAGGTACTGTGGGGAAGAGGCTGAATGTCCCAGTGCATGTCTGGCCTTGTTTTGCATTCCTTTTCTCTCCAATGACTTTATTCCATGTCATTCTATGAACAGTCGCTCCCTTCTTGGGCATTTTCCTGAGACTGGAGTGACTCAGTTTCACTCTTTTCGCCTCATTTTGTGTCCCTGCCTTCAGCCAAGGACCCCGGGGATGTTCCTCTACCTGCTCCGCACAGAGAGCCGGGGAGCCCGGCGGAGCTGCTGCCCCAGGAGCTGCGCAGGGGCCACGAGCACGGCCTGACGCTGCTGCAGCTCGTGGTGCTGCAGGGCAACGTGGCCAAGGTGCGCTTCCTGCTGGGCCGCCGGGCGGGCGTCAACAGCCGGGCGGGCTGCGGCTGCACCCCGCTGCTGCTGGCCGTGCAGCGGCGGCTCCCCGAAATCTGCGCCGCGCTCATCGAGCACGGCGCCGACGTCAACGCCGCCGACGAGGACGGCTGGACCCCGCTGCACTTCGCCGCCCAGCACGGTGACGACCGCACCGCGCGGCTGCTGCTGGACCACCAGGCCCAGGTGGATGCCCAGGAGCACGACGGGTGGACGCCGCTGCACCTGGCGGCCCAGAACGACTTCGAGAACGTGGCACGGGTGCTGCTGTCCCGCCAGGCCGACTGCAACGCGCAGGAGGTGGACGGCAAGACCGCGCTGCACGTGGCCGCCTGCTTCGGCCACGTGGGCTTGGTCAAGCTGCTGGCCAGCCAAGGCGCCGACCTGGAGAGGAAGCAGAAGAACCTCAGGACGCCGCTGCACGTGGCCGTGGAGAGGGGCAAGTTCCGGGTGGTGCATTACCTGCTGAAGAACGGCGTCTCGGTCAACAGCCTGGACCAGAACCTCTACAGCGCGCTGCACCTGGCCGTGGCCAGGGGGAAATACCTCATCTGCGAGAAGCTCATCAAGCACGGCGCCAACGTGGAGCTGAGGACGGACAAGGGCTGGACCCCCCTGCACCTGGCCTCCTTCAAGGGGCACCTCGAGATCATCCAGCTGCTGAAGGGCAGCCACGCCCGGCTGGACGCCAAGGGTGCCATGGACTGGACGCCGCTGCACCTGGCCACGCGCTACGGGGACGAGCCGGTGGTCGGCGAGCTGCTGCGCTGCGGCGCCGACCCCAACACGGCCGAGAGGGCCCACTGGGCCCCGCTGCACTTCGCCGTGCTCAGGGGCTCCTTCCTCAGCGTCATCAACCTCCTGGAGTGCCAGGCCGACGTCAACGCCAGGAACAAGGTGGGCTGGACGCCGCTGCACCTGGCCGTGCTCAAGGGCAACATGGCCATCATCAAGACCCTGCTCAAGGCGGGGGCTCTGCTGGACGTGGAGGATATCACGGGCTGCACGGCCCTGCAGCTGGCGGTCAGGCACCAGAGGGAAAACATCATCACCCTGCTCCAGGGCCAGGAGGCCTCGGGGAGCAAAGCCGGGAACAGGATTCTGAATGATGGGAAGATCCCAAGGCCCAGACTCATCCCGGGAAGGACAGATTTGTAAATCCATCAGCTCTGGAATTTACAGCTTGAGCTTTCCCATGTCGGGTGTGATGCCTCAAAGCACCTTGTCCTGTGACCTGCTGATTACAGGAAAATATTGCCCTGTTTTATATGGAGGTTTTTAAGCATGAACACTAGAAGAGTAAAAGAAGATGAAGATATTTGATGGCAAATTCTCTTCCAAGCTTGCAGAACATTTTGGCTTGGTTGTACTTTAGGCAATGCTTTCCCATTTAATGCTTCCTGTGCAGGGATTTATGCACCCCCTGTTCCTACAGGCAGTGCCGAAGCTGTGCACAGCACATACACGTGTCTTCCACAGCTTTTATTGCTTTTATTCTGTGTTTTCCTACAGAGAAAATTGGTGTAAAGTGGCCCTGGCACAGGTGGGAATTGAATCGTGAGATTCTCACCTGCTGCTGGCACAGCAATGTGTCAGATTTCCTGACATCTCCTTTCTGTAACAAGAATCAAATAAAACAAAGAAGGAAGGAAAAATCGCTGGTAGAGAGTATTGAAATGGATGTAGCACAGGGAAAAGAAATTCCAGAATAGAATGGAGATCTGGCTGCTTGCAGGTCAAGAACTGACTCGTGTCTCTGGTGGGAAATAATTCCCGGGTTCCTTCAGATGTTCCAGAGCTTGATCACTGCTGTAAAAAACATCTTCTTGGTGGATTTGATGGCTCTGTGACAGTGACTTTCTGACAGCGCTGCTGTGACTCCTGAGCATTCCCAAACGTGCCTGCTGGGATGATGACTTGTCATGGCCTTCA
This sequence comes from Origma solitaria, assembly GCA_013397895.1. Taxonomy (NCBI): domain Eukaryota; kingdom Metazoa; phylum Chordata; class Aves; order Passeriformes; family Acanthizidae; genus Origma; species Origma solitaria. The sequence continues at coordinate 177,835 of VZRL01001580.1, read as the reverse complement.
GCTGCAGGGAGGCTGAAATAGAAACAAACAGCCCCAGCTCTGCAGGGGAGATGTTGCTGTCTGATCACAGGAGATTAAATGGGTTAAAATCATAGGTTAAAAAGCTCAGCCTTCACTAATTTCATTTTATATTCACTTAAAACCTCTGGTTCTTATGATGCTCTGACACCAAAGCAAAACCTTTCGATATCATTTGAAATTGATTGAACCATAATGATTCATTTTTAACATTTGCCATTGGTGAAGTGGGGAGGGGAGCTGGGCAGGTTATGAAGTGAAATGTTGGTGACGTTTTGGGTTGCAGGGAGTGTAAAAATTGAGGTTTTTGCAACCACCAAAAAGAAAAAAGCTTGATGTATTCAGAAATTCCTCAAGAATTGAAATAGAGAGACAGCAGGAAAATACTGGTTTATGGTGCAGGTTTTCAAAAGGCTGCAGAAGGAAAGGGGATGCTCAGAGCTGTAATTGAAGAATCTGTGTAACTTGTGCCCATAAAATTATATGGAATGAATTTTCCACCCTCTGTGCCAGCATCTCCTCAGTTCTCTTCCTTCCTTTCCCCAGCTGTGTGGGGCATTAAAGGCTTGGCATTTCCCTGATTTTCCTGCTCCTGATGTTCCATAAATTCAGCCCAAGGAGGAAAGGCCTGGCTGGAAGGAATTCTTGGGATGCTCAGGCCTTGCTGCGCAGCTCCTTCCCTCAGCTCCAGCTGTATTGATTCAGCAAATGTCTCCCCTGCTCGGTGTCATTTGAAATATTTACCCAGGAAAAAAGAAATCCAATTGCCACATAATTCAGCAGCTCCTTTCTGTCCCCGCTCCAGCAGAAAAACAAAACGCAGCTCGTATGTCATCGAATGTTCTCTACAAGAGCTTAATTAAATTTATAATGAAAATAACAGGGGATTAAGAAGACACGAGGGAAATACATTGCTCTTGCAGAGCGTTCCAGAGGTGATAGAAGCAATTTGCAGAGAAAATTACCTGTTTGCTGCTCAGTTTCTATAGAAATTAAATGAGTCTTTACAAACTCTGGAAAAGTGCATTCCAGCCTCCGCTTTGTGACTGTGCAACTTGCAGCTTATTTCTAAAATTATTCGTAGATCTCCATCCCCCCCCACCTTTTTTTCCCCCCTTTTTCAACTCCGTTTCAGTCTTTTGTCCCTGCTGATAAATCTGCTGCTGATTATCTCATGTTCTTAGCTGAGAGCTGCTGAAGTTCACAGCCAAGGCAGCTCCTGGCAGGGGATGGGAGCAGCAGCAGGGCAGAAATCTCCTAAACAGCTCGTTTAGATTCAAAAAGATGACAATTTTTGACCTTTATGCCTCAAAAATCATGTTTTTAAGGTGCTTGGGTGACCAGAGTGGTGTTCCTGATTTTGCTGGGGGTTCTGTGGAATGACTCTGGAGTGCTGCCCTGAACAAATCTCTCCTGCAGCAGTTCCAAACGTCCTGAACCACAGGAATATTTTCAAATCAATTGCTCTTGAAAACCCTCAGAGAACCCCAGCATGGTTTGGGTTGGTCCCTTGGTTAAAAGGGAAAACTGGAGGGGGAAAATTTCAGGTCCCCCAAAATGGATCTCATTTTTTCCCCCAACCCCTGGGGCCACCCTGAGCTCTGTGAACCCTGAGATGTCATTGGGGTTTCCCATCATTTCCACCCCAGACATCCGTGGGGACGTGGAGGTGACTTTTAAGACGCAAGGGTGTGACTTTTAAGACGCAGTTTGTTCCCCACAGACAGCTCACAAATAAACTCAGACTAAATAAATGAGGAATGCTTCCACGAGGGGTGAGAGCCGGGGCTGGCATTGATTTCCTGAGTGCTCTCCTAGTGCTGCATCTGACCGTAATATAAATTTTCTGATGTAAAATTGGAGGGGAGATGCTTGTCGTGATCCAAACGTGGACATTTCGGTGAGAAGTGTGGCTCTCCTGTGGGGGAATGTTCACAGGAAAATGTCTGGAAATGCAGTCAGTTAAATCCACGTTTTGCATTGCTCCTGCTTCCCAGTGCCTGTGATTTGTTTGTTTGGCAGTGCTGCAATTATGCAGATACGGGATTAAATTAAAATTAAACTAATGCTGCGTTTTAGAGGAACAGAGATCTGAATAAATACAGCTTGTGGGGAAAAAACCCCCTTATTTTTAGCAGAAATGCTTGTTTTTTTCCACAGCCCCTTAGGTGTGGAAAATCAAGATGTTTCTGACAGCAATGATGTGAATGTAGGAGGGAGTGATTTTAATGTAAGAAGAAATGGTGAATTCTCCGTTTCTTTCCCTGCAAGGAGGTGGCTGCAGGCTCTGAGCTGTGTCGGTGGGAGCCGTGCCTGGCTCTGCGCTCCCTCCCCATGGCCTGGCACCTCCACCCTGCTCCTCCCCAGCTCGGGGAGGCTTCCCTGCCCTCCCTTCGGAAAAAAGCCTCTCCCCAGGCAGGCCCATCAGGGCCCAGGTGGGAGCTGCACTGCCATTAGAGCCAAGCAAGAGGGGCTCGGCTGGGGATCAAGGAGCACTTGCTGTTGGCTCCTACCAGGATCTCATCCCCGGCAAGTTCAGCATCTCCTGAGCTGCTGCTGCTTTCCTCTCTTCTGCCTCGAGCGCGGCAGGAAATCCTTCTCTTGTGCAATTTGCTGCTGGCCTCTTTCTCTTCTTTGGGAAAAAACCCCAAAAATACACAAAGCGAGCCCGACAGTGATTGTTTTTAAAGCCTGAGGTTCTCAGCCCTTCTCTTGTGCAATTTGCTGCTGGCCTCTTTCTCTTCTTTGGGAAAAAACCCCAAAAATACACAAAGCGAGCCCGACAGTGATTGTTTTTAAAGCCTGAGGTTCTCAGCAGTGAGAGGTGGAGTTGAGCTCTGTGGGGACAGTTTGGCGAGGAGATATCACAATTCGGACTCCCATTTTGGCAATTCAGTGCTCCTCACACCCTCTGTGGCCTTGGGAAAAGTCTTTTGTACCCAGACAAAGCCCAGGAAAAGAGATTTATATTCCTCCTATAAGAACAAGAGGGCAGCTCAGAGGTTCAGAACCATAAATCTGCTGCCCAGCCTGGGTTTGGGGGGTGGTGGAATCGTGGAATCTGTGAGTCTAAATAGCTTTTTGTGGCAAGGATTGCCAGTGTGCTGGGAGGAACAGAAAACCATCCCTGGAGCACATTGCTCGGAATTTCCCTCAAAAAAAAATGTATCAGTTAGAGAGATCACCTCCAAATCATTCCAGAGAAAACCCAGAGAGCACAACTGAGCTCCCCATCTCAGAGGGAATTATTCTGAATTCAAATAAATAAATAACCCCCACTGGCCTTGCTGGTTAGAAAATCTACCATTAAAGATTCTGAGTCCATCTGGAGCAATTACAGAGAGGAGCATTAGGCTGGGGTCAGCAATCAGGAGGTGCAGTAATTAGCTGCAGCTAAAACGAGCCTTTGGTTGCTGCTCTGGTGCGAGGCCATTACTTTAGAAATAAAAGAGAAACATTATGGACAGTGAGGAAATTTAGATTTGACAGAATTGAGGTTTGGGGCATTTCTGGCCTCATTCCACAGCACTTTCAGTGCTCACCAGCGAGGCAGAGCAGTGTTCTTATCGCCGGCACGATTTTATTGCTATTCTTTGGGCAAACTTTTAATATCTGCTCCAAGCAGAAAAAAAAAAAAAAATCTTTAGAAGGCATTCAGGGAATTAATTTTCTTGCCGTGGAAAAGACTCCAGCCTGCCAAAAGGTTTTGCTGAGGCTGCCCTGCCTTTATTTGGCTGAAGTCTTTGTTTTGCCAGCCCCAGCAGGATTTCTCCCCCGAGAGCTGAGCAGGGCTCTTTGCTGCCCAATGTGTTGCTCCTTTTGGCTGAGCCCCGTCGTGTTCTGCTCCGGGGAATGCTGCAAAAGGCCAGAGGACATCAGCCCACTCAGACACTAAAAAGTAACAGGGAAAAATCAACAACCACTGGGAGAGAAAGAGAAGAAAACAGAGGAAAGGTGGAATTCTCCTAAAATCTGGTAAGACTCTTGGAAAAATGCTGCTTTTGAGGTCAGTTTGGGAGTTTGGGAACAGCTCGTGGGGCTTCATGCTGCATCTCCTCGGCCCCACAGAATAATTTATATTGGAAAACGCCTCCAAGATCATATTTTCCCACCTTTTCTAGAGCCCAGCCAGGATGGCAAGGAAGCCCAGGTTCTGGAATTCACCTGGAAAATCTGGGCCAGGGCTTGGCCTCGTTGTGCTTGCAGGCAGAGGGGGAAAATTTCAAATTGTGCCTCAAGCATAAGCACGGATTTGGGAATTTTGGAGACTTAGACAGCTGGGGGATGAGTCTTGCTGGAAAAACAGCTTTTTGCCAGCGAGTTAAACCTGCCAGCGAGCTCGTGCAGCTCCTCCTCCCGAAATACACTCCTGCCTTCCCCTGCAGCACAAGGATGTGCTGGGATGAACCCCCTGGAATGTCACCCACGGCGTGACAGCTTTTCCTCGAGGCTTTGGGGTTTAAAAGCTGTTCCCAGCTCTGTCAGGCTGGCTGGGTGAGGAAGAGCATCTCAGTCAGTCTACTCACAGAAAACCTCCCTTCATTTTTTTTTTTTTTTTTAATTAAGAAGGAGGTAGAATTTACTGTGATTTTCCCTGGTATCTCTGAATCATGTTCCAGTCTCTACTATTTCACTGTCTGTAATCTTCCCCAGCGATTCTGGCCTCAGCTTTGAAGTGATTTAGGGCTTGTTTATCACAAAGGCAATCAGACATTTTCCCTCCCAGACACCCTGGAAGTGCCAGGGAGCTGAATATTCTCTTTGATGGGGGGCTCAGACACAGAGGCAGAGCCAAACAGGTTAGCAGGCACTACCTGAGCCCTGGTGAATCACTGAGTGCTCCCGGACAGGCATTTGAATGTAAGCACCACTGAGGAATGTGACCCAGAGCATCTGCCACCAGCTGGGAACATGCACCAGCTCCATTACTGCAGCACTGAAAATTGCCAGCCGCAATCGTTCCCTCCTAAATCTGCGTCCCGAGGTTAATTGGGTGTGACTTTGGCACCCAGGCTCCTTCAGAAGCACAGTCCCTGCTGCCCTGGCACTCAGGGCACAGCAGGGCCAGGGGGCTGCTCAGGGGCACAAAGGCACCAAAATCTCTGCGGTGTCTCTGTGGGTTTGGGGGATCTTGGGGCCATTCCTGTTTTGTTCTGGGCCAAATCCTCCCATTCTGTGTCACCAAATTCTCTCCGGTGTCTCTGCAGGTTCAGGGGATTCTGGGGCCATTTGCATTTTGTTCTGCGCCAAATCCTCCTGTTCTATGTCACCAAAATCTCTGCAGTGTCTCTGTGGGTTCGGGGGATTCTGGGGCCATTCCCGTTTTGTTCTGGGTCAAACCATCCCGTTCTGTGTCACCAAGATCTCTGCGGTGTCTCTGCAGGTTCGGGGGATTCTGGGGCCATTCCCGTTTTGTTCTGGGTCAAACCATCCCGTTCTGTGTCACCAAGATCTCTGCGGTGTCCCTGCTCTCAGCCAGCCCCCACCGTGGGTTCGGGGGATTCTGGGTCACATTCTGTGTCATTATCGCAGCGATTCCCTCGCAGGGAACACAGCCCACAGCCCCGAGGAGGCAGAGGCAGTTCAGCTCTTAGATAGCACGGAATCATCACATTTCACATCACGGAGTTCTCTCACGCCGCGGATTTGGTCCAGGGCACACAGGGCTGGGTGTGCCCCACTCCCCAAACATGGCACAGCACACTGCTGTCCCCTCCAGAGCTGACCCCGCTGCGAGCACAGTCCCTCCCGTGCCAAGCCCCTTTCAGGACCCACAGCAGCTGCTTTGCCTTCTTGCTGCGGGATTTTTTCCCAGCAAACTTGGAGAATTATGCCAGATCAAAGTCACTTTTGTTTTTGACTAGAGCTGTCCCAGGGGGAGGGAGGTGCTCAGAGAGAGATGTACATATTTGTTTAGACTGGCACTGACTGCCCATTTCTTCACACAGACGAGCTCCCAGCTCATAACCTGTCTTGTTCAATCAGATTTGCAGCTCCTGGGTTTCCCTCTGAAGCTTTGTACATTTTCCAGCTGGTGATTTGACAGAGCTCTCTGAACTCGCACTCGGAGCTGCGCAGAGATCCTCTGTGTTGCTGTTAGCACTTGGAGACAAGATTACATTTCTGCCTAATGTCACTTTGGGCTTTTCTTGCTTTTTTCACACGGCCTGAATAAAAAAATCAGCTTTGTGGCTGCACTGTTAAATAAATATTAACGGTGGTTGTTATGAAGCATTTGATGCGGTGACAAAGGCTGAGGTTATGACCTGATTTTCTCCCAGGTGATGTTTGCAGCCCTTTACATCTGCCCTGCACTCAGTTCAGAAGGCTTTACGGAGTAGATGGGAGGCAGAAACAGCCATGAGGATGCTTGAATTGTGCAGATTTTTTTTTTTTCCCATTAAAAGCCCACAGTATCAGCCATGGGAAAAAGGATCTGGGTGGTGCCTGGCTCCTCTGTGCAGGCTGTCCTGAGGTCACAGGCACAGGCTGCAGTTTAGATGGAAAAGCTGTGGTCAGGAATGGTCACCCCGAATATCCTGAGGACATTCCCAAGTCCCCCAGGCTCTGGGGCAGAGCTGATGTGGCTCCTGTCCCCAGGAGCAGCTGGGCGGTGGCCCTGCCCCAGAGGGGCTCAGGGCAGCCCTTCCAGCAGGGAATGCTCTGCGCTGGGCTCTGGGGGATGCAGGGAGGGGATGGAGGCTCGTGGGGTGTGGGACCAGCCTGGTCCTGCAGGGTCAGGTCCCAACCCTGCCCTGCTGCTGGCTCTGTCCCCTCTGAGCCAGGGAGGCTGACTGACCCCATCTGCTCTGGGGCAGCAGCTGAACCCCAATCTCCCACATTTCACATTTCCACCCATCTGCTGTGCTTTCGTGCCTGTTCTGCAGCACCACGAGCCCCGTCCTGTGTCCCACCTCCCCTGGCACGCAGGGGCTTGGTCAGACCCAGGAAAAAATGGCTTTTCTTGGAGAACAAAGCTGAGGCATTGCCGTGCCGGGGGTGCTGTGCCCTCCCAGCTCGCAGGGCAGGGCTGCAGTTGATTGCATGCAGCAGGGAGCCCTAAATGTGCCTAACAGCTCCTCTGCCTAAATGGGCTCACTCGTTTCATTAGCCCTCTGCTTTCCCCGGGCCCAGCATGGCAGCTTGGTAAGGCACCGCGTTTTCCTCTCGTTTTAAAAGGGTTTTTGCTTGGCTTCTTAAGTCTCTTTAAAGGCATTTCTAGGTCTGTTAATTATTCATTGCGCGTTAATTATGTTTAGTCCACCGCGATCACTGTTTCTTTGGTGGGGAAAGTTGTTATTTGTGAGTCAAAAGCTCTTTATGAAGCAGACAGGCTGGAATCGTCAGAAAGACTTGGGGGAGCAGTTGGAATTATTAAAAGGAGCTTTGATTAAACACAGGGAGTTAATTTAACAAGAGTAACTGGTTTTATCTTTTGGTTTTTTCTGGGTGTGCAGAACAAAGCACAGCCAGGGATGTGTCAGGCCTGACCTGGAGCCACAGGGCTCATTCGGGTGCCCCAGGAGATGGGCACATCATTCCTTTCATCTCTTTTGGGTGCTGTCAATGGGTTTTGTCCACAGGCTCAGAAATAAAATTTGGCTGTTAGGGCGAACCTCAGAGCAGCTGCCTTTGATCCTGCCGGGCTCAGGCCAGACAGAAAACAACCTGGTGTGTGTCCTGTCTCAGTGAAAATGTCATTTATTCTGCTGTGTTTGGGGGGGGGGGGGGCATTGGAGCTCCTCAGTTTCTCTGTCACGGTGGCACTGAGGTGAATCATCCAACAAGGAGAATTCAGCCTCATTTGAACTCAGCAGCTCTGGAGATTCTGGTTCCTGCATAAACTGAGGGCTTCAGGGCAGGGATTATTCTGTGTTGGTTCAAAACTGAGCAGACCTTTGGATCTGAAACACCATTAAACTGAAATTTTAGTTTGTTAGTTCTTGGACATGGACAGACAGTTTTCTTTCCTAGAAGTGAGAAGGATTTTTTTTTCTTTTTTTTTTTTCTTCTTCTATATAAGGAAAATAATTTTTATTAAAGACGTGCTGATGAAGCCTGGCTGAGGGTCCACCTGCAGAAACACCAAACCCTTCAGTGTGTAGCTTGAGAAAACAGAGCAACATGAATAGAAATATTCCTAAAGGAAAGAATGGAGTTCTCCAGCACAAATTCAGCTGGGCACTTCTGCTTTCCACCCCTTCCTTCTCCAATCCTCCCAGCCCACTTCTGCCTGGGAGAGGAGAGGAATTTCAGACCATTTCCTTTCTGTCTGTGTCTTCCTGCACCTTTCCTTTCCCATGTCTGATTCTCATGGCTTCAGGCAAGACAAAGCACCAGAATTCTCAAGGATAGATTGGGATAAGGGAGGAAAAGGGAAAACAGTGTGAAAAGCAAGGCAGAAAAAAGACCAATGCCATCCGAAGGCAGATTTTCCTGTGTGTGTTTAGCTCTGCAGCAGAACTCCCTGAGCCCTCAGAGCCAAGCACCAGGGCTGGTGTAAAACACAACAACACAATCACATCGACAGCAGGGTGGCTTGTGCAAGTCTCTATTTAATTACAGTGCTGCATGAAGACATTGGTTGGTGTCACATGTACCTGTGATGGGCATTTTATACATTCCTGACTCCCTGGGGAGTCGTGTTTGCACTGGAGATTTTCACCACAAGAGGTAGTGGCTTTATTTTTCCCGTTTTCCCTTTCTTTTTTTTTTTTTTTTTTTTTTAAATTTCAGCAGGATTGGATAAGCTGGTTAAACCTACTGGAGTTAATTTACTCTTCAGCCAGGAAGATAAACAGTTCTGTGGAGTGGGAGCAAGCAGGCAAGCAGCAAATACAGTGCAGGCAGAATTCACTGGCTTTTGGTTCAAACCTCTTCGGGGTGCAGAGAGCCCCAGCAAGGCTTCAGCAAGCTGGGAGCCACAGGGAGGGAAAGCAGGAGCAGGAAGACTCAATAAGCAGAACTAAAGCCTCAATTATAAAGAAAGAATCACAAAAGAGGGGCTAGAGCGAGGGTCTGAAGTTCTTGAGGGACAAAGAAATGAAATCTTCTCGTGAAGGTGTTTTGTAAAAACAGCTCAGGACCCTTCCCACCGCCAGCAAGTCCTGCCAGCAGAGGTCTTGGGGGAAGCAGAGGATTTTTTTTCCAGAGTGGAAGGAACAGTGAGGTCTGGGTTTGCCAGGCTCAGATCGTGCTGTGCTCTGGGACACAGCTGACCCATGCTGGCTTCTGAGAGGCTCCCACACACAGCTTCCATCCCAAAGAGCTTCCATCCCAGGCACAGCTTCCATCCATGCACAGCTTCCATCCCAAAGAGCTTCCATCCCAGACAGCTTCCATCCAGCCACAGCTGCCATCCCAAAGAGCTTCCATCCCAGACAGCTTCCATCCATGCACAGCTTCCATCCAGGCACAGCTTCCATCCAGGCACAGCTTCCATCCCAGGCACAGCTTCCATCCCAGGCACAGCTTCCATCCATGCACAGCTTCCATCCAGGCACAGCTTCCATCCCAGGCACAGCTTCCATCCCAGGCACAGCTTCCATCCCAGGCACAGCTTCCATCCCAGGCACAGCTTCCATCCCAGGCACAGCTTCCATCCAGGCACAGCTCCTCCCTGGGTCAGCACCGGCTGTCCTTGCCTTGCATTGCTCTATTCCTTGGAAGGCCAGAGGTGAGGAGGAGTTCTGGTGCTGTCTCCAAAGGTGCTGAAGGCTCAGCTCAGGGGCACAAAGTGCTTTTGTTTGCTGTGTGGAAGGGCAGGAGTTTCATGGGGAAGGAAAACTTGCTGCAGGGATGGCCAGGCCTGGCATTGCCACCTCTGGGGATATTCACATTCCCACCATTTAGGCAGGAGTGGCTTAAAAAGTCCTGGGGGTGAAGGATGGGCTGCAGGGAATTGCTCACAGCGAATATTGAAGCTCTGGGAAATCACACCTGGGGCTTTTTGCCAGTCCAAGCTGGAAACAGATGAAGCACATGGGTTCTTTTTCAGCAGCTTTTTTTTTCTCCTCCATGACATTTTGGAAGAGTTTTTCAGGTAGTGATTCAGGTGGATTGAGCTATGAGGTTCTGCTTCTAAATTCAGAAAAAAAAATTGGGAGCAAGGTACACAACATTGGAGATGAGGATTTTCCTTGAGTTTACACTGGACACAAAGTAAAATTATGGCACAAAGTTATTACCCACATTCTACTTATCCTGAGGGCTCACACCAGGTTTTAGTGCAGGGCAAACATCACCTGTGGCAACTTAGAAATGGTTTAAAGCTTTTTTGCCTATGTATGACATCGTTTGCTATTTTAGTTCAGCTCCCCACCTGTTAATTCCCTAAGTCAAATGGATCTTTCTGCTTGTAAATAAGTTAGAAAATGGACCCGTAGCTTGTTGCTATTTCTCTGCCCCAAAACCCTCTGGTTTTACATCATTCTGTGAATATTGGGATACAAGTCTGAGTTATTTCCCATCACTGAGTGAACTTGTTTGGTTAAAACTGAGGTGGGGGAGGGAAGAACAGCTCATGTGTGCCTGACATCTCTCAGGTGCTCCCAATTTTAGCAGTTTTTGGCTCTGTTCAAATGTTACACAACATTTCACACATATGGGCTGAATGTCAGGAGCCCTGGCTATCAGCCCGTGCCAGGAACGCCAGCTTTAGAATGGAAACCTTTGGATTAAGGTGGGACTGCTGCTTCAGTTTTAGAAAACAGCTGGGATTATGTGTTAGAGCTGCTTGGTGTAATCTCTTCCTGGATCAGAGCTGGAGCTCATCCCAGCAGCGCAGGAAAACGCTCTGTTAGCAATACAGGAAATCCAGGGAATTAAAGGAAACCTTGGCAGATCTTCACCTCATCTGCAGCAGAAACTGAGGGAATATTCCACAAACTGCATAGAGAGAAAAGGGATTCTATTGCTCTCCCAATTGTGTTTTCACTCCTTTAGAAAACAGCAGGAAACTGCACCCTGGGAGTCTGCCCCTGCTTATGGCTATTGCAACCCTCTGCTGCTCCCCATCCTGCAGGAATTCCTAGCCACACCTACTTCCACCTTGCTTTATTCACCTTGCTGCGTTTTATTTACAGAGATATTGCAAAATAGAGTGTGAACTGAGTACGAGTAGCAAGTGCAGCGTGGGTTGGGCAGCGCCAGACTCAGCGTGGTGAAAGGATGCTCTTATGGGGTTTCAATTCTTAGAATCCATGGAAAAATAGATAGCAGAGAGTAAGGGATGCAGGAAACACCCAGACCTTCCCAGAGTCCAGCTCGGACACAGGAGCTGGTCCGGGTAGGGGCTCTGTTGGGGTTCGATTCTGGCTTTTTCCAAAATGCACAGTTTTATCTCCTTGACTGTTAATTAAATTAGGCACAATGTTATTCTGCACTCTCCGCGGAGAGACAGAGGCAAATCAACCCCGAGGTTTTCCTTGGGGCCCTGGTTTGGGTGAGCAGAGCCAGTCCTGACCCTGCTGACGTGGTCAAGGTGCCCCCAGGGTCCTGGGGGCTGCGGGTGCCTCCCCTGGCACGGTGTCCCCGTGTCTGTACATTCACCCTGCTGCCACCCCTGCCGGGAGCGTCACCCTGGGCACAGCAGATGAGATGCTGGTGTGCAGAAATCGCTGATGAGATGAGGGGTCCTGGTGGATGCACACCATGCAAGACAAGGTTCCGCTCCTTGTGTTTCTCTCTCCATCTCTTTTTTTTTCCTTTTTTTCTTTTTTCTTTTTTTTTTTTTTTTTTTTTTTTTTGTTTTTTTGGCTTGGGCTCCAGAATCCATCCTATTGATTCTTATTTACACCGATGCAGTGGTTTGACATGAGGCTGATGCCCACTTCTCCCTTCCTGCCGTGGCTCGCAGGCCCCCATTGCTGCAGGGCTCGGGTCTGTGGGTGGCAGAACCTTCTCGACCCACCTGGGGACCTCGCAAAGTTTTTGGGTTGGTTTTAATTGAATTTCTGAAGGCTTCAGCAGTTGAACACCGTGCGAGTCAGCTCGAGGTGAAGGCAAAGCTATTGCACGGAGCTTGCACAGGCCCTGTGTGGCTCCTGCTGCCAAGCGGGAGGGATGGCCTTGTCTTTGGTGAGAGCTGTGCCGTGAGCCAGCGCTGCCTCCCGTGGCCATTCTGTGGCCACTCCGTGTCCATTCTGTGTCCGGTGCCCTCCGGGCCGAGTGGCCACGGGCGAGAACTGAGCGGGAGCGCCTCGATCTTTGCACTTCCACTTCCAACACAGTGTGAGGGTGGCTCTGAAAAGCGCCCTTGGGACCGGTCCAGAGGTCACCCAGCGGGGTGAGAGACCCTCCCACCTCGCTCGGGCACTGAGCCGTGCCCGACTCAAGAGCTCCAGCCCCCTCCCCGGCTGCCCCGCTGTGCGTGAATGGCGTCGCTTCCTCTTCCCCCTCCGTTCCTAAAAAAATGTGGATGCTGTTTGTGCCTTTTAGCAGTGGAGGATCTTCATGAAAGCCTTGCGAAACTCGATGTTGAAGGTGGTGTAGATAATCGGGTTGACAGCGCTGTTGACATAGCCGAGCCATGTGAAGGCGCTGTACATGGCCGGCGGGATGTTGCAGTCGCAGTGCATGTTCAGGATGTGAGTGATGAAGAAGGGGAGCCAGCAGATGATGAAAACACCTGGGGGGGAAAAGGAGAGAGGCAGATTTTGATTGCTGAAAACTGGGCAGATTCTCGGGCTGTGAGAACAGTAAGGTTCTCTTTGGTAGAAGGGGAAAATATTTCCCAGAGGGATAAGATTTGTGTTTGCGTGCTCAGACTCCTGGCCTGTGTTCTACCCAGGTGCTAAAGAACTCCTCTGCTTGCGTCATGAGCCAGAGAGAGCAGAAACTCTCATTTCTGTGTTTGTGTAATGAGCCCAGATACTCTAGAAACTCTGATTTTCAGTGCTCATGTAATGAGCCCAAATAGAGCAGAAACTCTGATTTTCTGTGCTCTTGTAATGAGCCCAGATACACCAAAAGCTCTGATTTCTGTGCTTGTCTAAGGAGCCCAGATAGAGCAGAAACTCTGATTTCTGTGCTTGTCTAAGGAGCCCAGATAGAGCAGAAACTCTGCCCTTCAGAGGTGCCATCTTCACTGAGCTCTGCTGCCTTTTGTTCCAAAAAGCCCACGAGCTCCTCCCCCATTTGGGAGCCCATCTGGCCCAGAGAGGGGCAGCTTTGGGAACCTTTGGTGCAGCACTGCCAGCTGTGGCTGGGAATGAGGGACCCGCCATGGGCAGCCTCTCGCCTGCCTATTCCCTAATGCATCGAGGGAAATTATTTCTGTATCATTCCCGGGGCTGGGAAACACCCGCCATGGCACTGGGCTTTGTGCCGGACCCCAGGGCAGCCAGGGCACGCTCTCACCGAGCACGATGGCCAGCATCTGGGTGGCTTTCTTCTCCTTCTGCTGCGACAGTTTCCTCCTGATCACGGCCTTGAGCAAGTTCCTCGTCTTGCCGTTGGGCAGGGAGTGGATCTCGAAGACCTTGGCTGTGTGGTGGGATTCTTTGGCATGGCCGTTCTTCTCCACCTTCCCAGGGCTGTTCAGGGGTGCCTGCAGGGTAGAGTTGTTGCCCCGATTAGAAGCAACTGGCACAATCAACTGGTGGTTACTTGGTGCTGTGGGTTTGAGGGCGGTTTTCTCAGGGGGACTGGTACTGGACACCATCTCCATTTCCATCTCTTCTATGTGACTCTCTGCCTCCTGGACAAGAATCAAATGTCCACAACATAATGACAGGTAAATACACAGAGAGGAGCAACGAACATTCCTTACAGAGTGAAGCTGGATGATGCTGGAGAACGGTCAGTCCCTCTTCTCCCTCCCTGAGTGGTGCTGGAGAAAGGGCTGTGGTGCTTTACAGATATTTTGGGCAGGTGGGATTGACAGAGCTGCATTGGAGGATTCTCTTTTTCGGCACAAAGAGGCTCAGAAATGGGAGAGAAGCTGTCTCCACTCTCCAGAGATTTTATTCGGGTTTTTGGAATGCAAATAAATAAAAATGGAATCAACAAGCAAAACCCAATGAAGCCAAATGGATTTAAATAACAGAGAGGAGAAGGACGTCAAAGGCACAAAAATGTTCAAATGCCGTGGCTTTTAGAGCTGATCTTTAGGTGAGCTTAATCTGGCTTTTTGAGCTCTGTGAGCTTAAAACCCCTGCTTCACTCTAAGGAATGGGAAGACTATTTAAATTTTGAGATTGAATGGTAACCTTTGCTCTTACGTTTATTTTTCTCCCACCCTACATAAATGAACCTTGTGTCCTGAGGGAGAAGGGGAAGGCTGAAGGCTCTGGAAAGCTCCCACTTCTCTTTAACACTCACCACTTTGCGCTTATTAACTTGGAAGCTCCCATTGGACTTCACAATAACTGTGCAGAGCTTGACGTCTTCTGGATGAGTGCATTTGTCCTAAGGGGCAAGCACCAGCTCAGAGGTTACACAGGCAGAGAGGGGTTGGGAAGGGAAGCTGGTAAGGGAGGCACGTGGGGACACAAAGGAATTAATCAGGAATTCGCCAGCGTGGCTGAGGTGCCGAGCAGGATGGAAAACTGCAGCGATGGATGGAGGCTGCCCCTCCTGTGCTTTCTCCAGAGGGAGGAGAGCTCGAAGATCTGCTGGTGTTTATCTGTCCCTGCCTTTCTGCCTCCTTGCCAGAGGCAGCACAGTTTGGAGCTGCAGCCCCGGGGCTGCCCATCCCTGCTGGCTGTGCAGCAGTTTGGAGCTGCAGTCCGTGGATTGCCCATCCCTGCTGGCTGTGCTGCCAGGGCAGCATTTTGGCAAGTGGATTCCCAGCAGCCTGCCCAGCCAGGCTCCCTGGCACTGCTGCCCTGCAGAGCTGTCCTTGCCAGGGTGATCTGTGCCCCCCAGCCGTGCCAGGGGGGACACACTGCTTTGGGGACACCTTACAGCACCTCAAGGGGAGCTGCAAGAGAGCTGGAGAGGAGCTGCGAGTGAGAGGGCATGGGGGAATGGCCTTGAGCTGAAGGAGGGTAGGCTTTGATTGGATATTAGGGAGAAATTCCTCCCTGTGAGGATGGCGAGGCCCTGGCACAGGTGTCCAGGGAAGCTGTGGCTGTCCCTGGATCCCTGGAAGTGTCCCAGGCTAGGCTGGACAGGGCTTGGAGCACCCTGGGGTGGTGGGAGGTGCCCCTGCCTGTCAGGAGGTGGAAAAGATGGGCTTTAATGTGCCTCCACCCCAAACCATCCCTGGATTCTGTGATTCCACAGGACTGGCACAAACAGTGGTGCAGCCCCAACCCAGCCCAAGGAAATGCTCTGGGTTAAAGCAGCAGCTCCTGGTGCATGTCTGTGCTGGAGCACCCCCTGAGATCCAGGGGGAGGCCTGTGGAGTGCCAGCCAGCGAGCTGGGACCCCAAAGGGTGCAGCTGGGACCCCAAAGTGTGGGACCTCTGAATGTGCAGCTTGGACCCCAAAGTGTGGGACCCCCGAGTGTGCAGCTGGGACCCCAAAGTATGGGACCCCCGAGTGTGCAGCTGGGACCCCAAAGTGACCACAGCATCCACGTTCGAGGGCCGGCGTTTGGCCCGGCCGAGGCAGGGCGGTTTGGGGCAGGAGGCAGAGGATGGTGAGCAGGGCAGGAGGGGATGGCAGCGCTGGTACCTTGAGGGGCGCCTGCGTGTCCGAGTCCAGCACGTGGCTGCTGCGCTTGGTGCTGACGCGCTTCCTGCGGCGCCGCAGCACGATGTAGATCTGCACGTACACCAGCAGCGTGACGATGAAGGGCACGTAGAAGGACACGATGGAGGAGTACACCACGAAGGCAGGGTTGGCGATGATGCACTCCTTCTCATCTGTGGGAGAAAACCTTGCGGGATTGCTGTGCCCTCTGGGGGAGTGCCCCATCAGCTCCCTGCAAGGAGACACATCACCCCAAAATCCCTGGCTCTTCCTTGCCTGCAGCTCAAGGCTGCTGATCCCATGCTGTATCCAGCCCAATCTTCCCAGGAAAATGCTGCCTGAACTGCCAGTTCTTTTCTCTGCTGCCTCAGGGGAGGTTTTGCCCCAGGTTTCTGTGTGTTTTAGTAGAAGGAGGATTTTGAATTCGTGGTGGACAAATGTTAAGGTAACATTGAGCAGTTTTGTGTGAACTTCTACATCGCCTCAGTTCTGATGGGTCTGAAACTCTGGTCTGGAGCAGCAAGAGATGGAACAGACCCAGGAGCAGCTTGCAAAGAGTGAGGGACGGCGGTGGGAGAGAGCACTTCAAATACACCTCAAACCCCATCCCACGTTTATTCTCAGCTCTCTGGGGACCCAGGAAGACACCAGGAGGCAGCTGCGGGTGGCCCAGCCCTCACCTGTGTTGTTGAGGCCGAAGAGGAGCGGGCAGGAGATGGCGAAGGACAGCACCCAGACCACGGCGATCATGAGGGTGACCCTGCGCTTGGAGCTGTAGCGAGTGTTGTAGAGCATGGGCATGGCCACGGCCGTGTACCTGCAGGGACACATAGGCTGCTGTCACCTGCCCGGCTGGCAGTGGCACCTGGCGAGGGAATGGCAGCCAGGGCAGGCTCCACGTGTGCCAGGGGGCTGCAGCCCCTGCCTCGGGAGGTGTGAGCCTGGGCCAGCTCAGCAGTTTTTCCTTCCACTCCTCCCCACTGACGCCTGCTGTGCCAGCACAGAAGAGAAAGAGAAGGGCCAAACCCATGGGAACACAGACACCATTCCATCTGCATTCTCAAAACCAGAATTTCTGTGTCTCCTGACAGAACTCCCTGCCCAGAGCTCATGGAGGTCCTTTACACTGCTCTTCAAAAAGCTCTCCCCATTTCCAAGCCTCTGATTCCCAGGGACGCGTTGCCCTGGGCGTGGCACGGGCTGTGGCATGGTGGCCTCACCTGTCAATGCTGATGGCACAGAGGTTGAGGATGCTGGCAGTGCACATCATGACGTCCAGGGTGACAAAGATGTCGCAGTGGATGCGGCTGAAGCGCCACTCCCCCACCACCTGCAGGGAGAGAGCAGGCCTGGTGAAGGTGGAGAGGGCACAGAGGAGAGTTTGGTACCAAGACAGAGCCTGGTGGGTGCTCTAGTGGTGCTGGCTCAAGGGCAGAGCTCTGCCCCTTCTGTGCCACGCCATTCCTCAGGGCTGCTGTGGTCCCACCGTGCCTCATCCCACCCTGCCCCATCCCACCCTGCCTGATCCCACTGTACCCAATCTCCCCCTGCCTGGCCCCACCATGTCTGATCCCACCCTGCTCCATCCCACCCTGCTCCATCCCACCCTGCTCCATCCCACCCTGCTCCATCCCACCCTGCTCCATCCCACCCTGCTCCATCCCACCCTGCCTGATCTCACCCTGCCTGATCCCACCCTACTCCATCCTATCCTGCCCGATCCCACCCTGCCCGGTCCCTCCCTGCTGCTCTGCGCGGATCTGGGCAGCCCCACAGCGGACCTGGGCTCCCATTCCAGGGACATCGGGGAGCACAAGGCTCCTCCGGGTCAGAGGGAAAGGTGAAGGAGCTTAAACAGTTCTCTAAAGCATTTCAAGGCAAAATGAGGAAGGAAATGTGCTCTTTTTAATTCCCAAGCACTTCTAATTGTGCTTACACCTTTCCTTAGATAATTTTTCCAATTATACCCAGCAAAGGTCAGGGGCAGGAGCTTCCCTTCATTTCTTAGTTTAAAAAATCGGGGTAGACATTCCTCACCTTTATCTTTTTTTTTTTTTTGGTGAACAAAATGAGTTTAATTCAGAGTGAGAACCCTTTAACACTCTCCTCGATGTGCTAAAGACAAAGAACTAATGATAACACTTCCAGTCACCAGTAGCCTTTTTTCTCCTCACTTCTCTTGCTGTTGAAGCTGAACTTTGCCAATTAAGTTTAATAGCAATTATTCGGACTGCTGTGTTTGACATGTGATGAAAAAAAAGGTATATTTCCCTCTAACAAAAATAGAGCCCTACTGCATTTGAAAATAGAATGAATAAGATATCTATTCTTCAGTTATTTCTGCTCTGATATACATAACCATAGGCAGCATAAAGAAGGAAGAATGACTGCATTGAAGCCTGAGTGACAGATGAATGCTCAGTGATTAAAAAAGCACTTAAGAGACAGTTACATCAGGAACTTTGAGGAGAATGTGCCCAAAGGCAAAGGTTTCCAGCCAGATCTAAACCCCTGCAAAATCGATTTCCTGAGGGCATGGTTTGGGCTTTATGGGAGAGGCTGGGAATGGCAGCAATTCTTCCTCTTGGTGCTTTTATTTGTGTAGGAGTAACCTCAGGAGTTTGGAGGTGAAAGATCTGTTTGCACCAAGGCTGTGCAAAAAGAACTTTTGTCTTTCTTGGGGGTTTTTGCAAGTCTTTCATTTTGATTTTAGTTTTTCCTAAGCGTGTGACATAAACTGGAAAAAAATTGTCCTACTTGGCAGATTAAGGCAGTGGTGGTTCCTGAGCAACCCCTGCACGTGAAGCCGGAGAGGGTTTTGCATCCTTTGTGGTTTATTCTCCTGCCTTAGAACTAAAAGGGTCTGAGAGATTCTCGTGGCTGGACCTGAGCAAGCAGGAGCTTCTCCAGCACCAGCCTCTGCTTCAGATGGGTTATGGTAGGAAAGGAGCAGAACAGGACACGAAAGGCACTGCCCGCACTCCCCCAGCCTGTGGTCATGTCAGCAAGCGCCGTTCTTTGCGTGCCCTGGGAACAATCATTAACTCCAGTGATAATTAGCGCTGCGCTGTCGCTCAGTGGCTTTGTTTTGCTTTGCACCAGGACTCGATGGCTCATTGATTATGGCTCCTTCCCCTGCTCTCCTCTCTGTGCTATCATAAATGAGCGCCTGGGAATTAACTGTGAACTCGGGGTGGTTTTGTACCAAACCATGCTAAAGGCAGAGGTGTGAAAAGTGATTTTCTTTCCTATGTTGTTATATAAAAGCTGTGGATTCCCATCCTGCTTCCGCAATTGCCTTCCTGCAGCCCTTGATTGCTGTTTTTTCTGATTGCTGGACTCAATGATCCTTGTGGGTCCCTTCCACCTCCACAAATTTGATGTGGTTTCAGTGCGATACCCATGGTGTGGTTTGGAAAACAAAATTGGAGTCCTTTCCATCCTGACCCCTCTATTTCTGGTGCAATTGAGCTGTCATTTAGCCCTCTGAGCAGCAGTGGGGTTTCGAGCCAGCCTGTCACCTGCTCCTACATCCATCTCCTGGGAAAAAATGGCAATTTCGGGAATGAAAAAACTACAATTTCAGGAAGGAGGGAAAAAAGCGCAGGTTCAGGAATGAAAAAGCCTGCAATTTAGGGAATGAAAGAAACCGTACTTAGGGAATGAAAAATATTTCTGGGCAATGCAAGAGCTCATTCCCAGGCTGCTAAATCCTCCCCATCCCTATTTACTAAAGGGACCCCGAGCCCTTACCTCCAGGTAGACCACCCAGGGCATGACCAGCGTGGCCACCAGCAGGTCTGCCACGGCCAGGCTGACGATCAGGTAGTTGGTGGTGGTCTGCAGGGCTCTCTCGCGGGACACTGCCATGCACACCAGCACGTTGCCGAAGACGATGACGAAGATGAGCAGGGTGAGCAGCACGGCGTAGTAATTGTAGTGCGGCTTGGGCGCCGCCTCCGAGGCGTTCAGGGCCCTGCTCCAGTTCCTGTCCCCGTCGTACCACGAGAGGTTGAGGGGATCCATGGGGCTGGAAGTGCCAGGTGCCAGCTCCAGCCTGGCACGGAGGTGTTGGAGAGGCCATCGGGGGTCAGCATGGAAAATAAGAATGGAAGCGTTAGGTTTGTGCTGCCTCGCGGTTGGCTCTAATTTTCTGATATTCGTGGAGATTTGCAGAAGCTCGCAGGGAAGTCAGGCAGGCAGCACCCAAGATGGCGATTGAGAGAATTTTATTTACAATACTTTCTTTATATAAGCGTTAATAATCTAACAACTATTGGTCGGCAGTTTTCCACCCCCTGAAAGGATAGGTTACAACCCTACAGCACCCAGAACCAAAACCACAGAGATTAGAAAAGTACAGAAATGCAACTTATCTCTAGTCTCCATGAGAAAGAAGAGAAAGATTTCTAAAACAGTGCAACTACACCTCGCTGGTGGGAGCGTGCTCTCCTCACTCTGGGTGAAATGTTTGACGGGAAATGGGATGCGGAACTGACCCAGGCATGGATTCCAGCAGTCAGATTTGATCTCCAGTTCACCCCTAGATTTCTGTGTCAGTTATTCCATATTACAGGTAGGTCACGCAGAGTACCTTGGATTTTTGTCCCCTGGCACTCCCTGCTCCCCATTAGGTGTGCAGAGCTCAGGGCAGAGGTGCCATGACCCACTTGGTTTATTTTCCATGTGCTTTGTGGGGCTTTGGGCTGTGTTCCTTTTATTTTCTCTTTTAGCGTTTCCTTATTTTCCTTTTCCTCCAGCAGCAAAATAAATAAATTTTAAAACGCAAGACCTGAACAGTGACAATGATAGAAGCTGACAGCAGCAGCTTTGCAGTCAGGGCTGGGCTGTGCCGCCTCTGCCATTCCCCCGTGAGGTTACAGAGCAAAGGGGGACACGGTGGGGACAGCACTGGTGCCACCCCACAGCCCTCAGCAGATTCCAACATGTTTTTCCTGCTTTTCCTTGGAAAAACTTTTCACCACAGCAAACCCCCACCACTCCCTGGCCAATGGCCAAGTGCTGTGCACTCCCCCAGAGGAACACATGAAAAAAACATGGGATTCCTGTGGAGTTCCCTGGAACCTGTGGAGGTGTTGGTGTTTGTTTTATCCACTGCGAGTGCTTTTTGGGCTTTTTTGGGACTTTTTCTGTCTCTCTGTGCTGTCACAATATCCTCAGGAAATTCTGCTGTTGGGACAGAGGTTTGCGTGACTTCAGCTGGAATTGCAGGCAGCAAAAAGCTCCTCAGTGCTGAGGGAGGAGAACAAACGAAGCTGAAGGAGGATGTGGAGGGTGGAGGGGAGCTCGGGGTGTTGCTGTTTTGGGGTCTGTCTCCGGTGCCAGCACAAGAAAAATAAATGCCACATTTGCAGTGAGACTTGCAGGATATTTGGCCACTGGGAAAGGGAAATTTTCCTGGCTGTGTGGGGAGGATATTTCTTGGTCGGCTGGGTTCAAAATAAATAAATGCCATGTTTGCAGTGAGACTTGCAGAATATTTGGCCACTGGGAAAGGGAAATTTTCCTGGCTGTGTGGGGAGGATATTTCTTGGTCGGGTGGGTTCACTGCAGAGCTCCCAGGACAGGGCTGTATGACAGATATTCCCTCACCACGCCTGTGCCCCACTTAGAGAGGAATTTCCACAGAGCAGAAGCAATTTGGGATGAAATTGGAGAATTCCCTCAGTCTGGAAATCGTTCCTGACCTTTGCATGGCCAAGGCAGTGGTGCAGGTAGGGCTCACACCTGAGTCCTTCAGAGAAGCCTCAGGTTGGGCCAGGGGAGGTTTACATTGGATTTTATGGAAAAAAATCCATGGAAAAGCATGGAACAGGCTGCCCCGGGGAATCACCAGCCCTGGGAGTGCTCAGAGTCTGGCTGGACTTTTCCCACCAAAACAATTCCGTGGTTCTTGGCCTCATTCCCTGCTCAGCCCTTCCTAGGATCAAACATTCCGCGTTCCCCGAGCCCCATCTCCACAAAGACCACTGGGACTGGGAAAATCTCAGACACCCCAAACCAGGGCCACTTAATTTTCTTAATAAAAGACAAAGCGACTTTGATTTATTAAACCATGTAAGTGATCAAAATAGCAAAACATTTGCAAATATCAAATTCACCTGGGAACAATGGTTTCTTTATGTTTCACTGAGCTTTTGTGTGCTTTTCTCATTCAGAGAACAATTTGGATAATAATCCTTGGAAATTTGTTGCATATGGGTCCTTAATAGCTGATAATTCAAAAAGTGTCTGTCTGACAGTGCTATCAGCAGCGCTTGATAGCTCTACAAATGTCTTCTTAGGAGCTGTCAAAGTGTCAGAAATTAATTAAATGTTAGCTTCTGTGACTCAGAGTGAAGGGGAAAAATCAATGCTAAATACAGCAACAGTTTTTTCTCTTCTCCTGTTGCCCTTTCATCGTGCAAAACTATCTCGAGGAGGCAGAACCATGCAGAAAATGCAGGGTGGGGGGGAAAAAAAAAAAAGCAGGGACATGGAGAAGTGTCTTTGGGGTGTGAGAGGGATGGAATGGTTTGAGGATGGGCAGGATCAGCCCTTGGGCCTGGGTTGGTTTTTTTCTGAGCTCTGACTGCAGGAACAGAATTGGCTTTACAAAGGCGAGGCCACAGCCAGGGAGATGGGGACAGCAATTCCAGCCTTTTCCAGGCTGTCACAACTCCCTAGTGGAGTTGGAGGAACCATTTATAGCTCATCTCTTGTGTCCATTCATCAGGAATTTACTCAATGGTGATTAGGGAGGGTGTAAAAATCCCTGCACAAAGTAATCACAATTTCCTTTCATTTCCTCCTGCATCTTCCACAAGATTTTTTTTTCCTTTCAACAGAGCTATTTTTACTGTAATAATTTTTGTCTTTATGTGCATCATGAGGAAAGTTAAAAGATCATGTTTGAATGTTGTACAAATGGAAAGATTTGGTGTTTCTGTTTTTAGAAAAAAAGGTTTTAATTTGGGAAAATGAAGCAGAAAAAGGGTTCCAAATATTTTGTGTGAAATAGGGAAACAAAACCACCAAAAACTAAAACTTAAAGCTGTGTGATCATGCAATTAAAGGCTGTATGCAGCACATATCCTCGTGGTACAAACTACAATTACATGGACAGCTCTGTTAATTCCTGACTTTGGAGAGTTTTCAGTCCTAAAAACAACCTTATTTTCTGCAGCCTCAGAACTGGCATCATTTGGAAGCATTTTGGTGGCCATTAAGGTGTTTCGTGAGTCTCTCAGTCCTGCTCTGAGGAGCACTTTTGATTTCAGTGCTGACAGTTCCTCAGCAGAGAAGAAAGGAGCACTTAGAGAGCCTGCTGGAAAAGAGAGTGCTTTTCCCTGCCTGTGCCCAGAAAGCTGCGTTTTCCTGGGGAAAAGGGAGAGGGAAGGGATCAAAAACACAAGGAAATGTGCAAATGGCAGCTTTGATGAGGTTCCTGCACAGGGGAAAAACTGAGTCTCGGTTTCAGAGGGAGAAAGAGTCCGAAAGGGAACAAATTCCCTCGTGAATTAAGTGCGGCAAAGCCACTCTAATTCCCACCCCGAGCCCCCCAGCTCTCCAGGGTGGCTGAGCTAATCCCGCTGGGGATTTGCGCGGGGTCAAGGGCAGGACAGGGCTGCAAGGTTGCAGCGGTGCTCGATGGCAGCCGTGCAGCATCCCTGCTGCTCATCCCTCGCACAATGCCCCGGAGCATTTTCCAGCTGTGTGCCTGCTGGAATGACAGGCTGGAGTGCAGGGCCAGAGGTTTCCAGAGCTGCTGCCAGCTCCTCAGGAGAGCACAGTGAGAATTGTTTGTTTGCCGCGCCAGGATTTCTCCTCGTGATGGCTCATCCCATCACACTTGTGGCAAGCGAGCACGAGATCTGCCTGCCAAACGTGGGATGTTCACAGCCCAACAAAACCCTTGTGCCCCTGGCGGGATCTGGAACCCTTTTCCTCTCAGAAACAGCAAAGGTGTGACTCTCCTTTTGGTTTTCGCTCTGCTTGTGAGCACCCCCGGCACAAAATCCTCTCCGGGCTGATCCTGAGGGTGTCAGACTCTGGGGCTCTGTCACTGCGGCATCTGCTTGGGAAACATTTGGGGCCTGCCTGCCAAAATCCAACCAGGCTGTGCTTTTGTTCGCAGTTCCCCCAGGCTTTGCCTCAGATGAGATGCATTTAAGATGAAATCTGGAGCTCAGGGAGAGCTTTCAGGGCCAAGCTTCCCTCTGGACTCCAGTCCCCATTTTGGGGCCACACTCGGTGTGCACCCAGCAGGGAACAGCAGCCAAAGCCACCCGTGACTGTCCCGTGGGAGATGCTCCCACTGCAGCTCAGAGCAGCCTCCACCTGCGCTCCCTGAGGTGTTCTCGCTGCAGATCCTGCCAGACTGAGGTTTCCTGCTAATTGCAGCTGCCCAGAGGTGCCCATCAGGCTGCTGAGTCTGCTCACAGACAGATCCTCTCCAAAGGCCTTTCGCAGAAATCGATGTCTAAGTGGAATTTGCACAGAACAGTGGCTCCCTGAATGTTGTCATTTTCCTCTGAAATTTTGGAATCAATGGGCCATAGGAAAGCTGTCAAGCTGACATCCTTTCCGTCCTCAAGATGTTTGCTGGGCTCCACTGAGAATGCAACAAAGACGTTCCAATCAAGGGAAATNTTTTTTTTTTGGAGCAGGGATGATGTGGAAGAGAAAGAGAAGGGGAAAGTGTGTTTGAGGAGCTCTTTGTTTCCCTTCTCAGGGGTTTTGTTGGGGGCAGGGCAGGGGGAAGGCAGCTTCTGGAGCAGTTTTACTATTTTTTTTTGCATGTAAGCCCGGAATTGCTGGATTTGTGGATTTGCAGAATTGTCGATTCCTGGCCATGGTTCCCGGGAGAGCAAGGAAGGTGTGTAACAGCTGGCACAGCGTGAGAACATTTTCCCATTTATTCCTGCCCAGGGGACAGTGTCTGCAGGCACTGAGGAGCAGGAGGAGGAGGAAAGGTCAGGAATGAGGAAAATACTGTAAATTCTGCCTTGAGCTGAGCGTGCTGCTGATGCTGCTGAAAACCCCGTCCCACATCCTGGTGGCTTTAAATAACCGCGACTCCCCCGGGCACGGAGCCGGGGACGCAGCGGGAGGTGACAGCCGTGACTGACAGGGCCCTGATGACACCTGAGCGCTGCCTGGCTCTCAGAGCAGGCACAGCTCCTCTTTCCACACTCCCCGAGCTCTCTCGGTGCTCTCCAGGAACCTGGAGGAGGTTCTACCCACAGGGGCAGAATTAGAGACAAAAATCCTGGCCACATTGGGGCTTTTGGGGGCTGGATTCTAATTTCATCCCTGGGCAACCTTCTGCCCATCATCTTCTTCCAAAAGCCTCTTGAAAATCTCCCTCCTCCTCTGCCTTCCTCCTGGCTCCCCATCCTGCAGACCCGGTGCCCTCCGAGATCCCGAAGGTGTATTAATTACAGCTGTTGCTCACTCCTGATGGAGAAACATTCCCGGTTTTGCACAATCCCAAAGGGACGCTCTGCTGGGAAGGGTTCCCATGTCCCTCTGGAGCAGCTGATCCCCTCTCGCTGTGGCTCAGCAGATGATGGGGAGAACACCCCGCGGCCTCCGAGCCACCCCCGAGCTGTTCTGCTGCTGCCTCGGCGTTTCCCTGCTCCAAACCCGCACTGCTCAGAGCTCCCTGCAGCCCTGCAGGCTGGGATTCACCCTCTCCCAGCAGCAGAGACCCTCAGCTCCTGCTCGGGAGCGCAGGGAGGGTTTCCCTGCTCTGGGAGCTGGGGCAGGATGATCCCATCCCGTCGGAGCTCCAAACTTCGAGGCTGATCCCTGGTTTTAAGGCAGATTTCTCAGTTCTCCATTTGTGGTGGTGCTGCTTCAGTCATCCCTCTTTGCCCATGGAATTTTTGCCTGAGTTTGACCTTGGATTGAAGGGAGGAAAGGGAAGTTTTGCTTTTTCCCAGAGATTTGTCCTTCTCCCCTGTGATGGACCAGAACCGTCCCCAGGACTGTGCTCCTGCCCTCCCTGCTGCGATGCAGGGCACACATCAGGCTGGACCGTCTGGAGAAGGATGTTCCAAGGCTGAATTCCTCTGGGAATTCACTGCCTGCGCATTCCTCTGAGAATCTCCTCCTTCCAGGTTTCTTTGCAAGGCCTCATGGAAGGGAAAAATTCAGTGTATCTTCCCCAGAGGTGGGGGAATGCTCATTTAATTTCCTTTAACCTGTCCTTCTGCTAAGAAAACGCAGATTCCATTTTTTAGAAGGCCTTGTCTATATTCAAGACCTGCAACCAAATACGGTTTTATCAGAAATCCTCCAATTTCAACATTTCCTCATTGCAAGATGTTAAACAGCCAAACCCAGTAACTTCAGCAAGGACAGCTTGTAGTGCATTGATTTGAGTTGTTTGGTTGGGGTTCATTTTCACAAATAAGCATTTTAGGAGCAGTTTTGGGGTATAAATAGTCCCCTCCAGCAATGATCTCCTTGCAGAGGAGCCCAGGACTCCCCCTGGAATTCAGGAGAGGTTTGACTCCTGCCTGGCAGGTGCTGGAGCAGAGCCACAGGTTCCTCTTGCTCTTTAACAATCCGTGGGTACAGGGCAAGCTTTGATCTTTGCAGCATTTGGCAGATGAATTTTTCGAGCTGGAGCTGCTCCAGACACAGCCCACTTGAGCACTTCTCAGCTGGGTGGAGAGGATGGGCAGAAAAGGCATTTTTAAAATAATTTCTGGCTCTGTGCTTTCAGCTTTGGACGCATGAGCAGAAATATTGGGCATATCTTGATATTCAGTGGCTAAAGGGGAAGGATTTATTCCTTGCCTGTGTTCTCACAGAGAATTGGTGTCTGTCAGAGGCAGCTCTTCAGCCTGGAAGATATTGGTTCTTATTAAATATTGCATCCCTATAGACCCAACATCCTGTTCTGTACAAAAGCCCTTTCTCTTTTCTCCTCATAATTCCTTTATCTGTATCCTAATGCCAAATCTCTCTGACAAGATCTGAGCCTCTGACTAATCTAATAAATTCCCAGCCTCATGAATGCTGGTGATCTATATTCCCTTGGAATTTGTGCTGTGTTTGAGATCATCCACCAATGTCTGCAAATAACTTTTAATCAGTCACAGAGCCAATTGTGTTATTTTTGAG
>VZRL01001580.1:83889-150943 GCA_013397895.1 Origma solitaria | reverse complement strand
ATTTGAGCAAAATATTTACTTTTAAGTTCTGGTTAGAATGTGGCAAATATTTAAGGATTTTTTTTTCATTATTTGGTTTTGTCTGTCTAATGTTCACATTCTGGTGCTTGGCATTTTGAAATCATAAAAGGATTTAATTGCAGAAATCGATGGTGTTAATTCCTTGGCCGAATACACCCTTTTTCTTCCCCTCCAGCCAGGCTCCCCATGTTCATGCAGCACCTGGCACAGAGATACTTTAGCTCCTGACTCCTTCAGCCACACTTTATTAAAAGCAAATAATAATAATTCAGATTGAAGCCATCAAATATTTGCCCTCCACTTATGTCACCGAGCGCTCGTTGAACACCTGCTCTTTCCATTGCCACTCCCACTCCTGAGCTTGTTTGCAAAAATGTTCCCCAAAAGGAGGGAATTCCAGAGCAGGGTTCCTTTTTTCCCTTTCCCTTCCCCCCTCTTTTCCTCACATTTGTGGGAGTTTGCCCCAAACCATCCGTGACTAATATTTGTCCCTTGGAACAGCTCTGACGAGGATGTGTCACTCAGCACAGCCTCACGTGACTCCCCTTGCTCCAAGTGCCACTTCCCCGCATTTAAAACCCCAAGAAAACACTTAATGAATCATTGTCCTGTCCCTCCTGGCGAAGGAGTGCAGATCCAGGCTCCAGGGAAGGCGAGGAGGCTCCAAGCATCCCTCAGTGTGAAACATAGGGTTTTCTTTTAGACACTTAAATGTTGAGATTTTAGATAAAAGTTAGTTCTGTTAAAATTAACTAGAACAGAAAAAGATGCAGAACTTAACTAGAAAGAAATTAATGACTAAATGCAGAGTAGCCCTTTGATTATTTGATATTTACTCAGCTGTGCTTAGAATAGACAATCAATAATCTTAAGAAAAGAAGTTTAAAGGAGAGCCTAGACAGTTACAAATTTTGCCTACTCAGAAGCAATAGAAGAGAGCATTGGGAGTTTTCCAGGGTCAAATGTATTGTCAAAAATCAACAAAGTAAGAAGGTCACAGTGAGGAAGACTCATATTACTTCCTCAAAAGCAGCCCTCAGACTCAATTAAAGACCACCCACCCAATTCCATTGCAGGAACTGCGCATGCTTAATGACTTTTTGCTAATTTCCATAGGGAGAATGGGAGGTGCTTATGCTATTAATGTGTATCTGTATTTTAACTATGCATTATTGTTACAGATAAATAAGTTCTGTGTTGCATTGTCACTCTGAGCTGTACATTTGGGAGCTATCCCTGCAGCTCAAATAAACAAACACTTTCTAACCTTAACAAGTTAGAGAGCCTCTGTCTGTCTCAGGTGGATATCGATATTAGATCTATATCTGCATTTTAATAATTCAAATGCAGAGCTCCTCGAATTTCAGTTCCTAACGATCTTTAATCATTTAATCCCTGGGCTAAACCAGTTCAGCTATTCAGCTCCAATCCCGACCTCCAGCACCCATCCCTGCAGGCGGAAGGAGAGGAGAAGGAGGCACCTCTGGTTCTGGGCTCGTCCCTTGGCAGCTGCTGCCCCAGCGTGGGCACCGAGCCGTGCGGGCATTGCGCTGGGTCAGCATTCTGCAGAGCAGCAGCTGTTATCCTGGAGAGGCTCCTGTGCCTCCTGCTCTGTCCCATGGCCGCTCCGTGACGAGTGTTAGCCCGACCTTCTTGGTCTGACCTTCCTCAGGGCTTTCAAGATGCACAGAATGCTTCATTGCCTCTTATCCCTGCAGGATTTCGCTCCTCCCTGCCCTGCCTTTCCATCCTGATGCTGCTCCATCCTCGTGTCCCCTCTGCTCAGCCTGCCCCACCCATGGAGCCACAAATTCCCTTCTCTGCTGCTCCTTTTGCTCATGTTCTTGGGAGAATTATTGCTCCCAGGCATGGTGCTCTTCCCTGTGGGATTTCTGCCGTGGTTTCTCGTGGATGTGGCCCGCAGCTGCCGCAGCAGAAAGTGCAAAATGTTTGCATTTCAAGGGAGAGAAAGTGAGGTTTTCTAAAGAAAAATGCTCAGCTGGTCACCTTGTGGCTTTTTCTGTGCATTTTGGGGTATGTTTTTCTCTGCCTGGCCTTTGGAACTGTTTGCCTGATGACAAACCTCCCAAGAGCAGAGGGATCTCACACAATGGGTTAAATTCTCCCACATTCAGCGAAATCTGGTAGTGCAAGGATTTTGCTTCCATTATATGTTGGTACCACCTGTTTTCCAGGTGAAATCGTGGCTATTTTCCAGGTGAAATCGTGGCTATTTTCCAGGTGATATTGTGGCTGTTTTCCAGGTGAAATTGTGGCTGTTTTCCAGGTGAAATCGTGGCTATTTTCCAGGTGAAATCGTGGCTATTTTCCAGGTGAAATCGTGACTATTTTCCAGGTGATATTGTGGCTGTTTTCCAGGTGAAATTGTGGCTGTTTTCCAGGTGAAATTGTGGCTATTTTCCAGGTGAAATCGTGGCTATTTTCCAGGTGATATTGTGGCTGTTTTCCAGGTGAAATTGTGGCTGTTTTCCAGGTGAAATTGTGGCTATTTTCCAGGTGAAATCATGGCTGTTTTCCAGGTGAACTTGTTGCTATTTTCCAGGCGAAGTCATTACTGTTTTCCAGGTGAAATCATGACTATTTTCCAGGTGAAAATGTGGCTATTGTCCAGGTGAAATCGTGGCTGTTTTCCAGGTGAACTTGTGGCTATTTTCCAGGTGAACTTGTGGCTATTTTCCAGGCCAAATCGTAGCTATTTTCCAGGTGAAATCATGGCTGTTTTCCAGGTGAATTTGTGGCTCTTTTCCAGGGGAAGTCATGACTGTTTTCCAGGGGAAATTGTGGCTATTTTGCCTGTCCCTGAGCCCAAATGTTCCAAGAGTGGTTTAAGGTTCTATCCTGTTTTCTCTGAGCAGAAGGCACTGAGATGAACTTCTCCCACAGGCCTTCATTAAAATTCAGGCGAGCTCATTAACATGCTGCAGTCTAATCACAGCTCATGGGTGGATCACAGCCCCAGAATAGATTGGACTCCCAGGTCCCCAACCTGTTGCCAGAGGATCCCTTGCTCAGTTCGTGTTTTGGGCTGATCCTGCCCCAAAAAATCCCTTGGAAAGACAAACATTTTCCTCCCATATTCCACAAAACCTGTTGGTAGCATCACGGACAAATCCCCAGCCAGGGAAAAAGGTTGTTCAAAGCTCCAGTGCTCAATTTCTGGAATGATCTGAGGAATTTCTCTTGTTCTGTCCTAGCCCTGGATCACTGCCCTCACTCAGCTGCTGCTCTCCTAAGTTTAATTTGACTTTTCCACAGCCAGCAAAATTTCCAGCCTGCTGGGAAATGCACAGTCCACCCACAACGAACCCAATTCCTAAATCCAGCTATCGGGACAGTGAATTCCATATGATTTCCATATTCTTTTAATCCACAAAGTCATTAGCAGGGCTCCAGAAAGCCATGAATATTTCCCCTGCTTGGCAGGAGCAGATATTCTCTCGGATGCAGCGTTACAGGAGCTGTAATGTTTTTAATTAAGGTGCTGGGGACGAGTTATTGTGGAAGCTCAGGCAGGACTAAAGCCAGGGCTGTCTTCAGTGGCTGTTTAATTCATCAGCAATAAAAATCACAGGGTGCAGAGGGCTAAAAGCAAAATGTGCATGGTCTGAGCACAGGTGCCCAACTTGCTAAAGGTGAAAGGAGCACAGCAGCCCAAGAAAAGCCTCCTGCAGGTACTGGACTTTGTCATCCTAAAATAAATATTCTCTTTTACGCTCTTAGGCACAGATCCCCCTCTTGACTTGTGCTTCTCTCTAGGGAAAAAACCCCAAAAAATCACTGATGTGATTTGTTCTGTAATCAGGGCCTGGTGTTGCTCCTGTGACTTTGATTTTTCGGTCACGTCAGAAATCAGACCTGCTCTCAGTGGTCACTGTGCTGTCACACCGGACTCATTAAAGATGTCTTAGAATAATATCTTTGTGGGAGCACTGGATGCTGATGGACATGTACAAGTTATTGAACTTAGTAATTGCTTTGCCTGTTATTTCTTTTTCATTCTCTTTCTAAAGTGTGTTAATTGTGTCTACAAACAATGTCTCCTAAGCTGAGGTTTGATGGTTGTGTTTCTGAGGCCTCCTGAGTCAGAAATTCAATGGTAAATTGAATTGCAAAGTGTAGCCCAAAGAACTTTCACTTTGTTATTATCCCTCCTTGTCATTTTCTGTTAGGGTTGTAATTTCCTAATTGATTCTTCCTTCACGCCGAGGAAAAAAAAAACAAACTTGAGATAAATAAAAATAACACTCGGAAAGGATGACAAAGCCGAGTGCAGAGAACCAGACATCACACGTAGACAAACATCCTCCCACAGAATGGATTTCTCCTTTCATTAGTGCAACATCTCTGGCAGCAAATGCAGGGCTGTGCTCTAGAAGGGATGTTCAGGCTTTGCTGCTGCTGTGGAACCAGGGAATGGCAAAATGGCAGTGCCAAAGTGAGCCTTGTCTGGGGACATGGAGCCTGGCAGCAACTCTGAACCGCGGTGTTTGTTGGCAGAGAAATCACTGAATCCATGCTGGGGGAAAGGAGGAGAGAAAACTCCTGAGAGAAGCAATTTCTTTGTGCAGATCCTGATTTGGTTTGGTTTTCAGTGGGAGACGTTTAGGCCGAGGAGTTTTCAGCCAGCCCTGGCGCTTTCAGCTCTCCAGAACCAACAGGGAGGTATCAAAATAAGGCATTTTAAAAGTGCTGCCTCATCCCACCACATCTGCTCTGTGTGCACACTTTCTTTGGAAACAAGGACAGTAAATTTTGCCCAGTTTCCTCTGATCTTGCTCCAGTGATGCTTGTGCTACCTGAGCTCTCGCTGTGCTGCAGCCATTGGGATTCTCCTTATTCCTGAAAATCCTTCTGATGTGACACACCCCAGTGCCACAGAGCCTTTTAGGGCACGAGGGGCCAGGACAGGGCTGGGGAAGGCTCTGTGCAGAGCTGAGGAGGTTTCATTGGGGCAGAGCCTGCCCCAGCTCCCAGCAGCCCTGGCACTGTCCCTGCCCAGCAATTTCAATACTATTTCATTAATATTGACCCACTCCCAACGATCCAGGCTCAGCCAATGCCCAGCGGTCTGTAGCACACAGGGAGGAAGCCCTGGAGGTATCCATGGGTATAAATCCGTGTGGGTGGGAGCTGCATGTGACCAAATGGGCTGGAATTTACTCTCAGTCCTTGTCTTCAGTCTGGAAATAAACCCAGATTCAGGGATCCCCGGCCCTGGCAGCTCTGTCTCCAGCAGTCTCCTCAGTGCTAGCCTTGGAAATGCAAAATCCTGCTTTACAGCCAAGTGCTGAATCTGAGGAAAAGGCTCCTCTTTTAGTCTCGTCTTCTAGAGAGCAAAAATAAGCAGAAACCCAAATTTCTCGGGTACCTTATGTGCCATTGTAAAATAATAATAATAATAATATTAATAATAGCGGTAATGCTTTATAATAATACCACCAGTAATTAGTTAATAAGCTCCTGTTATACTGGCACAGGCCTGGAATCTCCAAACATGGATCACAACCTGCTTTACAAATGAAAATAAACCAATATTTAGGACTCTACTCACATGGAAATTCTGATGTTGACTTTGATTCCCTAGTTAGTGAGATAAAGAAAACGCTCTCATTCTTACAGTTTTGCCATCAAAGTGCAAATAAGGAGCTTTACACGTGCCTGGACATGGTGGGCTGAGGTATTCCTGTAGTATTTATTATAATCACCATTTTAGTACTCACAAACACATTTTTGGAGCATCCATAACCTCATGGGGGTGATGAATGATTCATGTACTGGGACATGAGTGATTCTTCCTGTTCAACAATATGTATGTGAATGCTGGGGGGGTGTTTCTATTTTTAAGGGCTTTTAAATTAGCAAGTCCTTTATAATTGTGGCTTTTCAAAGCTGGGTGACTAAAATTCACCTCCCAAATCTGTGTGGGGATGTCTCAAGGAGAGCAGGGGGCTGGAGGTGTCCTGTCCCCTCTCTGGGGTGGGTCCCAAGGATGGAGACGAGGCTGGAGCTCAAAGGTGTTCGGAGAAAACTGATCAAATGTTGGAAATCTAATTCCAGCCTCCAGCCATCCCAAAGATAATCACACTTTTCTCAGCTGTACAAATATGCAAAAGCTTGAAATAAGCAGATACGAAGGGGCTGGGGGTCAGGGAGTGCCTGTCGCAGAGAATCTTAATTTGCTGAAGCTCCAGATTGCCTGAGATATCAAAATAAGACAGAGTTTAGACAAGTAATTTGCAAGGTGCCATATTTTAGGTAATAGCTGAAAGTTCTCTGCTGGAGTGTGTCAGCTGCAGCATTCAGGGGAGCTGATTGAAAACCTGAGCTGTGGTGAAGGGTTCATTTCTCTCTCTGGAGCTGCAGATTGCACTGAGCACTCTCAATAGTGTTGATTTTGCTGATCCATCCCCAGCGCTGGCAGTTGGCAACCTGGGGCAGTGAGCAGAACCAAACCCGTGTATTTCCCTGTGTATTTATGAGTATTTCTATGTGTATTTATCTGTGTTTTTATCTGTGTGTTTATCAGACACTGAGTGTGTGCAGATCCTGGGACACCTCACCCCAGAACAGCTGAGGCTAGGGAGAAATTTGGGATAAATCACAGGGAAAGGAGCTACAGATCCAAGAGGTTTTCTCTCCTCAGGCTGCCCCGTGATTCCCTTTCCCCAGGCAGCTCCGTGGGTTTTTTAGCTCCCCAAAAATGTGGAGCGTGGCCATCCCTGCAGGGCTCGGAGCTGTGCTCGGTTGTCCCAGCTTTTATTGCTCCTTGCAGTCTCTCCCTCTCCCCAGTGCTCCAGAACACATAAGGCTGCATTTACATTTTCTGAATGGACTAATCATGGCTCTCTGCTTTGATAAAGAAAGTGCAGCCTCCCACATAACCACATGGAAACCAACAGGGAAGAGTAAACCAGAAATAAACCCATTCTGGGGGGTTGAGAGAAAAATACCCACCGGGATAATTGGGAGGGATGTACAGAGAAGCTGCAACTGAACACATAGTCACATCTTCCAAAAAAAAAAAAAAAATTATAATGCTAAAAATACCCAGGTGAAGGACAGCAAGAGAAAACATGATTGAAGCGGAACAATTGGGAGAGGAGTTAATAGTTATTAGCAATCACTGCAGATTGAATATAGGTTGGTTTTGTAACAGCACAAGGGATGATGCATCTGACAGGACTTAAACAATTGCCTCCCCCTTCCCCAGAGGAGCTCGTTGGCAGCACCCTGGCACTCACTGCTCGGGCTCCCCGCTCCTCAGGAGTTACTGAAAGTTTTTATTGGTAAATGATAGTGAAGTTTGATCCCAGACAAAGCTTTCCAAACCCTATATTCCATCCCTTAATACATTTTAACATTTATCCCGCTGTATTTTCTCTTGTAGCCTTTTAAAAGGAACCCTGGCAGGTCAAAGTTCCACCAGTCTGGGAGAGTTTTATCCGATTTTGCCACTGCCTGGGCAAGAGTGTGAGAACGGAGCAATGTTTGTGAAATTTCTGCAAACACTCCCCCATCACCCAACTGTTCGCTGTGCCAGCCTGGTTTCTTTGCATTTATTAACAATCTGTGGACTTCTTTCCCTTGGAATTGCAATTCCCCAGTGCCCACGGCATTTGGGAACATTTTCCAGGTGCATTTTCCATGCAGACGTCCTGTGGCAGGAGGCTTTACAGCTGGACGTGGACGTGTTCCCTGTCCTCATCTCCTGGCACTGGAATATCAGCTCTGGGCATGTGAGAAATCCATCTCTGAGTTCCAGATTTCCTCCGTGATCACAAGGAATTTGTGCACAGAGGGTGAAATTGAAAACGAGTTATCCTGAAAGGATTGTGAGCAGAGTGAGCCAAATCCATCCTGTTCGTAACGGGAGAGCTACAAACCCTTGAAGATCAGTGTTTTTCAAGGCCTTTTTTGTTTTTCTTGTTGTTGTTTTAGAGAATTTGTGCATGATATTTGCTACAGAATGATCCTGCGGGTCCCTCCCAGCTCAGGATGTTCCATGGTTCCATCAGCTCGATTTAGACGTCCGAAGGTGAAGCACACAGAGGATGGAGATTTGCTGATTTCGAGCAAAGGGTGGATTTTAGGAGAAGGACACCCAGGGAATGGAGCTTTTTGCTCCAGGCCTGCGTCACCGAGGGGGAACAGCTCTGTCCTGGTCCTCCCTGCTCTGAGCTGCTCAGACCCCTGAGCCTGGCTGTTCCTGAGCTTTTCCTGCTGTCCAGCTGCAGTTCCCAGCGGGTTTGTCCCTGCTGCCACCCCTGCCCAGCCTCTGCTGCGGGTGGCACAGCCAGGGCAGGGCGAGGGGGGACAATTGCCAGCAGCCCTGCAGTGCCATCAAGGCAGAGCCGAGGGTTTCTCCAGGCAGGTGTCTCCCACTTGAGCAGGGATGAAGTGCTCTCCGTGTGCTGCTGCCTGGCAGGGAGGGGACACGCTGTGCCACCCTCGTGACACCATGGCAGGGACAAACCCCTCGGTCCCCTCGGCCTGGAGGGCTCAGGGATGGAACCTGCTCACCTCGGAGGGGATTTGGGAGTTGGGAGCAGCGTCAGGATGGGCTCGGGGGACCCCGGGGGACTGCTCATCCAATCTGAATCCTGCCCAAGCCTTTCCTGCAGGGTGACAGCGGCACAGGGAAGGAGCTCTTTGGGCCTGGCTACAGCCCATGTCCCCTGAAATACACCCACACCGACTGCTCCCTGCGTTTGAGGGGTCACAAGCTTCTCTCTAGAGCCCAAAACTTGCACTTTTCCTTTCCCAGTGTGACAGCTCGTGTGTGCCCATGGAGGTGACGTGGAAATGTGGAAAGCACAGCAGATTTTACACAGTGGTTCGTAAATCAGGGGAAAGCTCTTTCACAAAAACTCTGTTCAGAAGTAAAGAAGAAAGGTTTGTAGGTAATGATTTCTGCATTATGGGAAGGAAGTTAAAAGGGGAAGAAAAATGACAAAAATTACAGAGTCAGAAATATTGCCAAGAGGTTGGGTTTTTTCTAGATTACTACCAGAATTACTCCAAAAGAGATAAAAAGCCAGGGTCGTGAGTTCTTAACGCCATTGTGTGGTTAACGAACAATAATTCCATGAACCCCTGGGCACGTAGGAAAGCCAACCCACGCTGCTTTGCATGTGTAACCTACCTGACCAACTCTATGATAACCCTGTGGCTGGTTATCTATAAAACACCCCAAGCTGTTTTTCTTTTTAACTCGGAGCTCCACTCGAGGAGCAGTGATTCACGCTCCACATGCTGGGAGCTCTGCAGCTCCATGCCTGGCATGTGGGAAAGCCGGGGAGAGGGAGAGACTTGAGAATTACCAAGTGGGGATGTGTTATCTTGTGTAGAAACTACCTCCAGACAACAAGTGACACAGAAATACTCCAGCACAGGACCCAGCACCATCCTGGGGGTTCATCCCTGCCCTAAAGCCAGACTCTCCGCTGGTTCCAAAAAGCTGGGTGGAACTCTGGGCTCTGGAGGGCAATGGGAAAAATATTGAGATACGAACAGGAATGGTTTAGACAAAGGTGACTGTAAACCTGGCACAAAATCTACTCGCAACACTCCGAGGAATATTTCTGAGAGGTTTCTTTCCAGGGGTTCTTGAGGAAAGGGTGGCAGATCTCCTGTGCTCCGCTGGGGAAGGTGGCTCTACATCAGGGCTGGTGCTGAGAATTCAGTTTGAGAGGACGCCAGTTTTACAGTACCAGATGTAAAAAAAAGGAGTGTGGTGAGAGAAAAAAGAATGTTTTGCCTCAACCAATTTGACAGAACAATTTTGCTCCTTGGGGAGCTGGAATGTACCTACATTACATCCTCTCTACACATCCTCCTCCTCCACTTCTCCCTGTCACTCTCTCTCCATTGTGTCTATGTGAGAGCAATGTTAAACATCAAACTTCTAAAAATGAGCCGAGCTTCTTAGCAGCTCCGAATGCCTCTTTAGCATACAATAACAACTGTTTGTTGCTTTGCAGTGACTGGTTTAGATGGAGAAAAGAGACAGCCTGGATTTCAGTTTGAAAACCCGCTCTCACCTCCTCTCTAGCGGAAGGGAACAGCTTAATGGATCTTTTTGGTGTAATGACAAATAATTTCCTTTTTCTCCTGTCTTTATTTACATCTCTAGGCAGGGGTGATCACAACAGCCACTGCTGTCTGTGTTCCCTCGCCGGGATATTCACAACATTGACATTTCTGGAAGAAAAGCACAACACGAATCTCTTACCTTCAAGCCATACGAATCCCTCGAGCAGAGGTGTGAGTACTTCGTGCCAAATATATCCAAAACACAACTCTCCACCGTGGCTTTCCCCAGGCTCTCCCAGGCTTTCAGGCAGACTTTTTGGTGTTCGGCATTCGTGCACAAGCAGAGGAGCAGAAAGAAAGAAAATCACCTGCCTGACCCCTGCCAGTTGGGAGTGGCGCAGGTGGAACTTGCCGTGGTTAGCCCCGGGCTGAGCCAGCGGCTGCTGAACTTCAGGAGCTCGGGGAGAGGCTCAGCTCCCTGGGAAGCGGCGATCCCTTGGCCAGGCTCTCCCTCCGCAATTCGCTGTCCATCCCCTTCAGCGCATCGCCGGCTGGAAAGGCAGCAGCTCAGTCTCCATTTCCCAGAGGCCAGGCTTGGCTAGCGGCCGAGCAGAGCCGCCCGTTCCTCCCACGGGCAGATCCCAACAACCTGTTTCCACTCCAGCTCCCTTCGCCGGCCGCGGGATGCGAATCCCCGCAGCGCTTCCCTCTCCGCCTCGTCTCTGCCGCCGCTGCCGCTGCTGCCGCTGCGGGGAGGGGAGGGGGCCAAGTTTCCTCCCCCGAATCCCACGGACTCACCCCGGCGGGGATGGGCGGCTCCAGCCCCGGGGATGCGCGACCGGCACCGGGACAGAGCCGGGCGGAGCGCGGGGCCGGGGCCGGGGGGGCTCAGCCGCTGCCGGCGGAGAGGGGCGAGAAGGGCTCCCACCCCCAGGAGCCCCTCGGGGGGAGCAGCCCTGCCCTGCGCAGCACTCCCGGGTGAGCTCGGCCGGGGATGCTCGGCTGGGGATGCTCAGCCCGGGATGCTCGGCTGGGGACGCTCGGCTGGGGACGCTCGGCTGGGGACGCTCGGCGCGGTCCCGGAGCGCTGTCCCCTCCGAGCTCCAAGGTCAGCGCTGTCCCCGCGTGTGCACAGCTGCCGGCACGGCAGGGATGGCAAGCCGGGATTTCTGTAGTTGCTGTTCGCGCTGTTAGCAGCTCGTGAATCTCCGGTGTGACGGAGCAGGGCACTGCCGAGGAGGGGCATCACTCACCTGCGTCCTTCCCAGCCCCAGCGCGTCCCGGGGATTTGCTAAAAACCCCGGCTGGAATTCTCGGCAGTGCTCCTTGTTTAAACACTCCCTGTGCTGGTAAAGAGATCTCTTTGCAATTCAAATACCAAGAAAAACCATTTCCCGAAAGTGTAGCTGCTGTTGGCCATATTTTAATATCTTCTTATCGGTTAATATCCCTAACATCACCTTGTTTTCACAGCATTAGCAGTCCCTAATTTGAAGGGTGTTTCCTAAGAAAGCTTCTCTCTTTTTTTTTTCCCAGCAATGGCTCAAAACCCTTCTGAATGTATTTTCCATATTACCAACCAGCCCTAGACAAAGAGAGAACAGAGTGAAACCCATCTCTCTGGTGAGGTTTTAAGGAAATTCAGTTTCTGGGGGATTTTCTCCAAAGGAGGGGATTTCAACCTCTCAGGGCAGTGGGATCCTAAAGCTCCAGGCCCCATTGGGATGTTGCATCCCCGAATTGCTGTGTGCGCACACTTGACCTTCTGAGTCATCCTTGGTGCTAAAGTCAAACAGAATTCTCCTGAATTTTCCAAGTTCTACTGCCATAATTTCCTTTTTATCTGATTAATGTGAGTTTTGCAATGCCGAGGGAGCCAAATGGGCTTGGTATAGAACAATTATTTCTCCTGGAAAGCAGGACAGCAAAGCTTTCATGCACTTTGCTCGCCTCAAAAGAAATATATTTATTTAATGGGTGGAAAAGACTTCTTCGAGATGTTTACACTTTCTTTGAGGCCAAGAAGAATCTGTCCTCTCCTAGACTCCTTGAGCTTCCAAGAATATTTTCCATCCAGACATCCATAAGCAAATCAACTCCACTCTGAGTCAGGAAAAGAGCAATTTAATAACTGAGAACGGAGTGAGGTGTTTAATGGACGAGCTCTGAGTCTCACTGACTCTGCCATCTGCCTCAGCTGCTTGATTTACAGTGTTTAACTGCTTGTAAAACTCATCTCTGTCTCAGTTTTTTCAGTCCTACTGAAGGAAAAAAATATTTATTCTTTCCCTTGGAAAACAATGAATTTAAATAATGGCTGATCTGATGGGAGATGTGCTGTAAATCACAGCTGCCTTTGCCAGAAACGCACCTTTTCTCTTAGTCTGTAATGGGAAAAGCTGGGGAAACTGCAGGAGACTTTAATCAGGTGATGGAGTTGTCCTTAGGAAGTTTAAAGTGAGATTCATTTCCCTTGCATCTCGTATCAAGGATTTCAATAAATGCCCTGGAGTCAGATGAATCACGGCAGAAAATAAAGCACAATAACAAGAAAAACTGATGGATAAAAAAAACCCCAGCCCTGAACCTGGAGCCAAAACAAAATGAAACTTCTAACCCACGAGTGTAACCTTCTCATAATGAGCAAAATCTTTTTTTTCAGGGTTTTTCTGCTTTGTGGAGTGCAGTTCCTGGGGCAAATATCCTGAATGTTCTGTATTTCCTTAGCAGGTGTCTCTCTGTTTGCTTCTGTAACTGAAGGTTTTGTCATCTGAGTGAAGATCAGGTGCCTCCTGCACTGCACCACACCGCAGGAAAAAGGGAAACGGCAGTGAAATATCAGCCCCTGAGATCCTCTCCGTGAGAGAATTCATTATTTTGCTGCTCTGTCACAGGCTGCTGGTGTGCAAAGCCTGAGGAGTGTGGCGAGGTCTTGAGTGACAATTTGATTTCTCTGATGCAAGGAGGAGTTGGCCACAAATGCTGAAGAGGAGATGTTTCTGACGCCCCTGGGATGAGGCAGAGTTTTTTAAGGGCCGGTCCTGAACTGTGGAATGAACTTCCCTGCGAGTTTATCACAGCTTTGCTGCTGTCCCTGTCAGGCCTGTCTCCTTCTGGCACCAACATTCAATAAACATAAGAATAAAGAAGATTTTCAGAGCAAATCACTTGAGTTTGCACTCAGTTCTTCCTCCTGTATAAAAAACAAAGCCCACCTAAACCCTTCCACGCTGATTAATTGGTGCAAGGCCATCACACACATGCCTAAATGTTGCTCAGGTCTCGTATAAAGTAGAAAGAACCACAAACCCACATAAAGCAGCTCAGAATTGTGCAGAACTCCCCTGTTTCAGTGCAGGAGCAGGGTGCCTGTCAACTCATGGGGGATTAACTCATCTTGTCCCAAACTCTGATTACTCAGGCTGCTGAGGATCGAGGGTCAGTGCTGTGCAGGTGAGGAGGAGAGCGAGGACAGTGCAATGACAGGACCAGGCTGCTCATCCTTTCTGTGGCACCCACAGCCCACCCCGAATTTACCATCAGAAATGCTAAACCAGGGGTCAGAACGCAGGTCCCACTCGGCAGTGAGAGCCCAGAGTGCCTCTCCAGCAGCACCACGAGCCAGGCTGGGGCAGGGATGGAGCAGATCCTGTGCAGAGCTCCTCTCCCACCCATGCTCCACCCCAGAGCCCTTCGGCTGCAGGCTGTGCCTCCTTGATTACAAATATCTCAATTAGCATCCCTCGCAGGACGTTCTCTCTCAGGGCAGGCCTGTGTCTGACTCGGGAATAAAAACCTGCAGCTCAGCAGGGCAGATTAGTCATAATGAGCCTTCTGAACTCGAATGCTCTGCGGTTTTCTCATCCCTCCTGCCAAAACAAGCAGCGTTCCCAGCCCCCTGTACGCACTGAGTGCGGAGGGAGCCTCTGCTCGGCTCAGCAGAGCACAGGGAATTTTGGGCACAGGGAATTCTCAGGAACAGGGAATTCTCAGGAACAGGGAATTTTGGGCGCAGGGAATTCTTGGGCACAGGGAATTTTGGGCACAGGGAATTCTCGAGCACAGGGAATTCTCGGGCACGGGGAATTCTTGGGCACAGGGAATTCTTGGGTGCAGGGAATTCTCGGGCACAGGGAATTTTGGGCACAGGGAATTTTGGGCACAGGAAATTCTTGGGCACAGGGAATTCTCGGGCACAGGGAATTTTTGGTCATAAGGAATTCTTGGTCGGAGTTGGCGTCTGAGGAATGATTCTCCCTGTGCCCTGCGCTGGGGGTGGCAGCTCCTCAGTCCTGCCAGAGGCAGCACCCAGGGCCTGGCACAGGCTGGATTTAATTGCATTATATCAAACCCAGCCCTGGGAAAGGCAGGCTCTGGGCACAGCTACGGTGAGGTCTGAGCCCCCCACGAGTGTCCCAGCAGTTGTGCTGTGCCTTTAATGAGGTCACTGACTGGCCAGCTGTGAAAATCAGAGGCTGCAGCAGGAACTGCTGATCCGAGGGCACGGCTTGTGCTTTGCGTGCTGCAAACTCCTGTTAAATGTGTCCCCTCAGATGAGAAAATTGCCATTTTTGGGTCTCCGAGTTGCAGGAAGAGGTTCCCAGAGTGTCCTCCCCTGCCGGAGCCCCTGTGGGTCAGGCAGCTGCGGATAAATCGTGTTTCACCCCATTCCTGTGAGCCCCGAGGAGGTTCTGGTGCCTCAGAGCTGCTTTTGGTGCCCCAGGGCTGCTTTTGGTGCCCCAGAGCTGATTTCGGTGCCCCAGAGCTGCTTTTGGTTCCCCCAGAGCTGCTTTTGGTTCCCCCAGAGCTGATTTTCGTGCCCCAGGGCTGCTTTTGGTGCCCCAGAGCTGCTGTATTCCAGTGTTTCTGAGCCAAATTCCAGTCTGTTCACACAGCTCTGGAATTGAGTGGATCAGTTCATTCCAAGTGCAGGAAATCAATAGTCTCTGGTGTGAGATTTCTTCAGAAGCCGAGGTGGGTATTGATATCTCTGGGAAGGAAATGAATTCTCCTCTCCATGCACATTCCCAAGGATGGGTCAGGAGGATGCCGTTACTCCCATGAATCAATAATGCCAATAGTGCAGCCAATAGTGGGCTCAAAATATTTGGTTTTTTCCAGAAACAATGCACCAGCACTAATCTGAGACAGAGGACTGGAAAAGGGATCTGACCTACACATGCCATTAATTTCCTGTGGGGCACCAGGCATGTTTTGGCCTTTCTCTGTCTCAGCCTAAAGTTAGGACAGAGTTTTGGATTATCAAGGCCTTGGAGCTGGCATGTATTTTCCATTTTTCAATCCATCACTGTTTCTCACGGTTGCTTTTATCCTCCAGAGTGGTCTGTGCAGTCCCCAGAGGATCCCTGGCTGGGGAAATGCTATCAGTGCATATCCAAACAGAACAAAATCTGCTGTGGCAGTGTTTGTACAAACACTGGCTGAGCTCTCTGGGGAGCAAAGCCAGGCTGGGAGCAGAGTCAATAACGATTTGTCCATGGATAAAGGGTCGGGATGTGCACTCTGGGTGGCAGAGAACACCCTCCATTCTTTTTTGGGAACTACAAAATCTCTCTTCATTTCCTCGTCGTGGGCAGGGATGAAAGGTGTGCTGCTGAAAGGGATTCCGTGGCAGGGCCATTGTTCCTCGCCAGCAGCAATATTTTGGAGGATAGATAAGGAAAAGAGAATTTAAAAGCACCTGGCTGAGTTCACGTTATTAATTCTGATTAAACTTAAGGAAATTCAGCTCCTCGCTGTTCTGGCACCCATGGGATTGCTCAGGAGGTGTCAGAGCTGTGTCCCACCAGGGAGGCAGAGGAATGTTCGGCTGTGATGGCCCCCAAATATCCGAGTGTCCCAAATTTTGGGTCCTAACTAGGTTATTTTAAAAGGTAGAAGGAGATGACTCTCCCTGCTCTCTCCATCTCTTTGTCTGCTGCTTTTTCTCTGCTAACAAAGACCCTCGGGAACCTTGAGTGTTGGCAATCAGCTTGGAAAAATTCACCTGGATTGCAAGAGCCTCTTTTCTGGTTTTTTCTGAGATTTTTTTTTTCTTCTTGCCTCCTTGTTATTTTCTCAAAGCTCGGCAGCCAGTGAAGATGTGTAATTAGAGTTAATTGCGATTGCTTGGTGATGCAACAGCCCCCCACTGCCTTCAGGCTCGGAGGGAGAGGGGAATTTCAGAGGGACAGAGTCCCCACGGCCCCAGCCAGCCCTGCAGAGGTCCCCCTGCTCCCCAGCCTGGTCCCAGAGGCGGTGGCGATGTCACCTAGCACAGGTGAGTTTGGTTTTCTGCAGGTTTTCAATCCCTGATTGTTTTTGAGCTTTGGTGATGTATGTCCAATGCTGATCGATGCCTCAGCTGCAATTTTCCCTCCCCGAGGCACAGAGAACTCTTTGATAGGTGATCAAAGCCAGTTTTGTCACATCCCACAGCCACACCGAGCCCAGAAACGACTCCTGCCCTTTCTGGGATCCACAACCCCCTGGGAATTTTGCCTTATTT
This sequence comes from Origma solitaria, assembly GCA_013397895.1. Lineage (NCBI taxonomy): Eukaryota > Metazoa > Chordata > Aves > Passeriformes > Acanthizidae > Origma > Origma solitaria. Next base: position 134,361 of record VZRL01001580.1, on the reverse strand, counting down.
TGCCTCTGCCATGCCATGATTTCAGAAGAATCTGCATTAGATAACCTGCTGGTGGAAAAAAAAAATAAAATAAAAATTTAACAGCCCTGGAAATCCCTAATTTAGCATCATTCCAGCTAATTCCTAGATGTAAAATTCCTCATTTTATATCATTCCAGTGTACAGTGTATATTGATGGTGCTTTGCTGTGCTGATGGGGGTTTAATTTCTGGATTTTTGGGCAGCACACACTTCAGATGAGGCCCACAAATCCCAGAATGGATTTTTGGAGGTCATTAATGCCAAATTAATTAATCCACAGCCTCACCCACCCTGGGGAGGGGACAGTCCCAATGAGGGCTGGAATTCCTCATGGGAAAAGAGATGGAAAAGAGCAGAGCGGAGGGGAACAGATGGTGCCACACACACACACATCCTCCGGAGCGCCAGGGAAGAAAAACATTCGGCTGGGAGTGGGAGCTGGGGAGGAAAATTCGGGAGTGGGGAGGAATTCGGGAGTGGGGAGAGGCAGGTTCTCAATGAGGCAGAAAGCTGCGCTCGCTCAGGAGGAGCAAAGCCCCAGGGACAGCCACCCACGGGCCACAGTCTGCGCGGAGAGGCTGCGAGACACAGCTCGGAATAGATTAGGGAAAATCATTCGTGAGATGTGAGCCTTCAGACCCCCTCGGCAAATCCCTCCGGCTGCGGCTTGTGGGATGTGGGGAATTGGGATGCAAAGGGCATTTCTGGGGCTTTCTGAGGATTGCACACAGGGAATTCGGGCTGAAAAGAGCATTTTTGGGGGTTTTCTGAGTGTTGCACACAGGGAATTCAGCCTGCAAAAGGCATTTTTTAGGTTCTCTGAGGGAAGCTGCCTGTTGAACATGGGGAATTTGGGCTGCAAAGGGCATTTTTGGGGCTCTCTGAGGTCTGCGCACGGGGAATTTGGGCTGCCAAGGGCATGTTTGGGGTACTCTGAGGGTGTCACATAGGGAATTTGGGCTGCAAAGGGCATTTTGGAGCTCCCTGAGTGTTGCACACAGGGAATTCAGCCTCCAAAGGGCATTTTTGAGGTTTTCTGAGGGAAGCTACCTGTTGAATATGGGGAATTTGGCCTGCAAAAGGCTTTTTGGGTTTTTTTTCCACAGGGAATTCAGCCTGCAAAGGACATTTTTGGGGTTCTCTGAGTATTGCACACAGGGAATTAGGGCTGCAAAGGGCATTTTTGGGGTTCTCTGGGGATTGTACGCAGGGAATTCGGGCTGCAAAGGGCATTTTTGGGGTTCTCTGGGGATTGTACGCAGGGAATTCGGGCTGCAAAGGGCATTTTTGGGGCTCTCGGAGAGCTCTGCGTGCTGCTGCCAAATCAAACATGAAGGATATTCCTCCTTACCCTGCCCAGCCCTTAATTGCTGCCGTTTATTTCCCCCCAAACGCCTCTCAGGCACTTTCCCTCAGACACAGCCAGCCTAGAGCGGGTGTTAATCACCAGGATTAATGTGCATTGCTGCAGGAACGAAACGAGCTCTGCCTGGATATTTTGGGATCAATGGTCAAGGCGTTTAAGGAACAGCCTTGTTTAGCAGAAATCTGTTCCCTTTTCCCTGCTCTCTACCCAAACGCACTCAGCTCACTAAATCGAGCTGACTTGGCCTTTTCTGGAGCACAAAACCTTCCCCAATCCATGACTCTTACATGGAGGGCGCTTTCCTCTCTCTCTTTTTTTTTTTTTTCAGAAATGAGATTCACGAGCTACCTGGCTCCTCTTTGCAGTTCGGGAAATAATTACTTTACGCAATATAATTTGCTTAAAACCATGACAGTTTTAACTATAGTTTAAGGCTAAATGACTGCTCAGCAAGACAGCTGGTAAAATTCACCCTGTAATAAGACTGCAGCAATGTAAACAAGCCCAGCCCATTTAGGGCTTTGAGTTAATATAGACGTCAAATACTCTTAATATCTCTAAATTTCCCAAACCATCAGGCATTTCCCTCCTTTGTAAACGTGTTTGTAATTGATCTCATCCTTTATCACCTAAACCCGCAACAAATGTCTGTCCTGGATCCATGTAATTGATTGTGTTTGAACATAAATTAACCTCGGAGGAAACATCGTCTGCTTTGTCGGAGCACCACAGGCACCTGTGGCACAGCTGGAGGGAATTCCAGGCCTGGCTCCTTCTCCCTTGGAATGTGCCTTTTTCCAAAGAAAACGCAGCCTGGAGCAGCCAAAAATGTCAGTGCCTGAGTTTTATTATAAAATGTGCCTTGAGGACTTTCCTTCTGTTCTGTAGAGCTCTTTGCAGGAGCTGTGCTTTGTTTTACTGTGAGATTTTTATCTTTGTTTTATCTGTGAGATTTTATTTTTTGTCATGCTCAGGAACTTGGAGAACTCCAGTCAGGTGAGCCTCACCACCAAACCAGCTTTAGGTGAGAAACTGTGTTTTTTCCTCTCAAACGGTGATAATTTGAACAAAACCAGGCTCAGGACTTGCTAAAAACCTGCTATTCACTCCATATGCTTTGCTTCAGCCCTTGTGAGAGCCCAAAACCAGCCTGGAGGGCAGGTGAAAATTGTATTTATAGAGAAGCCGAGTCATTTTGGTGGAAATGAAGCCCCTCCGCAGCCTCCCGGCAGGCTGAGCAATGCCAAAGCTTCCCAATTCCACTCCCGAGCAGTAGGGAGGGATCTCCAGGGCCTGATGTCCTCTCTCCTGCTCAGTTAATAACCACCATCCAATTGCAATTATGGCGATAAAGCTTAAAATTCATTTGCAGCCGCTTGAGTTGGGGTGATTTATTGTTGGGTAATTATCTTGCTGCAGTCTTGAGGATGGAATAATCGCCCTGATTTGCATAATCGAGGCATCAAAGTCTTCAGAGCAGGGTTTGCTATCAGCAGATGGCCCTGGTGCGTGTGGTAGGATCCCTCGGATTTTATGGTTCAGTCTTGCATCCAATCTTGTATCTCTTTGCCTATAGCAAAAGTTTGCCGTCTTCTGCTAATTAAGGGTAATTTACATTAATATCGAGAGTCCTTTCTGTGCTGCTGCCAGCCTGCTGAAGGCAGAGGCAGCCCTGACCCACCTGTGTGGCTGAACAGCAGCTGGGAGGGGCAGGATTTCATAAAAACACAGAATCTTGGAATGATTTTGGTTGGGAGGGACCTTAAAAATCCTCTCGTTCCAATTTCCCGTGGGCAGGGACACCTTCCATTGGCCCAGACTGCTCCAAGCAGAGCTGATAAACTCCACAGAACAGGATGGTTCCTCCTTTTATATCAAATAATTCAAAAAAATCCCTCCCCAAAAACAGAGCTCTGGTGCCAGAGGAGTGGTCAGGACATGCCCTTGTGAAGGAGGAACAGGATCCATAAAACCTGAAATGTGATTTCTGTGAGAGCAGGGCTCCAGCTTGTCACTCGATCAAAAACCACACATGTGAAAAAGGCTCAGAATTGTGTTTCAAGCTGAAATTTTGACTTGACATTTCTGAGCCCTGTAACTCTGTGCCTTAAAAATGACACCAGCACTTTTCATCTGCCTTTAACGTCGGTTTTATACCAATAATTACCGGCACCGTGTAATTAGCTGAGTGTTCTGAAGCTCTGCCTGTCATCACAGAAATTGGGCTGCTCCCATGAAAGGGTGAACGTTCATGGGCTCTTTTTTGTGCCTGGAGTCTGAGTTTTCCGTCCTTGGTTCACATGGTTTTTTGGTAAAAGCATCACATAGGAGGCAGAAATCAATACAAATTCTGAAGTATCTTATCAGGGCTATTTCATCTTTCTGATTTCATGCAGGATGGAGAGAAGGAAGGTTAAACATGAAAATTCAGATTCCTAGACTATAGATTTTTATCTGCACTGCAGATTTTTTATTTCAGTGTGATTTCAGATGCCCTGCATGGGTTTCTACCCAGAACCTCCCTGTATTTAAAACTGACACCACCCTGACCAGGTTCAGTGTCCTGATGCTCCAAAATTGTCCAAGAGCAGCAGGAATTGCCTCATTCCCTGCATTTTTGTGCCCTCAGGGATGAGTTCTCAAGTGTCTAATGAGGGCTGTGCTCTGAGAGAAAATTTCCCTGTGACCTGGGAAATTCTGGGTGGAAAAATGGGGGGAGAGGACAAAAAAGTCACACACTGGCAGGGCTTTACAGAGAGTTTAAAGTCAATTCCACCCAAACTGGAGTGGGCACAGTGAGAGTTGCATTTCCAAGTGTTCAGCTCCTTCTGTTTCCAGAGGACTTAGCAGTGTAGCTCTTCTCATGCAATCTTGCTTTTAGACCAATCCTTGAAGAATTTTGTTCCCGTAAATGGGTGAGGGGGGAAAAAAAGCACAAACGACTTTTTTTTTTCAAGTGTAATTTTTAATTACGCTTCTAATTAGGGAGAAAAACTGTCACGGAAATTACATCTTTGAATTGTCACTCAGAGGAACGTGAACTTGGCACTTCGTTCACTGTTGTCAGTGCCTTTCCTTAGGATTGGGTTGGCTTTTTATCCATGGAGCATTTTGTTGTGCTAACGTGGCCTGGGAAAGGTCTGGATGCTCTGAGGGACGGAAATACAAAGCAAATTCCATAAATTTTGCCCTTTTTTCCACCTGGGCTGTTTCATTCTTGCGGAGGGAGAAGCTCCTTGTGGATCTGTGTTCGAAGAACCTTTGTTAGTGGAAATCTCCCCACAATAACCACCGGAAAAATGGGATAGGGTTGGATCCGCAGCTTTCTCCTCCTCGCAGGGCACCCCCGAAGGGGTTACAGGGCTGGGATGCTCATCCCTGGCACACACGCGGGTTCTCTGCTGGGAATCTGTGCAAAGTTCAGGAGGAGCCTCGCTCACCTCTGTTTGCGCTGAGCCCGCGCTGCTCTCCCCCAGGAGCGCTCGGCCCTCCGCAATAAAAGCAGGAAAGGTCAGCGCTGAATGCCTGATGAGCAGGATCTGCCCACGGGACACGAGCTGACTTTGGGGCTCCAGCAGCCCCCAGCCCCGGCTTTTCCCCGAGTTTGGCTGGAATTCCCAGTTAGGCATTAAAACCCAGCTTATTTCAGGAAAATCCATCTTCTTGAGAGCGTACCGACCATCTCCGTTCACTAATTCCTCCCTCCCTAGCAGAAGGGTGTTTCAGGAGTTGGTAAATCGGGTTTAAAAGGCAAATTGACACTTGGAGATTATCTCCACTCTTGTTTTTCCCCTTTTATTTTGAATTCATTTCAGGCTTAACCGCGGAGCTTGCACGATGTATCACTGCTGCAATCAGAATCCTTATTAAAAAAGAGCGGGATTGAGCTGCTAATTCCACAGAGCCATTCTGCAGCTCGCAGCTCGCTTGTAATTTAGATTCAATCAGCAAATAAATATGATAACAGGCTGCTGTTTATTGAACCAACAGACAAGAAAGCTCTGTCTTTAGGAGCTGCTTGCAAAGCTGTGGGACTTGGCACAGCTCTGGGCTGGGATTCGGCAACAGGAGATCCTTCTGCAGGGATATCCAGGCATTTTCCCTGTCTGTCACCTCTTGTGTGGCTCTGGGCTGGGATTGGGAACAGGAGATCCTTTTGCAGGGATATCCAGGCATTTTCCCTGTCTGACACCTCGTGTGCTGCCTGACCTTTTCACTTCCCCCATCAAACCCCAGCCCTGCTTTCTTCTGTCTCTCTCTGTCACCCTGTCCCCACCCTGGCTGCCAGACAGCCCCATCGATTCTGGTATTGATCCCCATTCCAGTGTGGTTTCCAAAGAGCATTCCCAGTGCGGCTGTTCAGTGGGCAGGCAGGCGAAGGGAACAAGCGAACTCTGGAAAATGTGGGAAAATGTGGGAAAATGTGTCAGCAGCAGGTCCAGCCGGTCCTGCCTGCTCCTGGCGGGGATCTGAGCATCTTTGGAACCCCCCAGCCCCGTGTCCTGCCCCGTTCTCTGCTCCTGCACGGAGGGAGGAGCAGGGAGGATGCTCTGTCCTGCCCCGTGCAGATGCCAGGCAAGGAGAGAGGAGCTGGAATTGTCTCAGCGCTGCCATAATTCGCACAGCAGGAGATGAGATGCCCTATTCCCACTTTGCCTGCTTTAAGATTTGCCCGCAGGTCGCAGGAAGAAATCTCCATGAGGTGGAACAATGCGAACAAGGGTTCGGCAGGTGTCAATGAGTTAATCAATGAGTTAATTGGGCACTTTCCTCTCGGATGAGGGCCCTAAAGCTGCGCTTTTCATTCACCCCGCAGCTGCCCCGAGCAGGCCAGCGGTGACAGAACAGCTTCTTGTTAATGCAGTAATTGTTTAATTGTGATTGCGGCAGTGCGGAGCCGTCCTGCAGCTTTGGGGGCAGATGGAACTGGGGTGGTTTAAGCCAGTGTTGAGGGCTCAGGGCGTTTTTCTGCAGATATTTGCCAAACCCCCAGCAAAAGCGAGGGCTTAGCCGTGGAAAATGCTGTTCAGCGAGTGGCTCTTGGGTTTTTCAGTGCGATGTAGCACAGAATTGCAGGATTGTTAAACGAGGGAAAGCTTTTTCTTGGCCTGGCAGTGGAGGGCTGATGTATCCAGAAGCAGAGTTGTTGTTATCCCTTCAAATAACCTAAATAATTATTTAATAATTCAAATTCTTAATCCCATCGCAGAGTGAGACTTTACATTCCACGTGAAGTTCATTCCACAGCTTTTGCAATTCCCATTTCCCACTTGCCCTGCTCCTCCCGGACACCTGCTTGCATGTAGTCAAATAATAGTTGCCGATTGTTTCTTTTTCTCCAGTTGGCTTTCCAGCACCAGGAGGAAAAAATGCAGAGATTTAGGGCAGGATGGGAAGGGAACTAATCACTTAAGACCTAATTAGCAAGGGATTCTCACAGAGACGTCCTCCCCCGGTAATTGCTGCTCATTTTCGGCTGTGGATACAGGAAGACAAAATAGTTTTGGGAGATTAATCAAGTCCCTGCAAAATCCTGCGAGGAGCACCCAGAACTTGAGTGGGGAGGGTGAAAAGGAGGGATTTACAGAGGGTTCTTTCAAAGTATTTAATTAAACAGACTTCCCCCGGTTTGGTTTGGGGCTCCTGGAGGATTTGTCTCCAGCATCCTCTGCTCCCTGTGCTCCCCAAGCAGGTGCAGATGCTGCACAGTACGAGTGTCTCTGCTGCCACAAACCCATTTTCTTCTAGAATATCACCGAATCAGCACCAGGACTGCTCCTGTCCTAGCAGGGGCCACCCTTAAAATGCCAAATAGAAGCAATTTTCTGGCTATGCAGTGTCAGGACAACTGAGCCACCAGCAGCAGCCAAACCCCTTCTGTTTGTTTACTGCTCTAGCTTGCTGTAAAACATTAAATTAGTGCTTTTTTCCCCTGCAGAACAGCCCTGGCAGTGTGAGAGCTGCTCAAGGCATGTGTGCTTCTGCAGCTCATGACTCTAACCCTGTGAGTGACTTGTTCTGTTAGCATGATAAACACATGCTGGAGAGGAACAGCACTAATTATGACCCTGTCACCTTCATCAGCTCCCCACTAATTGTTTTGGCTTTTTTTAAATCTCAGTGCTTGGAGATGAAACATGATGTTTGGTTCTGCAAAGGAGTTGAAAAGAAAAGAGAAGAAAGAATTGCATTTTAAAATAGAAGCATCAGGTAGATCTTTCTGTTGGATTTGAAATTCAAATGACAGAAATTATAACTTTTTGGTGTGTTATTAAAATAAGGCACGGGAGGTTTTTAGAGGACTTTTCTGGCACTGCCCATATCGAGTCTCGGGCCACTACTTCACCCTGGGTTGTGCTCTCGTGATGCTCCCAGCCCAGGATCAGGGTTCTCTGTCACAACGCAGTAAAACTTCCCTAAATCTCTCCAGGTGCTGCCAGACAGCCCAGAAACCTCCCCAGTGATAATTCTCTTGCTCGATTTTGAGGATAAAGGGTGATATCTCCTTATTGAGGGCTCTGTGGATCTTGGGAGAATAAGGATTAGGGTTCAAGCCTGCAGCAAAAAGCACATCTTTTGTTCTCCTGGCTCTCAAAAATAGCAAACAGATGGAGCAGAATCTGGATTTTCTGCTGGCCATTTCTGGAGAGTGATGAACAGGTGTGAAGGACTGTGTCAGATCGATGTAAAAACAAAATACTGAATATGTCACGAAGTAAAATCAGGACTAAGGTTTGCTTAGGGGAAAAATCTTCCCAGGTGCTCTTTCATCCCCTCTCAAGGGGCAGATTCTGTCGCCGCACCAGGACCAGAATTAAACCTGCGTGTGGGAGCCACTATTGACCTCCGTGGCTCACAAATGTTTTCATAATTACGATTTGTATGAAGTGAGGGACTTCTGAGGACTCTTGGCAAACCTTGCAGGGTGTTTTTCTCTCTGGGGAGAGCTCTTGAGGTGGAGAAGGTGTTCAGCCACTTGGGAATGTTCCATTTCTGATGCTCACAAAGCAGTGAGTGAAGCACAGCTCAGTCTGTCCCAGCGCCCAGCTTTTGTCACAAACTTTCAAACAAATTAGTTTTATTTTTTGTTTGCACCAGAATATTGGAGAAGTCTGTGGATTTCCCCCAGTGCTCCGTCCTGTCCTCTGTGAGCTCACCTTTGGTAGCTCTTGAGTGTTGTTTTAATGTCAGATGTGCATCCCCACGTGCAAAGAGCAGCAGAGCAAAAACATCAGTGCAAGGCAAGGCTCTGTCCACCCCCGGGAGATTTGGAGTGGAAAATTATTTAATTGGGGTGTCCAGGTCTTGGTACAAACACATACATGGAAAAACAGCTGAGGGAACAAAGCCAAATATAAATATCAACGAAAGACAAAATTGTGATCAGTGCAGGGCCTGATTTCCCATGGCTGCCCTGAGTAATTTCCACCAGCAGTTGTTTCAGCAGCCTGTGAAAGGAAATTGGCTGGGTGAGCGAGCTCGGGGTTATTCGGTTGTGCAGATTTCTGTTCCACCACATGTTTATAACCAAGAGCAAGGTCCGTGTGTGCCGAGCTGGGCTGTGCACACCCCTCTCGCTGGCCACTTTTGGAGATGTTCCCTTTCAGTGGAGGATGAAGGTGGGTGAGTGTGGAGAACAGAAGCTGTGTCCTTTCCCCTCAGTCCCACAGCCTGGTGACAAGGGGCACAAAGGATGTGTGGTGTCAAATATGGGATCACAGAATGGCTTGGGATGGAAGGGACCTTAAATATATCCCATTCCACCCCACTGCTGAGGGCAGGGAGCCTTCCCCTGGCGCTGGGCTCTCCATCCAGCCTGGCCTGCATTGCTGTGCTCTGTCGGAGCAGAACTGGCTGTTTTCAGCTGCCCAAAGGAGCTCCAGGCTGCTGCCCAGCAGTGAGGAGCTGTGCCTCTGGATGTGCAGGGAGCATCAGCTCCCCGAGCCGAGCCGGGCGCGTTGGGAGGCAGAGCCATGAATAAACATGATTTGCTCTGCGACTGACGCACGGCAATCAAAGGCAAGCTCGTTTAGAGTTTGAAATCCGGACTTTAATTGCCAGCCCACGTTTACCTGGCTGTGTAGGCAGGAGGGAGAACTCTTCACCCAGCTGCATGGGCTGCTGGCTCTTGGGAGGGGAGGAATTGCTGGGAGCTGTGCTGGGGGGGTTTCTTTTTATTTCCAGCTCAAAGCATGAAGGCTGTCCTTCCTCTTACTCGGCAGGCAGGTGATGCAAAGGTCATTAGATAAAGAAAATGCCTTTATTTATGACAGAGTAATTAAACAGCGTCATCCTGATGGCAGAGCTCAGCTTTCCTTGTGAAGGGATGTTTATCTTGGTCATTTTGTTTTTCAGGTTGAAAACATCCAGATTGTCCAGGGTCATCCAGGAGTCGGGAAACAAAACAATCATTCGTGGGTTCCTGGCTAATCCAGCCCAACCTGGTGCAAATACAAAAGCAAACTTCCATGTGGGCAGGGCATTTTCCAGGGATCAGGGAGTTGTCGTGCAGGGCTTGGGTGCAGGTCCAGTAAATGAGAAAAAGGGCTTTTGCTCTGCATCATTTTTAGTAAAATCGACCCTCAGTCTCGACAAAGATCAGAGAAATCGAATCTGTATGGGGAGACACTGAGCCCTGGGGACTCAGATGAATTCCTCTCACCCAATTCCCCATGGCAGTGGCAGCACCCATGGAAAGCAGGGCCTGGTGCCTGTTTGGGGTTATGTAACCTCATCAACCCAGCTGATGGCAGCCCATTCTGTATCTCCTATAACTTCTTTTTCATTGCCTTTGGCGGCAAACCAGCGATGCAAACCAACTGTCCCCTGATTGATTTGCCAAGAATAACCCAATATTGTGTCCCTGCCTAAACCCAGGGTGCTGCCCTGGGCTGGGAAGCCATCTAGAGGTAAGGCTAGATCATTTACGGTGTGGGGGGCAAAGCATCATTTTCACACCCACACTGGCAGTGCTGTTTGATTTTTTTTTGCCGAACTTTCTGCCCCTCTCTGGGCATCACATCTTGGTGCTCCCTCGGGCACGACTGACCTTCCTTCCTCCTCACCTGGGCTTGGGCTGGCCAAGCTTTTGGACCAATTTTATTTCTGAGGTCACAGATGAACATCAGAAATGTCGATCCTTTCGAAATGGCTCCTAATAGCTAACCGATGCAACAGTGAGTAAAGAATCAACTTTTAAAAAATTAACTTTTTAGTCACGCCCTGGACTTTTCTCTCTTGGGCAAAACATCTGAGCTGCTTCTTCTCCCAGCTTGCTTCCCTCTCCCTGCTGGCTCCCGGCAAATTGCTGTGGCTCAGTTCAGCACCACAGGCGAGCCTCGGCGGGGAAAGGGGAAGATTAATTGAAGACTTAATTTCTTCTCTTTTGGTTTGATGAGCTAAGCGGGAGAGGCACGGGCCCTGTGCTCCTGGAGGCCTCGAGGGGGCTGTGAATCAGCTCCAGGGACTGGGTCTGTGTCGGGTTTTGGGATATCAGAGCCCATCCATCACAGCTCAGCTCCCAGCACCGACCCCGGGCAGGAGCAGGACGGGAACAAGGAGCTCCAAGAGGAGTGGGAAGGGTCAGGGGTTGGGAACGGCTCAGCAGGAGGGTTGGGAGACAGGGACAGGGCTGAGGGAAGTTCTCCGAGGAGCAGCAGCCAGCTGGAACCAGACGAGACAAACTCCATGGCCAGACTGCCCTGGGTGCATTAAATCAGTCAGAGACAGCAAGGGACTGGAGAAGTGCGATGTGCTTGCATAGCTCTGCAGAAAGTTGGCAAATCCCAGCCCTGGGGGTGGCCAGCAAATGGAGAAAGAGCTTTTCCTTCTCCTCAGCCTTGCAGCCTGACCTCGAGCTTCTCCTCCTGCCTCAGTCCCACAGTTATTGCCCTGGCACTCCAATTCCAGCAGCTCTGGCCCTCCCAGAAGCTCTTTTTGCCCCAAACAGCAAAGCCACATCATCCCTGCTGCCTGATTCCAAAAACCGGGGCTGCACTCAGGACCAGAAACCCTCAAACATCCCCACTCTGCCCCAGGAGACTCCTTCTTCACTTAGTGTTGATTTCTTTCTGCTTTTTGTTGTTTTTCTCTAGATTCCGGAGCCTGATGCATCACAGGGAATATCTCACTGGTGTTTGCCCGGAGACAGATGGAAGGGCAATGAGGAGGAGCAGTGAGGAGCTACCAGCAGCTTCCCTGGCATTATTAATCTGCAATTAGTCACCAGCTTTTGACAAACTTCCTGCCTGTGCTGTGCCTCCTGCCCGGGGCTGGTACTCTGAAAGGACATTTCCTTCAAATGGACAATTTTCATCTCATGAGAACCTCCTTGGCTTTGGAACCCTCCTGGAGCTCCCCAGGAGCACACCCAGCTCCCCTCCCTGGGGGACTCCAGCCAGGCTGAGAGCTGCCCGAGGCTCGCTTGGAGATTTGGAGTCATTACAGGGAGTGTAAAAACTTCACGCTCTCAAATGTCAGGCGGTGTTTATCTGAAATTCATCCCCGCTGGGAGGAAATGAAAGGAGATGCAGCAGCAGAAGGAGGAAAGGTGAATGCAGCGTGGGTGGGAGGGCCAGCATGACCCTCTGGCTCCTCAGCCACAGGAACTGAGGGTTTGGGAAGGGCTGGAGCTCAGCATTGCCCAGAGTAGACAACAATAAACTCTTACCATGGCACTTGAGTGGCAGGGGACACGGGGAGGATGTGGCAAGCACACATCACAGATTTCTCTGATTTCCCTTTAATGTGTTGCAGAGTTTCATCCGTTTCTAAAAGTGTTGAAGTGCCATCATCCCATGAAATTTCTTTTTTAATTGGTTAAATGGTTGCGATTTTTTCCCCCTCAGGTTATTCTGCGAATACACAGATCCGTGTACAACGGGGTTTTCATTTTCTATGATAATGGTGCAGAAAATACTGCTTATAAGGAGTTTAAAAAACATTATTATAGCAGCAGAAAGAATCCCAGGATGGGTCAGGTTGGAAGGAACCACAGTGGGTGACCTGCGCCCACACCCCAGAGCACAGGACTGCGTGCAGGTGGTGTTGGAATATCTCCAGCGAGGGAGATTCGATGAAAACCTCTCCATCACTGCATCTGCTGCAGGAATGTGCCTTTGGGAGAGCCGAACTCACGCAAAGTCACGTTTGCAGCATTAGCACCGCCGTGAATTCCAAACCCGTGCGCGGAAACGGCGCCGTTGGGACCTCAGGTTTATGTTCTGTTCTTTTCTCGGTAGCTGGGGTGGGATTTGCGCACGCAGGGGTCCAGGTGTGCTTCCAGCAGGTGGATTTGTGGGTGGAATGGGATGGAACAGGAGCAGGAGCGTGGAGGGGACTTGGTGTCTCTGTCACAGCAGTCCCCACTCAGCCTCCTCACCTGCCACTGCTCCCACCCCATGACTGTGTCCTTTCCCCATCTCCAGCCCTCATCAGAGGTTTTTTTCCTGTTAAAGGCTTCTTCAGGAGCTGCTCTGTGTCCTGGCCAGGCAGCAAGTGGGGATTCACCCTGGGATTCTCTCTCTCTCTCATTTCCAGCTTCACACCCTGGGACAGATTTGCTGCCTCTGCCCTGTCACACCCGAAGTGGGAGAAAACAAACCCATGGAACAGCAGCCCGTGGAGAGGAGCCCAGAGGAGCTCCAGAAACACCAGCCCGAGGGGCTGGGAACTGCAGACAGCACTGCGAGCTCCAGGTAAAATCATTCCACACAAACAAGATCCCTGCCACAAGGGCTCCAATCCCATGCAGAGAGGACTCGAGAGGGTTTTTTTATCCTTTTTTTGCTCAGTTGAACTCCTCCCTGGCGCTTTGGTGGCTGTGACATGGAGACAAGCAAGTGTTTTATCTCTTGGAAAGCACTCACGTCCTCCCTCACCTCCCTGCTCTGTCCACAAAGCTCCAGCCCCATTACACAGACGATTTATGTCTGCGCTTCTCAGCTTTAGGCTGAGCAACTTGGGGAAGGTTATTTGTCCTTAAGTACTTGTAATTCTTCCTCTGCAGGAGCATAATCAGTCATTATCAGCAGCGGTTTCAGACTCTAATCATAAAGCTGCTATTTCTGCTTAATCCTAACCTTGCTAAATATTAATTTGATGTTTAATCCCCCTGGTATCTGGCAATATTGGCCTGTTATTATTGTTATTGTTGCTGTTATTTATGTGACAGTGAAAAATTAGCATTGTAGGAATCACATCCTGATTTATTTACCGTTTATTTACCAAATCTCAGCTGCTCTCCTGTGCCCTGCGGTCGCTCAGGGCAGCGCCACCCAAAAGTGTCCCAGATGTGGTAAAAGGGACAGGTGACATTGTTAAGGAGGAGGGGACAGGGACATCACAATCTCACTCTGCTTTTTTAATCCCTCCACTATCCTTAAAAAACAACAACAAAAAAGATTTAAGAAAACCCACCAAACCAAAGAAACCCAAATAAAACAGCTGCAAAGCTGTGAAGCTTTCAAACATGAGGTGACAATTTATCAAACACTGCAGACCTCACCTCGAGAGGAGTGACAGAGCCACCGCAGGAATTGTCGTGGTGGGAGCAATTATCAGGAGTGCCATTATTAACCAGTAATTACCTGCTGGGATCAATAGAGCCATTTCACAAATGCGACTGAAGAGCTGGGGCGGGGGCTGGTGTCAACAGCTCCCGCAGTGAGAAATGCTGCGATTTGTCCTAAAACGAGAGCCTAAAAAGCTCTTTTGGGTGCAGTGATGCTCTGGAGATGTGGCCTGGTGTGCCCAGCTTTGGAAAAAGGGTGTGAGGACAGAGCTGAGCCTGGTGAGGAGCAGAAATCCATCCCCAGGGACCCTTTGGGATCTGCTGCTGCCCCTCAGGAGCTCCAGCTCCCTTTGTGTGAATGCTCACAGCCTTTGTTCTGTCATTACATGGGAGGGTGTTTCTCCACCAGGGAAGAAAAAGCCCTCACTCCCAGCGCTGCCTAATTTTTCAATGTATAACTTTGGAAGCTTAATCATATTCTTTTCACAATGCCTTATGGTTTATATATATTTGGGTTTTTGTTACTCTTTTGTATTCACCCTTTGCGCTGTCAATTTAAGCTTAATATTATTAAAATTGCTCTGGCTCGCTCTGCTTAAAATTCTGCAGTTACAGTATTTTCTGGGAAGAAGAAGTGCTAAGTCAAATGCTTTTTCTCCTATTTCTTGTTTGTCTTTAATGACTCATTAGATCATCACCTCTGAAATGAGGAAGCAATAAAGCTGCTCCGAGGAAAGCCTTGCAGGGAGCTTTGGAGGCTCAGGGCTGTGCTTTGGGACCCTGGGGTGGGAGCTGGGCTTTTCTGGGGGCACAAATCCCCTCCGGAGATGGTTCCTGAGGAGATGTCAAAGGGCGCAGGCAGCAGAGGGTTAAAAGCACCACCCTGCTGCAGGGAGGGTCAGGATTTTGCTCTCTTTGCAAGGTGGAGGAGGTAAATCAGCCCTGGAGCCCCTCCACCTTGCCCAGGTGGAGTCGAATTTGGCTTTTAAAGGCAGAACTGGAGCACAGCAAAGCGCTGCAGGTGGGAGGGCAGCCCTGGTGTCACTGGGGATGGGGAACAGGGCCTCCTGCACCCCTTTGGTGCAGAATCCGTGTGAGCTGTGGCTTCTGGCCTCATGGAAATGTCTTTTTTTTTTTTTATTTTCCAGAGGGTGACAAGAGCAGCATCCCTGGCACAGCAGCTGCTGCCCTTTCCCCGCGGCGCCGGGGACAGAGAGGCTGCGGGGAACATGACAAACGTCAAAAGCCTTTGTTCGCTGCCTCCCTTTCCCTTGGCAGCGATTGACAAACCCTCCTGCAGTGAAACACGAGCGTGTTGATGAGGAGAGGCAGCCCCGGACCGTGGCAGCAGCACCAGGGCGCAGCTGGAGCCCACCCTGCTGCCCGAGGGGTGCCCGAAATTCCTCCCTGCGTCCCTGCAGGGAAGAGCAGCTCCCAAAGCGTTTGTAAGCGCAGATAAAGAACAATTTCTTTCCCTTCCTTGCCTGCAAACACGGGGCTGACTCATCACCTTGCAGATGAGAAAAGCACAAATTTCCCTGGCGTTGGGGAAAATGATGTTTTCTCACACGTGCGATGCATCTCTTTGGAATGCTGGGGTGAGAAAAGCGAGCTTTGGGCTCAAATACGGGAACTTTGTGCCCGTGGTGTGTTCGGGGTGATTTATTGGCTTTTTCCCTGTTTCTCCAAGCTTGGTGTCTCGAGTGAGTGAGTGGAGCCCAATATTGCTGATGTGGGGATGTTGTTCTGGGGTTTACAGCAGCCAAAAAAATCCCCGTTCTGTGCTGGATGGACAGCGCTGCCCTCGGCCTCATCAGCATTTAATGAAGGTTCAGCGGATAAGGCTTGAGTGAGCCGGGCTGAGTCACAGCCCTGAACCGCTGCGGAGCTCCAACTGCTGGAAAAGCCGAATTAATTAGTTAGAAACTTCAGCCAGTTAATTATATGTGCGTTAGCGCGGCACCTTTTGAGCTTTACAGCTCCACTGAGTTGTACAACTCTCTGGTTAAAAAAAAACTTAAAAAAAGAGAAGGGTATCTGGATTTCCGGGGCTTTCTAAAATATGTGTCTATTTTTGAGTCCAAAATGGCAACTCTGGTAAGCCAAGCACCCTCGTAGCACCGCAAAAAACTCTGCTGGGGCACAAGGGGTGACACAATCTGGAAGGTCCCAAGGGTTTAGGATCTCCCATTCAGGAGCATTCTTGTTCTGTTATGTCAAGCAAACGTGGGAAAAGAAGACGGAAATGGTTGGTGCTCACAGGTGTGTTCCATTTCCTCCTTCGCTCGGTACTTTTTAGAATCATTATATAGGAATTATTTATTGATGTTAAAATCTGACAGAGGTTTTTATTGCAATTGTGGTGTCAGCACTGAGAGTTGTGGGAAACGTCCAATATCCATTGCGGAAAAATGAATGTGCCAGGCGGTGATGCATTGCTTTTCCTTTTCCTTTTCCAGGAAGGGGTGAGAGGAAAGCCTGGGATGATGTGCCAGAGCCCACACAAGGATCCCTGGATGTTCCCCTCCTCTCCCGAACCTCTGTCCCGCTGGAGTCCACTCCTAATTCACCTGGAGACGCCCTCGGTGAAGTCACTCCGGGTGAGGTTTTCACAGGATTTATTTCCCACCTCCACGCCCTCCGCGTTCCCTGCAGTTTCCATCCCTGAGCTGGACGGAGGTAAGCACAGTTCGGTCTTTTCACAGATAAACCGTGAAACCCTAAAATCTCTCCCTAAGCCAGCCCTGACTTCAGTCCCTTTGTTACCAGACGATGCCCATTAAAATAAATGTGCTAATCCACCACACTGGAAATAGGATGGAGGGTCCCAAAAGTCCATTTTCCCTACATTTGTGCTATTTATGCCATGGCAATGGTTACACTGCGCTGGGAGAAATGCTGGGGGTGTGTTTTTATCCGCACTGGCTGGGAAGAAACTAAGATAAAGGGTGGCTGGCGTGAATAAAGCCAAGATGAACCGAGCAGAGCCGGGGATTGCTCTGTGCCATCATTTTGACCCCAAAACCTCCTGCGGCACCGCCGGACGCGTTTGCTGCCAGGCAATTTCGGGAGGGGAGGGCAAAGCTTCTCCTTGTTTTTCCAGGGCTGTAAATATTCCATCTGCCTCTCGATGATCCCTGTCCCACCTGGATTTCAGCTGGCCAGAGAGGGAGAGAGGGAAGGAGGGAGAAAGGGAAGGAGGGAGAGAGAGGGAGGGAGAAAAGGAGAGAGGGAGGGGGGGAGAGTGAGAGGGAGGGATGCAGGGAGGGAGAGAGGGATGCAGGGCTCAGCTGCGCAGGAGCAGAGTGCACCTGAGCGGAGGTGAGCTCTGAATCACAGCCACAAGCTGCGTCTGGCGGCTCCAGCTTTGTGCAGAGAGCTGACACACCCCAGCTCCTCTGCCTTTTTCCCGCACCTCTGGAGGCTCTGGGATAGGATTCCCTCTCCCTTCTTAACCCTCCTCTCCCACGTAAAGCAGGTTGTGACCGCAGGGTGTGTTGGGATGTGAAATTGGGGTGATCCTAAAAATGGGGTTCCTGCTTTTTCTTGGAAAAACGGTTCCCGAGCAGCACTGGCAGAGCAGGGGGAAGGCGAAGGTGTCCTGCTGCTCTGGCAGCTTCCAGCACGGATTCCCTGTGCGGAAGGGGCGTTCAGGAGCATGAGAATGAGCCATTCCAGAGCCCATCAGGATGGGAAGGGTCTGAGGGGTCAGCAGAGGCGGCGATGGGGACTGGGAAGGACAGGGAAGCTCAGCATCGATGCCCAGGCTGTGGCATCACGGACAGAAATGTCCTTGCTGCCTTCAAGCCTTGCTCTTCGTTCTGGAGAGGAATTTTCCCCCGGAGAGCAGCTGAGTCTGTTCCAGGAGGAGAAATGGGGCTGATGTGCATCAGGGCTAATAAATGGGTACTGCAGCACTTCCTAAATGAGCTCCCTTTTATTTTTTTTTTCCCCTTTTCCAGTTGGCAAGGGCTTTCCTGGAGGAAAGCTGTGGTTACCAAAGTGCTGCAGAAATGAAACAGGACGAAAAAAGAGGAATTTTTTAATTTTTTTTTTTTTTTTTTTTTTAGCCTTAAGTAATCTTTCAGGGAGGTATCGAGGCCGCTGCTTTCAAGTGCTGAGGAACTCCCCCGCGTGAATTTATGAGGGGAAATAAATAATAAAGGTGTAGGAAATAAATAAGAAAAGTGAAGGAAAGGGTATTTTGGAACTTTACTCCCTGAAATGTCGTGCCTTGCAGCACTGCTGCTGGTAAATGCTGGCACAAGGGGAGTTATTTCTCTGTCAAGATGCATTAAGGATGTTTCACTTTGTAGCCTGGAGAAATGCAGAGAATTCCAGGTGGGAAGGGTTTTCCTGGAGCTAAATGAGGTGTCAGGGTGTGAGGGGGCAAGGGAGAGGATTGGAGCTCTCTGAAGTGATTTTCTCTTTAACCAAATCTTTATCTTCTAATAGCCTTTCATAATTTTGTAATCCCAGGCAGCATATTTATTTACATAAGTAGGGGCTGTAATTACAGAGAATGAAAATGGGTAATTATTTAATTAGGATCCATAACAAGGCTGTGGGAGGGAGCTTGGAGGCAGATGTTCTTGGTTAGCAGCACTGGCCAAGGCTTTGTGCTGTGTCGTGGAGGGGAAGAAAGTCAGGCCACAGGAGGAATACACCCAGGATTCGAGCACAGGAAAAATGCTGCAGCTGGCTGGGGAACTCTTCATTTCTGTCCTGAAGAAGGAGGTTGGGTTTGGTATATTTGAGTATATATTGAATATTGGTATATATTTGAGATATTCTCATTCGAATGTCTCACAGCAAAGCCGGGCAGGAATACCCTGCTACTCCTGGAAATTCCTTTTCCATGCTGAGGGAGAAGCCACAGAGCCAAACAGTGACAGATTTCCCAGAACCAGGGGGAGCGGAGGCTCCCCTTGAGTGCACGGAGTTAATTTTATCGTGTGTTCAGCAGGCTCCAAAGAGCACCCAGGGACCTGTAGATCTCCACAGGTGGATAACTTCCTGGCAGGACCGAGACTGCGACTCCGTTTCACACCTCACAGAGCCAAAGCCCTGCCGAGGATGTGTCCCCAGGGAAGCAGGCGGTGCAGGAAGGCTCTCCAAAGGCAGTGTTGATTGAGAAAGAGCCAGAAAGGGAAAATCCTGCTGCCCCTGGCGTGGATTTCAGTGCCCCCTCCGGGAGCAGGGAGTGAAAAAATCAAACCCAGCATGTGTTTTATCAAAATTCAACAGCTGGGGTGAAATCCTGCGAGAAACACCCCTCGAAGGGAGCAGGGCAGGGGTTCAGGGGGAGCATCTGCTGGAAGTGCAGCTCAGGAGCATCCCCCCGACCTTCACCTCTGCCGCAGCCTGGGGATAGGAGAGGTCCATGGGATGGGAGCTCTGTGCCGGAGCCCGGGGCTCTCGGGGGCTTCTGCTGCTGCTGGGTGTGCTCAGATGGAGTGTTCCTGCAGGGGATGGCACCTGGGGACTGTCACACCTCTGGGTAAGGATCACTGTATTGTCCCTGGTGTCTGAAAAATCGCTGGCACCTCCGGGCACGGGGAATTCCTGTTGGATTTTTGGTTCTGGAGAGGAAGGGGCAGGGCAGAGCAGCCCCAGCCCATGCCCTGGCGATGCTGCAGGGACCTGGCCGCCCTGCAGCCCTGGTGACATCAGCTGTGACTTCACCCGGGCTGCCAGTGCCTCGTGTGCCCTGTCTGGGCTGCGATGTGAGGGCAGCCCGGGGGCACAGCCCTGCTCAAATGGCTTCCAGAACCATCTGAGGCCACCCCAGGGCAGCTCCCCTGGTTTTAGGGCAGGGAGAGAGGATAGATCAAAGCAGGAATTCCATCCAGCCTCCTGAAAAGCCTTTTCCTTTTTCCTTCCTGGGATTTGGGTCCTCAGCAACTTGTGAGGGCAAAGACTCAGCAGACAAATGACAAATAAACTGTTTGGAAATGAGGGGGAAAAGGAGCAGAATATAAATTTCTCCTTAACAATTATTCTTCTATGACTCGTCTATGAGAATAACTCCCTGGGGATATCTTTGTGCTGGAACACGATACAGAGAATGAAAACATTTTATCCCTGACACCCTTAAATTCTCTGTTTATTAGGTGATGGATGAGAATCCGGGGCCGAGCTTTTTGCTGCCTGACGACGCTCTGCAGAACCACGAGCACAGGAGCATCGAACACCTGCACCTCACCTGCGAGGGGGCAGGGATCAGCCGAAGGGGCCAAGGTGAGCACTGAGGTGTCCCCATCGCGGTATCAGTGGAGTCAGGACATTTTTCGCAGCCCATTCCCTGGCGCTGGGGAGGTTGGCACAGTCCCTGCAGGGAATTGCCTCGAAATTGGCTCTGCTTCACGCCGTGCCAGCTGCTTTTTAAACAAATTATGGTATCGGGTTATAGCGGTGCCTCCATTCAATTCCTTCCAGCGAGAAACCAGTTTTCCTGAAATTGCCTTCTCAACTCCATAATCATTACCCAGCAAATTGCCTCGGGAGAGAGGCTGGAGCAGGGCAGGGGGTGGGGTCTGCTCTGCCTGTGCTGCAGCAGGAGATGGAGAGGAAAATCCATCAGGAGCTGTGCCCAGGGTGGGCACTGTCCGTGTCCTGGGACCCCAGGGGTGGCTGAACCCCAGAACCCAAAGGATGCTGCTCCTGGCACTCTCGAGGGGTATAAACTCTCTTCCCTCACACCAGTTCCCCCTTCCGCCTGAAGTGGGAAGGTTTGGGAGGCTCTGTGGGAGGAACTGAAACATTGGGTGACCCTCAGACCACAGCACTGGAGCTCTGATGGACTTGTTGTTCCCCAAAAGGAAACCTCACCCACCCAGTAAAGAATTTATTCCTAATATCCCATCTATCCATCTGACTGCTGTCAGTTTGAAGCCATTCCCCCCTGTCCTCATAAAAAATCCCCAAGGAAGGACTCAGCTTTTCTGTGGGAAAGGATGGAGCGATCAGCAGAGGCCAAACCAGAATCAGAGCAAATGAAACTCAGCGAGTGGCTGTGAAAGCTGCTTTGGGATCTCCAAATTGGGAGCAGCATCGGGGTGAGGAGTGGAACGCGCAGGTTTATGAGCCAATTATTGACCCTTCCTGCTGATTTCAGCAGGAGAACTGGGCAGGGTTTGTGCTGGTGTTGCACAGGGCCAGAGGCTGTCATTTGTCACACCACGGTCGTGTCCTCCCTGCTCTGCCCTGCCCAGCCCTGACCTTGGCAGCTCTGGGCTCCAGCACAGCCAACATCTGCCTGGCTATGCACAGCTGTGCCCTGCCTGCTGCTCCCGGGGGAGAGGGAAGGTCGTTCCAGTGGGAATAAATCAGAAAAATGGCAAAGGGAATGTGTTGTGCTTCACAGCACCTCTGCAGCGTGCCAGGTCCCCCTGCACCGCGGGCACGGCGCTGCTGCCAGGGGCTGGCACTGCTGCTGCCTCCCTTCTGCTTCCTTCTCCTCATGAACCACTGGAAAGTGAGGAAAATGGGAGGAAGAAGCTTTGTGGCTGTTCCCCTTCCTCCCTTTCCCTGCCGTGTGCCAATGCTGAATTTGGAAAGTGCTCTCCTTTCAGCTGCTGCTCTCTCATTGCAGGCTCGATGGAAATGTTAATGTCCTTGGGATGAGTCTGAGAAGGAGAAAGCAGCGTGACTCAGAGCAGCAAGGCAGCCCAGGCTGAGGATGTGGCCTGGTTTTTTCACCTGTTCCTAATGAATCCTTTTGGAATTTGCCCTGGTTCCTCATTTCCCCTGCAAGGACCTGTGTTTTGCTGCAGGGAAGGCGTTTGTGTTTCGCTGTCTGTGCTCTCATCTCTGTTTAACTTTAGCATCTCCCTTTGACTCCTCAAAAGCTTGAGTTTCTGGCAGATTCTGGGACGGGAGATGACCTGGACTGGTCCTGCAGCGACCCTGGGCTGGGAGAAGCAGCCTGGGTGAGTCCCTGCCCTGCTGTGTGCCCAGAAAAGCTGTCCAAGGATGCTGGCGCTGCTTTCTGTACCTCGGGTGTTCTCTCCTTTCCTGCTGGTGCTCCAGCACCATCTACAGTCCTCTCCAGGCTGAGGAGATGCTCCAGCGCCACTGGGTAAGGCACAGGAAAGGGTCAGACACTGAGCCCAGGTGAGATTTGGGGGATACTCGCAGCCTTTCTGGCCTGAACACTAAATGGGACAGGGGCTCAGAGAAAAACAATCCAAACCAACCCAAACCCCCCTGTGTTCACAGCAGCTGCCCAGCACGGGGTGGGGCTGTGCCACAGCACACCTGGTGCTGCTCAGAGCGAGCACAAAGCCTCAGCCTGAGCCTGCAGGAGGGGTCATGAAATATTCATGGGGGTTTCTTTGGTTAAATAGCATTAAAAATTCATTGGTGTTTGGAGCACCAAGCTGTACCTGCCAGGGATGGAGTAAACAAGCAAAGCCTTTATTCCATGGGTTCTTTCAGTCTGTTCAGCTGCTCTTGGTTTTGGAGACTGGGCCAGAGGAGGACGAGGGATTTCTGTTCCACCAGAGCTCTGCACCAGTAAGAAAATCATCTCCTCCCGCCACACAGGCAGAAACTCTTCTTTCAGCAAGGAGAAATGACGTGGAGAATCAAGAGCCCAGCTGAGAGCTGCTGCCTGACCTCTGCTCCTTCTGTGCTCCAAAAAATCAGTCCCTGGGGAGCTGGGGCTGCTTCCCTGGGGGAGCTCAGGGTGGGGAGGGTCCCACTGGGGGATGGGGTCCCATCCAAGGATTTTCTCTGGTTTTTTCCCACTTTAGGAAGTTTTGATCCCCAAGGGGCTTGGAGCCCACTGCTACCAGACCAGGCTGGATCTGCAGCCCCTCAGCAGCGCCTGGGAATTCTCAAGTGGCAGGGAATGGGAGAGGAACAGGGCAACAGGTGGGAGATGGTTTGGGGGCTGGGGAGAAGGGGGGCAGCAGGTGGGAGATGGTTTGGAGCTGAGGGGAACGGGGGCTGAGGGGAACGGGGGCAGCAGGTGGGAGATGGTTTGGAGCTGAGGGGAACGGGGGCTGAGGGGAAGGGGGCAGCAGGTGGGAGATGGTTTGGGGGCTGGGGCAGCTCCACAGTTGCTGCTCCCGCTCAGGGTGACCCCAGGGAGGGACAGGAGCGTCCCTAGGGACACCTGGAGCAGCAGGGGACGGAGGGGGGCTGAGCACGGCCCCCGGCAGCAGAGAAGGGGGGTTTGGGAACAAGGAGAGCCTTCAGCGCATGCACAGGAACCTGAGCTGTCCCGGGGATCCGAGCGCTCGGCTCTGCTCCTGCTGAGCAGGATCTGCACCCTGTGCCCTTCTGGGGCACCCAGCCCTGTCCCTGAGCCACCCTGGGCTCTGCTGCTGTCCCCAAAGCTCGGCCCAGCCCCAGCAGCCTGCGAGCCTCGTCGAGGATGCCCTGCACAGCCCTGGGAGCCCCCCGGCCGAGCCCTGGAAGGGAGCACAGAGAGCACGGTGGGTGAGCTGCGGTGGCCGTGGGGAGCAGGGGGGCCCTGGGTGCTGACCCCCGACAGAACGCAGGGCTCGGCTCAGCTCAGCTCCTGCTGCGGGAAAGGAGCAGCTGAGCCCTGGGAATCACTGCACAGCGGCCTGGGAGAGCCGTGAGAGATGGACAGACCATGCTGACCCTCCCTCTCTCTCTCACAGGTCCTGCCCAGGTGTCTCCGGGGGCTCTCTGCAGTGCCAGGAGGCTGCTCCTGCTGCTGGGGGTGGCCGTGCTGCTGGCAGGGACAGCAGCTGGGACGTGGCTGCTCGGTCAGTGCCCCCTGAGAGCCACTCTGGGGTGCCAGCAGTGGGGTGGTGGCCATGGGGGCTCCTTGCTCAGCCCTGGTGTGGGACGGGGGACAGCTGTGGTCCCGGAGAGGCTCATCCCCCTCAGCCAGTGGGCAGGAGTGCCCCCAATTTTGGGCATCTTCTGCTGCTGCCAGGCTGTGTGAGCCCACCCCCATCCCCTTCCCTGTCTCCTGAGCCCACCCCATCCCCTTCTCTCTCTCCTGAAGTGAAGCACCTGCAGCAGCCCCAGCCAGGCCAGGGCTCCCCCCAGGAGCAGGATTTGGATGCGATCCCCGCATGTGACGATGAAGAGGAAGAAGAGCCTGTGGTCCGGGGAGCTCCCAGCACAGGTTTGTGCCTTTGCTTGGTGTGCCAGTGATGGGGAGAGGGGAGCCAGGCCCGGCAAGGGCAGAGAAGAGGCTCTTTACAATCAGGGTCTGCTGCATTTTGCAGTTTTGCTTTTCTCTGCTGAGCCCCTCAGCACTGCATTCACTGCATGGAGGGATCCCACAGCTAAGGCAACTCTTTCAAACTCCTTTGCCTGTGACCCCTCTGACCGGGATCATTTCTAGTTTCTAACCCCTCAAATGTCTTTTTCTGGGGTTTAGGGTGGGTTTTTCCTTTCTTTAGGTGTGCATGACCCTGCACAGAGGGAGGGGACTCGCAGGTCGGCTGTAATGGAATGGCTTTAGTGTCTTTCAGGATAAACAGCGCGAGTTCCTTGCTGGAAGCACAGCTGGAAGGACATCCTGGCTGGCTCCCGGTGTGCCATGAGCACTGGGCTCCCTCCCTGGGCACCCTGCTCTGCCGGCAGCTCGGCCATCTCAGGTGGGCACGGCACGGGCAGCAGCTCTCACCCTTTTCTAGGGGGGATGATCTTGGCAAGAGCAGCTGCTGGAGGGCAGGGGTTTGCCAGGGCAGCAGAGGCAGGGCACACCGTTCCCTCGGGAAACCAGGCCTTGGGACCTGCAGGAACAGTTCCACAAGGTCCTTCCAGACAAAAAATCCCTTCCCAGCCACCAGAGCTGCAGGATGGTGATGCTCTCCTGGCATTCCTGAGCCCCTAGCCAGGACAGTTCCCGTTGCTCCTGCAGGATGACCCAGCAGAAGGGAGTGAACCTGACGGATGTCCGGGCGAGGGGAGGGCAGCAGTTCCTGCAGGTGAGACCCCCCCAGGAAGGCAGCCTGGAGCCCACGTGGCAGCTCAGGTAAGGGCGGCTCTGGGCCGAGCAGGCTTTGCTGGAGCCTTTTCTCAGGTTTAACCACAGAAATGTGCAGGTGTTGTGCCACAAAATCCCCTTTGGGACCTGCTGCAGCCACCCTGGAGCTGCCCAGGCATTCTGGTTGATGTTTATTCTGACCAAAATCCTATTCCCACCCAGGAGCAGCTGTGAGTCCGATCGAATTGTGGCTCTGCAGTGCTCAGGTGAGAGATTCCCTCCTCCCCTGTCCCCAGGAGCTGTGCTGGGTGCAGCAGCTCCTTTTCTCCCTTTTCCCCTGCTCCCCTCGCCCTCCAGCGCAAAGGGCAGGGGCTGGAGCCTCTCCCTCCCGTTCCTTGCAGAGTGTGGGCTGCAGGCGGGGGCCCCGCGGGTGGTGGGGGGCACAGACGTGTCCCCCGGGCGCTGGCCCTGGCAGGTCAGTGTGTGCCAGGGCTCCCAGCACCGCTGTGGGGGCTCCGTGCTGGCCCCCGAGTGGATCCTTACAGCAGCTCACTGCGTGCACAGGTACCAGGGCTCCCCGTGCCCATCCCCAGCTCCCCATGCCCCTTTTTGGGCTCCCCGTGCCCCTCCCCAGCTCCCCGTGCCCATCCCCGTGCCCATCTCTGGGTTCCCCGTGCCCAACCCCAGGCTCCCCATCCCTGCTGCTAGCCCAGCCCCCGGTGCTGGTTGCCCTGCACTCATGGCTCCCTGCTCTGCTCGGTTCCAGGCAGCTCCAGGGCCCTGCCTGGCAGGTTTTTGCAGGAATTGTCACCCACAGCTCCCTGCAGCCCGAGGCCGGGGTGCCCGTCGGGGAAATCATTCCTCACCCGCTCTACAACGACAGCAGCCTCGACTACGACATGGCCCTGCTGAGGCTCCGAGCGCCCCTCGGTTTCTCAGGTGAGGGGACCTGGTGGGGCTCCCATTGTGCTCTCGTGGTGCTGTGGTGCCCTTGGGTGGTTTTCTGTCCTGTCCCACGAGGAAAAGCTGCCCAAACCTCTTCAGAGCAAAGCTGCCCAAACCTCTTCTGCCTCTTCTGAGCCTGTCCCTCCAGGGCAGCTCGTGCAGAACCACAATCCTGCAGTGGTTTGGGGTGGAAGAGATCTGAAAGGTCATCCAGTGCCACCCCTGCCATGGCAGGGACACCTCGGACTGTCCCAGGGTGCACCGAGTCCCATCCAGCCTGGCCCTGACCCTCTTGGCAGGACACCCACCCTGCCCGAGCTGGGAGGTGGCTGTGGGAGCTGCAGTCCCACAGCTCCTGGCCCCGGAGCCTTTCCCATCGCAGGCTGAGGGCTCTGCAGCTTCTCCCTGAGCCCTGAGGGAGCTGTCCCCTGTGCCGTGTCCCCGTGCCCCCATCCCAGGTGCCATCCGCCCCGCGTGCCTGCCGCCCTCCGGCCAGGACCTGCTCCAGGGCACGCCGTGCTGGGTGTCCGGCTGGGGCTCCACCAGCCCCGACCAAGGTGAGCCCCCCTGCCCCTGGAGCCTTTCCCCAGCCCCATCCAGCCCTCCATTCCATGTGGCATCTTCCAAATGCCTCCCCTGCTCCTGGAGCCTTTCCCCTGCCCCATCCCACCTTCCATTCCATTGTGGGATCTTCCAAATGCTCCCCCAGCATCCATCCAACCCTGCTCCTGTGCTCAGCCCTGCCTGGAGCCTTTCCTCTGCCCCATCCCAGCCCTCCATTCCGTGTGGCATCTTCCAAATGTCCCCCCTGCTCCTGAGGGCCTGGCCAGAGCTCAGCCCTCAGGCAATCCCCTTCCCTGCTGGTGCCCTGCTCTGCCCTCCTGCTCCCTGGGATTCCCTCCTGGCCTCTCTCTGTCCCTGTCCCCAGCCCAGGTGGCCGGGACGCTGAAGGAGGCTCTGGTGCCCCTGATTGGCACCAGGAGGTGCAACAGCTCCTGTGTGTACCAGGGCGAGCTCACGGCCAGGATGCTCTGCGCAGGACACCTGCAGGGACACGTGGACGCCTGCCAGGTAGGGCTGGGGACAGGGACCGGAGCCGGGGGTCCTCCAGGTAGGGGTGGGGACAGGGACAGGGGCCGGGGGTCCTGCAGCCACCCCGGGGAGCCCTTGGGGAGGCACAGCTTGCCCCAGGCTTTGGACGCTCCTGGAAGCGCTCAAGGCCAGGCTGGACGGGGCTTGGGGCGCCCTGGGGTGGTGGCACATGGCAGGGGTGGCACTGGGTGAGCTTTAGGGACCCAAACCCGCCCGGGATTCTGTGACTCTGCCCGCAGGGGGACAGTGGGGGCCCGCTGGTGTGCTGGGACGGATCCCTGTGGCGCCTGGTGGGCATTGTGAGCTGGGGCCAGGGCTGTGCCGAGCCCAACCACCCCGGGGTGTACACCAACGTGGCTCAGCTGCTGCCCTGGATCCACCAGGTCACCGAGGTGAGCCCAGCTCTGTGCCAGAGCCTTTGCTCCTTAGACTAACCCTGGGTGAACTCTTTCCTTTGATTCACAAGCCCCTGGGACAGCCTTTCGTGGTACTGATTCCTTTTCTTGCTTCTTTTTGATTGGTTTTATCAGATCCACTAGAAATCAGGCAAGGACAGACTCCACAGAGCAACACTGTGCCCTTCCCACCACTGAAGAACAGCCCAGGACTGGCTCATCCTGTGTCCCTGAAACCCAAACAGGCTCCCAAACATGCTCAGTATAAATAGTTTATTAAAGAAAATAGCAAATTACAGTTCTGTGAACAATCAACAGGGGAGAAGTGTTTTTCAAAATAGCTGTTTTTTTGGACTGCTGTGTTTAAAGGGGCAGGGGATCCCATGAGATGCCAATGTTCTGGGAACACTTGGAAAGAGGAAAAACAAAACCAGAATGGTTCTGGCAAGGACTGGGATGCCATGAAAGCCTCAGCCCCTGCACAAATGCTTGGAAATAGGAACAGAAGTGGGACAGAAGTGCCAATGACAACGAGACACCAGGAGACAAGAGATTAAAACATTAAACTCAGTGACTGAAACAAAGCACTACTGGACAGGAAAGACTTTGCTCCACGTGTGCAGCACCTTGGGCTCTGGAGTTAGTGAATGCTCAGTGAGTTTTCCAATTAAAAGAAATGTACAATAATCCAAGTGTCAAATGTAGCCTTTTGTGACTTAAAAGACAATGCTGTGAGCATACCTTTCATTCCCTTTTAATATTGGTTTACATTTCTCTCATTATTCTTAAAGGACAGAAAACAGAACACCAGAAAGACACCCAACAAAAATATAAAGGAAGGAGCTGAACTGGGTTCTACAATTGGGAAAGTGAGACTGAAAAACTCTACATCAGTTTTAAGATATTTTCCATGAGAAATAAGAGAAATTTCCCACTTGTGTGAAATCCTGTGACCTGCTCAATGGTTCATCCAGCACAGGATCTCCTTTCCCCACCTCCCCCCGAACTGTCTCTCCCTTGAGGTCTGCTCCCCAGGGGAACCTGAGGTGGCAAAGTTTGGCACTTCCTGGAAGGACTTGAAAAGCTCTCCAGGTCTGTGGGCTCAGTGTGTGATTTGCAGGGCCAGAAGAGGTCACGGAGGGGCTGCAGGGCCCCGATGTAAAACTGCATAGATGAGTTGGAGCTGAGCACGACGATTGCCCCTGCAGGGCCCTGAGCCCAGCGGGAGATGAGGTTACACCAACACCGAGCTGGGAAATGCTCCTCCCCCCCAGCCAAGCTCCAGGAAGCACTTACCCAATTCCAAAGTTTTTCAGACCAGTACAAATAAGAAAGGTGAAATCAAAATAATATTTGCAAGTCTCGGTTTGCTGTCGCTGTGCCACGAGATGCACGTGCAGGTGTAAACATGGAGTCACTTGATCTTGGCCAGCGCTGCTGCTCTCCTCTCCGTGTTCTGGAACAAAGCTCGGATCAGACTCTTCACCTCAGCTGCTGAGAACGCCTCCGCCAGAGGCCCCTTCCCATCTGCCCACCTGCAAGGGAGAGAGGGAGAGCTTTTACTTCACCAGCCTGCCCAGAAATGGCATCTCCAACAAGCTTCCAAGGACCTGTGCCAGCGCCAGCACCGCAGGTATGTGAATTCAGAATTGCTTAGCCAGGTATACAAAGGTGGGAGGTGATTTTTGCACTCAGTACCTTCTCCTTCTCCCAAACAAGCCTAAAATCCGCCTCCAAAACTCCCATTTGCCTCCTAACAATGCAGAAAAGTGATTTATGCCTGCTGGCAGTAGAGTGGGGAAGCTTTGGTGACTTAGATGTTTCCAAGAGCAGGGCCCAGAACAGGAGCTGCTTTCCCTGCTGGAGACACGGTGTTCTCCTGCCCTTCAGAGCTCTCTGGGAGGCAGCTGGGAGCTGAAATGGCTGGAGAACCAGCTGGAAAGGAAAACACCTACTGATCCACGATTTCCTGGAGGTTGGCCTGCAGGATGATCATCAGCTCCTTGAATGTCATCCACTTCTGCACATAGACTGGAACTTCCTCTTGGTACTTCTTATTTTTGGCTTCTTCAGGCAGAGGGGTGAAAACCTGGGGTCCCTCCTCCACCATGATCCTGCAGAGTGAGTACAGCCTGTCTGCGTCCTCTGCAGAGATATCCTGGAATGGGGAGAGCATGAACAGAGGGCACGTGAGGTTCATTTTTAGGGTGCCAAGTGGAAAACGGGTCCTGGGAACATTTCCCACGGACACACAGCGATCGTTTCTGGGTGAAATGGGACCTCGGGGAGAATTTCTGGAGGTGACAAATGCTGTCCCCAGCACCCCCGTGGCTGTTACCTCCAGGGCTGCAATCCTGGTGACGATCTCTGTCAGGGCTGTGTTCAGCAGGGTCCCCATGGCCTTGCAGTACACGTTCACGGGGAGCACGTCCTGCCACACCATGCCCAGCCTCTTCAGCTGGTGCAGCACCTGCAAGGCAGCAGACAGAACACCAGGGGATCAGGTGAGTACAAACGGGGAAAAACCAGCTGGAGAGAAGCAAAAAGCAATGAAATATCCTGCTAGAGCCCAGCACAAAAAACCCCAAACCATCCTGTGAAAAACAGGATTTTTAGCAGGTCCCCAGCTCTCAGGACTGAGATGACACAGAGCACCCTCCCCAGGTACTGCAGGCACTGGGATGTTTGGCTCTCCCTGCCCTCCTTACCTGTTTTATGGCTTTCTTTGCTGCACTGTAGTTCTCCTCGTCATCCATGTTGGAAAAATTCCTGGCACTCGAGAGCCTCTCCAGGATTTCTCCCTTCTGCACTCGCATCTGGGCCAGAAAACACCCCGTCCCTTTAGGAGCAAAAATAAGCAGAGAGAAGCAATTAAGCAATTAATAATTTTGCTCTGCCTATTTATGACTGTAAGTGCTGAATAATGAACTTGCTAAAATGTTTTATTTTTAATCAAATTTCCAGTCTCCAAACAGTCTCCCAGAGCCAGTTTAACCAGTGAGCTCTTGTGCAGCTTACATTGTTACAACACTGTTGGGAAAAAAGCAGAGTGGCAGAATTAATTGTGGATGACTCCTATTAGCTCACATAAACTTGAATGTGAATTTATTTCTATAGAATAACTAATGGAAATATCAAAGACTGAGCAGCAGATCCCAAAACACAGTGCGACATCTTGCTGGATACTGAACTGCTCTTGGAACAAAATGCTGGATAAGACAAGGGTTTCAAAGAGCCAAAACTTCCTAATTCGGAAAACATTTTTGCCACTTGTCCAAAAAAAAACCAATCCACTGCTCGTGCGGAGTGAGCAGCCACACCTCCATGAAACCATTCAGCAGCAGCTGCCAGGATGAATTCCCCCGTGACCCACGAGCACATGCCAAGGGGGAAAGGTGGCATTACCCAGCCTCCTGAAGGCAGGCACCAGGTCCACGAAGGTGGCGGCGCCGTTGCTCAGCACGCTGGTGCTGCGGTAGCGGAACTGGTGGCCCAGGGTGAGCAGGTGGTGGGCGATGTACATGCAGTTGTTGTGGTGGATGGCAGCCAGCTGGGGCAGCTTCTGCAGGTTCTCCCTGGCCCAGCAAGAAGGGGAAAGGAAGAAATGGGTTTATTTAGAGCTGGTTCTGTTAAAAAATCAGCGGTGTCTGCCCTAGAGAAATGCACAGGCAAGGTGCAGGCAAGGCCTGACTGACATCAGAGTAAAAACATTTAACCTCTCACATCCCCACAGGAACTGACAGGAAGAGTCTGAAATGGCACTGATGCATTTGGACCATGAGTTATCCCACACTATTTCCAGCCATGGACTTTCAAACAGGAATATATTTTGTTACAGCAAAGTTATGGTGAAGAAAAGGGTGAGAAGTTCTCTGACAGGATTGGGAACTTTCCACCTTCATTGCTGCTCTTTTTTTCACAGGAAAAACATCATGAAAAATCTGTGTATCAGACCTGGGGTCAAAGTTATGTGGCTGGAAACAAACAGAGCTGTGTGAGAACTTCACCCACCCCTGGATCATAGGACTGACAACGCAGAAACTCTCAAGCACCTGCTCTGCACAGGTATGATTTAATAACAGATTAAGAGTAGCTGATTTTTGCTGCTGGAGCCTCTGGCTGTAGGGGACAAGTGGCACTACTCCAAGAGCATTATTTCCTCTCAGAAGAGGAAATATGGACACACTCACCTGTGGTATGTGGGCACCACCTCACAGAAGAGCTGGAAGATGTTGCGGACGCAGTTGAAGAGCTGCACACAGCTACAAGGCAAAGGAGGTTGGTGTCAGCCTGTCATTAATGTCCTGTTCACAGCTGACCCTCAGCCTGCCCCAGAACAAGGTTTTATGAGCAGTGAAGCACTGGCACAAAGAGGGGATTGTCAGCATCAATGACAGCACTGTCAACACTCTGGAAAACTCACAAAGGCAGCGGTGACCTTCAAGTTCAGCGTGGGAGACACGTGAAACCCCAGAACAAAGGGGACAGTGTCCCTTCCCCTCCAGGTGTGCATGAGCACTCAGCCCTCTCTCTGCCCCTCAAGGGCAGCTGTCACCTGGACAACTCTCCTGCTTCAGGGCTGTGGTCTCTGCTTTTTAATGTTAACTTTATGTGGATCCTGTTTGTTTTCCCCAGCTGCAGAGCTGCAGTTTTTGCTTTCACCAGCACAGACAGCCAGAACTCTGCTCACAGTGGCGGCCAGCACTTAGCACTGGGTTTGGAAAAGAGAGATGGGTTTGATTTTTCTAAGCAATTGATTTTTCTAAAAACCTGAACTCCAAGGGCTGCTGAACCTGAAGGAACAGCCTGCAGCAGTGTCAGTCTCTGCCCAAACCTGGGGGTGTATCCTCCAGCCAAAACCAGGGTAACTTTAATGGCTGATTCTAATTTTTAGTATTTTCTATTCTTTTAAAGTTCTTTAAATCTATTACCAGATGCTTGGAGTGCTAGAAGTTGACACCCAGGTTCCTGATTAGAGATTCCTACCAGAGATCCATGCTGGCTGTGGCTTCCAGCAGGGTGTGATAAGCCAGCTCCACGAGCTGCTGCACGGAGGAGCTGATGCGGCAGGTGGGCAGGCTCAGGGTGAACTGGCTCAGCCTGCTCTCACTGCCCAAATTCACTGTCCCGTTGTGCAGGAGCCTGGGGGCTCCGTGCATTTTGGGGTGGTCTCCTGTCCCAGGATCAGGGAGCTCGGGTAGGGCTACACGGGAATCGGGTGTGATCTAAGGGAAAACAGGAGAGAGGGGTAATGGAATTCAGAGCTCAGAAAGGAGAATCTGCAAGATTAAAAAGCACTGAATGGCAGAGATTTAAGGCTTGAGATAAACACAGGACGGCAGCACTATTACAAAATATTTAGAGATTGTTTTCCAGAGGGGAAAGCTGTGTGAGGCATCCCCAGTCACCTTGACAGTGTTGTGTATTTCTGAGGTCATCAGGTTCCTGGCTGCCATGATCACATCCTGGCACTTCTTGTTGGCAAAGTGGGAATCGACGTTGCAGGCGTATTTCAGCAAGGCAGTTGTGTCTTCCTTCAAAAACTGCATCTTCTTCAGGGCTTTCTCAAATTCCTCTGTGGATTCGATCACCTGAGGAGAGCAGACGTGTTCTATGTTAGCACAGTCTCCTAAAATCACCAAAAAAAGTTAAAATTGGGTATAAAAGCAGAAAGCAAAGGAAGAACAAGGTTTTGGAGGGCATTAACCACTGGGATGACAACACACTGAGTGCCTGGGCTCTGTGTTCAACCCTGAGGGGGTTTTTGGAACCCACCTCTTTGTACTGCTCCAGTTTGCTGCTGTTGCTTGGGATGGAGTTCACCAGGCAGTTCTGGATGAGGCAGTCGGAGAGCTGCTCCCAGATGAGCTCCCCCAGCAGCTCTGCCAGGGTCACTCTGCCATCCTTTCTGCCTTCCCCAGGCTGCTCCAGAGGCACATCTGGATCCCAGAGAAGAAAAATGGATTTTAATACAGCTGCTTCCTGGACCAGACCCTTCACCAGTTCAAAAACCTTTCCTCCTTCATCTTCCTTGCACATCAGGCTGACTAACAATCAGATGTTCTAGGAAACGCCAATTAAATGGACAAGATTGCCGCGGAGGATTTCACAGGTCATCACACATAGACTAATATGATCAAGTGAAGCCGTTTATCACAAATCAGAAAGCTGCTTATATACATTTTCTACTTCTCTACGTGCAAGCAATACATTGGTTACTAGCTACTTGTTTACACGTCTGAGCAAATCACCGAAGTGAAGGTGGCCTGTCACACAAACCCTGCTGCTGCTGCTTTGTTTTGCTAAAGTTTTACAACCTGCAGGTCACACGCTCCGTTATTTACATTCTTAGAATTGCCTACACTTGGCACTTACTTCCCCACAGCTGCACTTCAAGGACATGTCTGCCTTCTTCCTTATCTTACTCAGTTAGGTTGCAGGCCGAATTGTGCACTGATTCTATTAAAAACTCCTGAACACAAGATACTGATCATAACTAATTCTAAAAGACAGGAACTACCTACTTAGCAGGTATTTGTGCAGCACTTCAAAAATCAGCCTGATCTTGTCGAACACCTCCATAGGAGAGGACTCGTCCAAGGCAAACTCCTTGGACCTAAACCTGAGGATGAACACATCTGCCTGCTCCTCTGTGACTGGCTCCAGAGATGGGTATGAGATCAGCGGCTTCAGGATGTATTGCAGCAACAACTGGCCTGAGGAAAGGAAAAAACAGAGGTTTTCCAACAGCAGATTGCTCCAGTGAGGTCCAGCCCTGACTATTCTGGATTTAGAGGTTCTGCATGAAGTGGAAGGAACAATCCCTTGACCAGGGAATAGCTAATGAGGTAAAATTTGAAGCACCAGACTATGACACCACAGCGTCACAGATGAAAAGTACACTGAAGTGTCAGGAAGGGATAAATAATTCCAGGTAGATAATGGGATAAATATTTTTCTATTAATAAGAGCCACAGCATTCACTTCAGTGGGAAACAGAAGCCAGCAGAGAGAGCTTTTCCAGTGTCCTGCTGGAGTGAACAGGATCTCACTGTCCATGTTCAACAAGTCCAAACCATCCACCTGAACTACTGGGGCTGTTTCTGGGGTCTATCTTACCAAAATGTTTGAGCTTGGAGTGCAGCTCTCCCAGGACAGCCAAGGCCTGCAGCACAGCAGCGATAGATGGGACAGCAGCGTCCTCGTCCTGGGGTGGCACCGTGTGGAAGTGCAGCTGCGCGAGCACCACGGCCTCCAGGCTGCTGCTTTCTGCACAGAGAGACCCAGGGCTGGCACAATGTCCCAGCAGAAGGCACTGCACTGAGCTGAAGCAAAGATCTACCCCTCCCCAGAGCAAGAGCCCTTCCAGCCCCCTCAGCCCAACAGTTTGAGTGCATTTCCCATCTTGCAGGTGAGAACAGGCACTTCAGCGGGGCAAGAAGAGGGAAACAAAACCTGCGAGCACCTTTGGACGGGGGAAGCTTCCACACAATCAGCTTCTGCCACTCCTCCCCGAGATGGTAGATCATGTTCTGTGTCTGCAATGTGAGCTCCATACCCAGGGCCTTCAGGATCTTCAGCTCAAAGCCCCTGCGGGATTCCAGGTTCCTGAGGCTGCTCCGTGCCTGGTGGGGAGAGCAAACACAGCTTGGGTAAGTGCAGCTCCTGCCAGAGAAAACCACCCTGTGGAATTTATTCACATATTAACCAGCATTGCCAGGGGGTCACTGTTACCTTTTCCAGCTGCTGAGCTGCTGTCACGTACTGCTTTTCCAGCAGGGCAGCGTTGCACTCTTTGATAGTTGTATCAAACTGCAAAGGCCAAACACATGCAGGTGTCACTGGAGCTCTGCTCTTTCACTACAGATTGTAAGCTACAGCCGCTCACCCAAAAGAGAAGCCCACAATGATGTCTCAGACTGAGGAGCAGGATCTTCTGCTCCCCCTCCTCACCTCCTGCAGCTTTTTCAGGACACTCAGGACCAGTGTGTCCCTCTCCAGTTGCTGCTTCAGCTCAGTGAATTCAGCAACAGCGACATTTAGATCTCGCTGGACCTAAAATAACAACATTTTCCAGCTCATTGACAGCAGTTGTTAGCACACACATTCTCCTCTTCCTTCAGATTTCATTTACCACTTATTTCTGTTCCTAGAATAATTAAGTAAGGAGGAAAAAATCTCCACCCATTTTATTCCTGTGTCACACCCCCTGCCACAGCCAAGGCTGGTCCTTCTCTCTGAAGGACATTGTGACACACTTCCACCCACACAAGAGTGACAATCTCTTAATGACAGCTCTTAACTTACACCCTGGTGCAACCTCAAGGTATTCCGTAGGGATGATATTACCCTGGGATCTTAGTCACAGAGTCATGGAATATCCTGAGCTGGAAGAGACCCCCAGGATCATCAAGTCCTGCCAGCCACGCCACAATCCCACCATGAAAGTGCTGTCCAAACACTCCTTGAGCTCTGGCAGATTTGGGGCTGTGACTAAACATCCCATGATGGGGTGAGGGCTCCAGATTTGGGATGGACTGGAGTAGAAAGTCCCCCCGGAGTCACCTCGTTCTCGATGGCCGCCTTGAGCAGGTCGATGTTGTTGGACAGGCCCTCCACCTGTGCCACCAGGTCCTCTGCGCTCTGCATGCTGGGCAGGAACTCGCTGTACTTCTTGTTGATCATGGTGCAGACCTCTCCCTAAGGACAGCGAGCAGCGGGACAGCGTCACCTCGAGGGGAGCAGGACAGGAGCGCCGGGAGCAGGGTAAGAGAGCCTGACAGGGCTGGGGCACCCGGGATGACCCAGGGCTGGGCATCCCAGTCCAGACCCGGGCTGGGGCACCTGGGACGATCCCGGGCTGGGCACCCCGGTCCGGACCGGCTCCGCCGCAGCGCCGGCCCCGCGTCTCTCCCCGCGCCCCCGTCCCCCTCCTCTCCGCCGCTCCCGTCCCTTGCCTTGAGCTCATCGACGCGGCGGGAGAGGCGCTCGACGCGGGCCCCGAGGTGCTCCTTGTCGAGGCGGCCCGAGTGCGCCAGCACGGCCGCCACCAGCGAGCCCTCTCGCGCCGCCATGGCCGCTGGGCCGCGCGCTACGGCGGCCGCGAGGGACACGGCGCGGCGGNCTGCAGGGTGCTGTGGGTGGGACGGTCCGTGGCTGCTGGGGGCATACCGGTGGATGCTGGAGGTCTGTGGCTGGCGGGGGGGACGGGGCACCAGTGGATGCTGGGGGTCCGTGACTGTCGGGGGACAGTGACTCGAGAGGGACGTGGGAATTGTGGGGGCTCCCCTCTCCAGCTGCTGCAGGGGTCTCTGGATGCTCGGGGGCTCCATGGATGCTGGGGGACCTGTGGATGCTGCTGGGTTCTGCGGCAGTGCAGAGACCTGGGGGTCCCTGGCTGCTGGGGGACCCCAGTGCCAGCCCCCCACGTCCTCCCTGCCCTCCCCCGGGTGCCAGGCTGCGCTGGGGCGCCGAGGCAGGCTCTGAGCCCCCCGTCCATCCCCCGCTGCCGGGGCAGGGAGGAGCAGCCCCCGGCAGCCGGAACCTGACGCAGCCCCGGGCGGGCGGTGCCTTGCGGTGAGCGCCTGTCCCCACGTCCTGCGAGCGGGGACAGAGCTGCCACCACCGTGCCATGCCGAGGGGAAGGGCTCTGAGTGCCTGGGCGCTGCTGGCCAGCCTGGCCGTGGCCAGCTGGGGTGTCCGAGGTGAGTCCGAGCTGTGGGGTAACCAGCTGGACGCTCGCTGTGGTCCCTGGAGATGCTGGGAGGGTGCTGGGAAAGCAGCCCCGAGGCTTGGTGGGATTTTCCACTGGGGAATGAGGTTTGGAGTGTCGATGGGAAAAAAGGAATCAGTGCTGCAAGGATGGGAGAGCCTGCTTTTTCCATAGTATTTTTGGGACAGCCCGATGTGATGTTTCACCTCCACGAAGGAACTCCGAACTCTGCGCCGCTGCTGGGACTCAGAGGTGAAGCTCTCTGCTCTCTTTTCCTCTCCCAGGTCAGAAGATATTCGTGAAGGAAGTCAGTGGAAAGGTGTTCTTGGAATGTGTGCCAGGCCAAGGTGAAAACAGTGTCACATGGTTGAAAGATGGGGATACTGTTGGGAACAATGCCCACCTGGACCTGAGTGGAGTTTATGACGATCCCAGAGGCCTCTACACATGTGACACAGGAAAGGCCAGCAAAAGCCTCCAGGTGCACTATCGAAGTAAGTGTTGCCCACCTGCTCTTCTAGAGCCAGAACTGCTTGGAGTGTTCACCCAGGCGAAGTCACTTTCCCATTGTCTGGGGGTGTCTGCCAGTTTGCTGCAGGTTCTTCTGCATGTGGTGCCACTGCAACAGCTTTACAGCTTTGTTTAGTGCCATGAGCTGCCTCTCTGGCCCTGCCCTGGGTCTGGGGACACGTGGCAGCTTGTGCCACTGCCTGGCTCACATGGCAGAGCTGGCTGGGCACCCTGGGTGTGACCCTGCTCTCAGTGGCCGTGTCCTTTTGGGCTTCCAGTGTGCCAGAACTGCATCGAAGTGGACGCTCCCACCATCTCGGGCATCGTCATCGCAGACGTGCTGGCCACGCTGTTCCTGGCAGTGGCCGTGTACTGCATCACTGGCCACGACAGGGGACACACGTCACGAGGTGAGGGACGGGAGAGCCCCAAGGGCTGGGCCTGGGCCCCTCCAGGGGCTGTGAGTGGTACCCAGGGGCTGCAGCCAGCTCTTGGGTTTGTTTGTAAACCTTCCCCACATTGCCCATGGCTCCCCTGATCCCTGACCTTGACCTTCTTTCTTCCTTCAGCTTCCGACAGGCAGAACCTGATTGCCAACGAGCTCTACCAGGTGAGAGTGGGTGACCTCTGAGTGTGGGGGGACACCTTCCAAACCCCTGTGTGGAGAGAATCTTGCCAAAGGCTGATCCAGCTCCCCCTCCCAGGGCTGGACCGGTGCAGTTGTGGCTCATCTCCCTTTTTTTCCCTTCCCAGCCCCTCGGAGAGCGGGAGGATGAGCAGTACAGCCGGCTGGCTCCTGCCCGCACCCGCAAGTGAAGTGGGAAGGCTCTGAGACTCTGACAGCATCATCAGCACGCTGGTTTTGCTTGAAGACCCCTCCAGGGTGGGCTGCTTGTAGCACTGTGCTCAATCCGTGCCCTCTTGCACTTGTGTATTCCTGCCATTAAAGATGAGCCTGTCCCACAGCGTCCCTGCTCCATCCCTTGTGTCGAGGTGTCTGGGAAGGTGCACACGGGATGGGATTTGGTGTCTGGGAAGGCACATGCAGGATGGGATTTGGTGTCAAGGTGCGTACGGGATGGGATTTGGTGCCTGGGAAGGTGCACACGGGATGGGATTTGGTGTCTGGGAAGGCACATGCAGGATGGGATTTGGTGTCAAGGTGCACACGCGATGGGATTTGGTCACGAGGAAGGCCAGGTCTCCACTCCCCAGCCCCGAGCACAAACAGCTCACATGGTGAGTCCCCAAAATGGGACATGGGCACCAGACAGGGCCAGACAGCATCACCTCAACCTTGGAAGAACAAGGAAATATTCCTCTGGTGCAGGTAAGAACAGAGTTTTTGTCACTGGGTGGGTGCTGATCCTGCTGAGACAAGGAGCGTGTGGGATGGCACTGGCTGGGTCAAACACTGGGGCAAACTCCAAAAATGGTGGTAGAAGCAGCAGGGTGTGGCAGAATTTAGACCTTTTGAAGCAAAATTTAGGTCTTTTGAAGCAAAATGTATGCCTGGTACACCCAGAGGTGTCCAAGCATCTCCCACCCCACTGGTGGGAATGTCCTGCACGGCTGGGCTGAGCAGAGCACCCTGCAGCAGCACTGGTTTGCAGAGGGTGGGAACACGGCCCTGAGTGGTTTTGGAGCTGCTGGGGTTAGTGCTGAGTGTATCTCGTGATCTCCCTGCTCGGGCTGTAGGGCCCTGTGTGGTAAACGAGCCCAGCTGTGCCTCCAAACCGCATCCTGCGGGTGGGCGGCTCGGAGCTGCTGGCTGTCACCTCCCTGCTGAGCCACCCCTGGCCTGCTCTGCTTGCTTCCCCTGCTCGGAGCTGCTGGCTGTCACTTCTGGGGCTGAGCCACCCCAGCCCTGAGCCACCCCAGCCCTGCTCTGCTTGCTTCCCCTGCTCGGAGCTGCTGGCTGTCCCCTCCCTGCTGAGCCACCCTGGCCCTGCTCTGCTGCCACTTGCTCTGCCCAGAGCTGCCCGGTGTCACCTCCCTCCTGTGCCACCCCAGCCCTGCTCTGCTGCTGCTTCCCCTGCCCTGCTCAGGAGCACAACCGGGGGTGGCTCAGGCAGGGTTCAGCCTGAAACCTTCCCCGGCATCAAAACAACTCATGGGCCCTTATTAAGCTATTCCACTGCTGCTGTGGCGTTTTGGGGTTTTTTACTGACTGCCTCTGTTCCTTTGGCTGCAAAGGAAGGTCAGGCTGTGAAGGGGAGAGCAGGATGAGGGCAGAGGAAAATTTCTCTGAGAAGAACCCTCTCTCAGGCCAGCAAACCATTGGGAGCAATTGGAGGCACTCAGGGCAGAAATTAGACTGGAGGGAAAGCCAGCAGGAGGGAGAAGTGTGAGGGGAAGGGAGACCAGGAACCACGAGTGAGGCTGCAGTCCTTTAATGAGAAGGAAAACTCTTGCCAACGTGCTCATTTCTGTTCCCTGATGGCAGACCCAAGCACCGCCCAGGGTGGCACAGCGTGGCCCTGTCCTGTGGCCTCCTGGCTTGCCCC
Source organism: Origma solitaria (assembly GCA_013397895.1). Lineage (NCBI taxonomy): Eukaryota > Metazoa > Chordata > Aves > Passeriformes > Acanthizidae > Origma > Origma solitaria. The sequence continues at coordinate 94,381 of VZRL01001580.1, read as the reverse complement.
ACAATGCCAGGGGCTCAGCAGAGCTGCAGAGAGCTGGGAACAAGCTGGGCAGAAGCGTTTCGCCTCGAGTACTGGCTCAAGTGGGAATTTCAGAAGCCCCTGGGTTCCAAGCCTGCATACACCTCCCGCTGGCCTTTCCGGATGGGCTGTGGGAACAGCAGAGATCTCGGTTCACGAATCCTTACCTGAGTCCACACAAAACGTGGAGAAAAGCAGAGCAGAGCAGGGGCAGTGCATGGGGAGCTGCAGTTCTGCTCCCAAACAAATCCCTGGGGCAGCACCAGGATAAGGGGCTCCACCCTCGCCACCTTTTTCCTCCACTGCCAGGAGAACTTGGAGCTTGACTGGATGCTTGTTCCAGGATAAATGACCTGGCTATCAGAGCCGGGCTGTCCCTCCCCAGCCTGCAGGGATGGACAGCACAGCGATAGTCCTCACCTCATAGTCCGGGTTTGGGACAGGGGGAGGACGCTGCATCTTCTGACCTGAAACAGAGGCACAGGGAGGGTGAATCCTTGGAGATTCCTGTCACGAGGGACTTCCAGCATGATCCCAGGGCCAGGATCAGCTCCCATGGCTTTGTTCTGAGCTCCTTAAGAGGCAACTGCTGCCAGGAGCTGGAGGGCTGGCTCCAGCACAACAGCCTGGAAAATGCGTTCCTAAAGCAGGAAGCCTTTGGCACAGCAGCCACTCCCAGCCCCGCACAAAGGCAGCCTGCAGAGCACGTGTGGTTAGCAGGAGCATTGTTTGGAAGCTCGTGGAGAGCAGAGGATGCTGTCACATGGTGGGGACCAGGCATCCACTGGGCGCTCAGCGGATGCCACGCAAGCAGGGACGGCTGCAATGGCTCTCACCTCGTGGCCGGCTGTCCCCAGCGGCGCTGGCGCGTCCCTTCCTGCCTTTGCTGCAGTAATAGACCAGGATCAGCACGCCCAGGGTGATGAGCAGGTCTGCGGCGATGATCCCTGCCACCGTCAGCGCATCCAGCTCCTCGCAGTTGGCACACACTGCCGGGCACGGGGAGAGGGGGAGATGCTCAGAGCGCAGCCCTCACTCACCTGAGCGCTGCCAGGCAGGGGGGAAAGGGAAAGGGGCAGACTGAAAGGAAAAGGAGAGATTCCTTCTGCCCCAAATGGGCTCTCAGACTCTTTTACTGCCCACACAGAGCGGGAAGGGCCTCGGCAGCACCACATCCACCAGCCCAGCACTGAAAATCAACTCTCGGCTCCCAAAACCTGAGGGGTTCTCACTCACCTCTGGCGTTCAGGTACAGCTCACGCCTCTTCTTATCTGTGAAACAGCTCACGTTGGTAGGAGTGCTGTCGTGGTCCTTTAAAATGAGCTTCCCCTCCTCAATTGTCTCAGATGGGTTCCACTTGACATTCACATCCTTCAAGGGACATGTGATTGTCACCGTGGTGCCAGAAATCTCCACCACGAATTTCCCTTGGGAAGACAGACCAATGAGAAAGGAAGCCAAGGGGAAAACTCAAATATTTCTACCTGGTTTTTAGTCAGCTGCAGTTTATATATGATACTAAATCGTTAAGAATGCTGGTAAAATTCACTTACCATCCTCTTCTTCTGCATCTGCAAAACAGAAAATAAGGAATGTTAAAAAGTCATCTCACAATTGCCTCACTGCTTGGTGCTGTTGGAAATGCCCAACCCTGCTTGGGGATCACTGGGAATAATTAGGGACGATTCACAATGGTCAATTTTTCCAGTCAGTGACACCACTGGCAATTAATGAATAGTGACTTTTTCTATCCTGCAATATTCGCAAAATTCAAATACTTCTACTTGACTCTTGGTCCTCATTTTTGAGGCACACTTGGGTTTTTTTAGCATATTAAATAATTAAGAAAGGTGGTAAAACATACTCACCCTCCTGAGCTGTGGTGCCAACTGGAAAAAAAAAAAGGGGGGAAGAAATATTAAGTAATTGAGCTTCTGATATAATGCACCTTTCCTACTCCCAGGACTTCCTTTCTGAACTCAGCTGCTTGAAAGAGATGTTTATAATCCCACCTTCATGCTGAAGGCATTAGAAGTGTTCTGGTGGTGAGACAGGATGTTGTTCTGAAATTGGAAGCCATTTTTAACACAGCCTAACACAGAATGGAAACTTGAATCATTTTCCAACCCAGTTCAGAAAAAGTGTTGTTATTGCAAGCTGCACACCCAGAAATTCTGCTTTATTATCATGGAGCAAACACTGCTGGAAAATCCTGGTAAGAACCTCTGTCCTTTGCAAGAGAGAACTCACTGCAGAGTGGAACCCTGACATCGATTTAACAGTGTAAAACAGTTTATCTGTGTGGTTTTTCTGCCTTGTAGGAAACAACTTGCTCCATGGAAGGCTCTGGAGCTGGAATATTGAAGAAAGAACTTTTAGGAGGTGTGAATCAGGCCTGTGATTTCATTTAAAGGCATTTGTCTTTTTACAAAAAATAACATAAGCAAATAATCCTAGATTTGAATTCCACAGACATGGGACTTGGCTGGAGAGAAGGTGTCCTGATGGGTTTTTGTTTGCGTAGATGAATTTAAATTTGAAAACAGAACAGGCCACTGACAAACCACGTTTTCTATCTTCTCAACCATTGGTATTTGCAGCAGGTTGGCAGAGCAGTCGTATCTCATTGTAATATGTCTTAAGGAATTACCCTGCAGACTTCTCTTCCTCCTTACTGACTTCTTCAGAGCCTTGCACAGGAGCTCTGCACTTCATCCTAACCTCCTTCAAACTGCTGAGGTGGAAACTGCCACCACAGCCTCGATATCCCCTCAAGTCTGAAGCATTCACCCAGGATCCCAAAACGCTTTAAGAAAAGTGCACGGATAAAGGATAAAAACAACATGAAGACCGCGGAACCTTCCATTTCCCACGGCACCGAGCTGCAGCCCTGCTGCCTGAAGTTTGGGGACTCACCTGCACACAGCAGGAGCCCCAGGAGGGGCAGGCACTGCTCCAGCCTCATCCTCGTGTTCCTCCTCCTCCTGCTCCTCTCCACCACATCAGACTGGCATGGCTGCGGCAGGAAAGAGCACGGTGGCTTTTCAAGAAAGAGGCCCAGGATTTTTTTCCCAGAATTGTTAACAGCTTGAGTAGGGCTGGGGGACTCACTGTTTCCAGAGCAGCCAAGGCAGACCCAGACACATGAAATAAGCCCAGGTCAGGAAGTGCGGAGGCTCAAAATGTCTTCACGGGACGTCACTACCAGCAAGGGGTGGCTGCTCCGCTCTGCACCAGCTCTGCAGGGCTCGGGACAGCTCCTGGAGCTGCCCTGGGAGCAGCAGGAGGGAGAAATGAGCCAGAATCAGATTTGCCATCAGGACCTTCCCAACAGCATTCCAAAGTGAGAGTTTGAGAAGTCCCAACTGCAGCAAAGGCGCTCACGTGGAGTTACAGAACGGTCTGGGCTGCATGAGACCTTACAGATCATCTCGTTCCACTCCCTGCCATGGGCAGGGACACCTTCCGCTGTCCCAGGGTACTCCCTGCCCTGTCCAGCCTGGCCTTGGACACTCCCAGGGACCCAGGGGCAGCCACAGCTGCTCTGGGCACCTGTGCCAGGGTCTGCCCACCTGCCCAGGGAGGAATTTCTCCCCAGTGTCCCATCTGACCCTGCCCTCTGGCAGCAGGAATCCATTCCCCCTTGTCCTATTCTACAGTTTCTGATGGAGAGTCCCTCGTCATCGTCCCTGGGGTCCCTTTCAGACCCTGCAAGGTCGGAATGAAGGAACCAGAGGCACCACACGAAGCTCAGCACCCACCGACCCTGCACGGGCAGAGATCTGAGCCTGGACCTGCCAGGCTCGGACGCCGTTCCCTGCGCAGCCCCTGCGCTCTCCACGGCCCCATCCGGAGCCTTCCCAGCATCATTTCTGGGAGGCTCTCCCGCGTGGAAGTGGCCTGGCCCCACTAGAGGGGGCTCCTGCCCTGGCCAGCGCCGCTCGCAGGGCACGGTCCCTGCCCGCCGGGGCTCGGGGCGGGCACAGATCCCCTCTAGGAGGGGGACAGAGCCATCCCAGGCTCTGCTGCCCGCAGGGATGCTGGCGTGGACAGAGAGGGAATAGTGCTGTGCCCTATTGCCTTTATTGGGGTGCTCTCTTAGGCTCTCAGAGCTTTCTTTTCCTTGTTTATGTCTCCAAATGGAACATCAGAGAATTTAGGTTAGTGGCGGGTGTGGCAGGGACGTGGTGTTCTCTTAAAATTCGTAGTCCCCGTGTTTTGAAAGAAGATGGAGATGGGGAAAAGTCTGCTGGCAGAGGTGGGAACAGACCCCGTTCCCAGCCCCGGGCAGAAATAATCTTGGGAAGCGGCTGCAAATTCGCTGCTAAGCTCTGCAAATATTTTAAACACAGCCTGCACAAAGCCCTAGACTGATAAACATTCAGGGGGGCAAGGAGAGAAAAGGAGAGGATATTTTGGAATAGTGACTGAGTGGAAATCTGGGGAGATGAAGTGTTGAAAGGTTAACACAGGATCAAATTATCGCCAGGGACATGGAGCTCCGTGGTGTCTCGGAGCTCTTAGCAGGGATGTTAGCAGACACAGGGTTCTCTGTTCAATTTTGGGGACAGCCCACAGAGCTGATGTTCTCAGTGCTGTTTTCCCATCGCTAAATGGCTGAAGGGAACCCCCTCCAAACACCCAAAATCTCGGGCACCCTCCCCAACCCTGCCCTGGCACCACTGCGAAGGAAAATCAGCACCAGCCACAACTCAAAGTGATGATCCGGGATGACTTGTGGGAACGAGATGGTGAGCCAGACACAAACACTGCCACGGCCAGTGATTTATGGCCCTCGAATGCAAACATCTTTATTTTGCCGACACACAGGCTCAGATTAGTTTCACACTCTCACGACTGCCACGTGCCTCCAGCAGAGTATTTTGTGTTCCATGGAATTTCTCCCTTGTGGAGCACTGTGGGGTTTCCACAACCGTGCCTGGACTGCCCCCGGGCTGGACCCATTTTCCACTTGGCTTTTCCAAGAACTTCCCGAGCACCAGTTAATGCAGGCTCCCAATCCTTGGCTGCGACCAAGGAATGTTCAGATCATTTTCGGGTAGGTATCCGTGTTTTGGTGGGACGTTTCCAACTCCTGGATGAGTGCCCGCACTGCGGCACGGACTGTCAGTTTTGGGCTGCTCTTTTGGGGCTAGTTTGCAGGTCTTTAGCCGAACAAATGGCCCCCATTCCTTCGAGCCACCTATGAACACCTCCGGGTAAATTTTCTTTTAAGAAGAAAAAGGGGTGTGGTTTCAGGTGGCAGCTGGGAGGAGGAATGATTGCAACACAAAAGAGCAAAGGAATATGGGAGGGAGAAGAAATTAATCTTACCTTGGGAATCTCGTTGATTTAAGGGCAGAAGGGAGCGGGGCTGGGCACAGCTTGGCAGGGAGCGCGGGGCGGGGGGATTCGGGCCGGGGGAGCGCTCACCTTCCCTCGCAGGCCGAGCTGGGGGAAAGAATTTGCGCTGTTGTGCGGGGAAGACTTTGAGAAACTCATCTCTGGCCCTGTTCCCGAGAAGCCGAAGCGAGAGTGCCTCTGCAGCCCCGGATTGTCTCCCCGATGCGCGGCCGCGCCTGGCTGGGCGCTGCGCTCGTCCTTGGGGCGCAGCTCCGAGGTAAGGAAACGAAACTGTTCCTGGCCGGCCGTGCTGCTGCCTGGCTTCCCTCTCCCCATCCCTGAAATTATCTCTAGGGCAGAGGCTTCTCTCCCGTCCTTGCTGGTGTTCTTTCGTGCGGGGTTCGCTGGAAGTGGCACCCAGCGGTTGAGTTTCTTCCCCAGCAGGTTTAGGCGTGTTCCAGAGGAAGAACATTGATTTCCTTCAGTGATCTCCTCCTCAGCTCGGGTTTCAATGCTTTTTCTCTCCTGCCAGGAATCTGAACTTTACTCCCAGGCTGGTTTTTTCCTACCTTTGTTCCTAAACAATCAGGGATTGTCCAGGAGCCGCGGGTTCAGATCCTTTACACAACAAAGGTTCTAGACTGACCCGAAACTCACTTGAATTTTCAGTGGTTTATATAAAAACACCTGAATTTTAGGAATACCACACCCTCCTTTCCCGAATGCATCAGCACACAGATGTAATCTGCTTTGAGAAAAAGAATAATTAAAAGACTTGGCACCAAATCTTTGTATGGGAAACGTGATCTCCGCCAATGAAGTTTTTCACATGTGAATTGCTTCAATGGTTTGGCTTTTCAAATATTTTCCCCCTAGAGATAAGGAATTATTTGGAAGGAAGTCTTCAGTTATAAATTACTTCCAAATATGTTTTTATTATGAAATCATATTTTACAAACCTAGATAAGCTTTTTTTTTTTGCTTGAATCACACTGGGGTGAGTTAACTTCCTGAAGTGACAGGACATTATTGGTATTTTCTTTTTCCTTCACCAGCAATCCATTATTTTTTCCTATTTTTCATTTTCTTCCTTTCTTTTCCTTCCTGCTGCTTGCCCCTCTTCCAGGGGAGCATCAAGTGAGCAATGCTCACTTATTTTTAAAGCAGCAGCTGTGGTGGTTGTGGGGATGTTTCTTGGGCAAGCAAATCCACATTTACCTTGAGGATTTCCTCTAGAATTCCTCACCCTGACTGAATTTTCCTGCAGTTGCTCAGCTGGGCTGCAAACCCTCTAAAACTGGCTCTGGATGTATCAGTAAGAGCATGGGGTGCATGAGGCTGGGTATGAAGTGTATAAAGGAAAGTTCTGGCGTGAGAAATAACAATTCCTGAGTGGGTTCCAGTCCAGTTTGAAAGGGCAGGGTTGCTTTTCTGAATAAATCTACAGGACCAGCCCCCCTGGGAAGTGCCTGACACTCTCAGATTATCCACAGCCAGCACAGAGAAGGCTCCTAAGGACGGAAAGCTGATAAGGAGCAGTGATGAGCTCACTGCACACAGCNCCGTGACCCCTGTGCTCTCCCTGCAGCGCTGTGGCTGGCGGCAGCGGTGGAGGTTCACACTGCCAAGGAGGTGGTTGCTGTGAACGGCACGAACCAGCGGCTGAAATGCACCTTTTCCAGCAGCAGCCCCGTGAGCCAGCAGCTCTTGGTGACCTGGAACTTCCAGCCCGAGGACCAGAGCTCCCACGAGCCAGTGAGTGAAATCCTTGTGCTCCCTTTCAGGGTTCATATTTGCCCCAAAAAGCAGTCCCGGCTGTGGGTGCGGGACACACCTGAAACCCACAAGTACATTTGTGCATTTGTCACCGGTAATGATTAATCCGAGTTCTGTTTATGACCCTGCTTAAAAAACACTCTCATGTTTAGTTTTGGGTGATCAGGGTTAAAATATTTGTGGTTTGATGAAGCTGGAGCTGCTGACGCCGCAGCTGAGCCCTGTCTTAGGGACATCCTGCACCTCACGTGGCTTAGAGTGCACAAGAATCTCCCAGGTGCCTTCCAGCCCAGGCCATTGGATGTTCCTGTGATTTTTGTAGGTATTTTACTACCTCAAGGAGCCCCACAAGCCCCCGTTCGGAAGGTTTAAAGAGAGAGTCACCTGGGATGGGAACATTGAGCGCAATGATGTTTCCATCATCATCTGGAACCTGCAGCCCACTGACAACGGCACCTTCACCTGCCAGGTGATAAACTCGCCAGATGTCTACGGCACCATCGGGGAGGTGCGACTCCGGGTTGTGCAGAAAGGTGAGAGGCCAAGGAACAACGCAGGGGTTGTGGGGATTTAGCCAGTGTGGCCTTCCTCCACATCTGGGAAAGCTCGGAAAGGGGCTCTAAGGGAAAGCATGAGGGGAAAAGAGGAGCCTAAGGAAAGGTTTTATTCACAGATACAGGATCTCAGCCTCGTTCCTCCTGCGTGTCCCTCTGGTTCATCCCTCTGTCTCTCCCCATGCAGTGAGTTTCTCGGAGATCCATTTCCTGGCTGTGGCCATCGGATCTGCCTCTGTCCTGATGATCATCGTGGTGACAGCTGTGATTATCTGTCGGCAGCACCGCAGGAAAGCGCGAGACAAGAGGCTCGAGGTGGCAGACACTGAGCTGTAAGGACACAGAGGGAGGGAGAGGCTCTGGGAGAGCTTGTCAAGTTTATCTCCACGGCCTTTCTGAATTATTGGCTTGGACCCTGCGCGGAGCATCTGCAATGCAAAACTGCCAACCCAATTAGCGATAATTGGCTGCGTGCAGGCAGAACAGGGCCCCAGGATGGACAAGCTCTGCAGTCCTCATTTGGCTCTTGCCCTTCTCGGTGGCCCCTCAGTCAGAAGGACCCAGCTGCTGAGGTGGTGGCTGCAGATGACCGCCCTGTCCCTGGATCTGTGGTCACCACACTCACCGTGTCACCTTAGGGGTGCTCTGTGGGACTCGGGACACCCTGCTGCTCAGCATGACACTGATTTGGGCTTTTTCTTCTCTTTTTTCCCTCATATTTTTATAACAGTAAAGAAAAGGAGAGCCTGAAGATGAAAGAAGAAAAGGAACCCATTTCACTGGAAGATTAAAGGTCTTTGCTGGTGTGCACAATGCAGGTATCCATCCAAACCTCCTCTCAGTAATGTCTCAGTGTGACTGTGGACTCTCCCAGACAGATTCCCTTGGGTATTTCACTGCTGTTCACAGTCAGAACTGAGGCCACAGTCACACTTTGCTGTTGAGGATTCTTCAGAGACAGCTGAACAATCCCTGAACAATCACAGCCTCTTAAATGTACAAGAGATTCCTCCACCCTGCTGTTGAGGAGCATTTGTAGGAAAGCCATTGTTGCTCCTTTCCATGGCATTCCTGCTTTGTGGATGAAGAGGAATGAATTACTTCCCCTTTGTCAGTTTTGAATCTGTTTTTTTGATTACGTTTACCATTATTGTTTTAAAATTGCTGCAGGAAAACTGGAACTGTTTCCATATTCACTAGCTCTGCTTAAGCATGTCAGCATAAATTTTACCCACAGTTTCTGAGGTCAGCAGTTGCCTCTATTATTTTGGTTTTTGTCAATAACCCTGAGTAATGGCTGTTTGTTTTTCTTATAATCTTTCTTCTCAGGTACTTCCAAAGCAGCTGGTGAAAGCTTGTAATTTGGGGAGGTAGAACAAAGCTGGATGACAGACACCCCACGCTGCCAGTGTGGTACCTCTGCTCAACCTGAAAGTCTTGCACGGAAGGATGGTGACTTTCCATGAGTTGTGAATTCCCTTCAGCGAAGCCAAGCAGGAGGAACTTGCCCCATGAACAAAGAACTTTCCTTCATCTTCTCACCTGTGCAATGCGAGCGAGGCTTCTGTGGAAGATGAAAGTGCCAAGATAGCTGCCTGAGCTGAGGGCTGGGAGCTCTTGGAGCAGATGCACTCTCGCACCTTAAAAACCACAACGTGCCTTTGTGTTGCCCTGTTTTTCCTCCCTGACATCCTGAAAAGGAAGACTGAGCAGTGAGGGCTCAGCTGGCACAACAAACATGCTTGGAGTCCCTTTTCCACTTTAGATGGACAGTGTTAGAGCTGGGCAATGCGTGCTGTTTGTTATTCGGGGTAACATTCACCAGCCAGGGTGGTTTTCACATCCATCTCTTGCAGCTTTGGGAGATTCTGTGGCTCTGGGGGCTGAGGAGAGTTTCCTGCCTGGGTTCAGCAGCTCCTCTCCTGTTCCCATTCCCACTCTCACTATCCCAGTGCTCCCCTCTGTTCCCCTTAGCTCCAGCCCCCAAAACCACAGAACCCGTGGAGCTATAATGGTATTTAACCAGCCCCAAATCAATTCTGTTACAGCATTTACCCAACCCTAAATCAAAGCCTTGACCTGTTTGTTTGTAGGGTGCATTTATGGCTTTATAGCATGTCACGTGCTAGTGCTGTTCCCTGGCTGTTTTCATTTTCACTCACCTGTGTTGTAAATAAACGCACTTTGCTGAGAGTTTTGCTGGTGTGGAGGGTGCCCCTGACACCCCAAATGAGCAGATTTGCCCCCAAAATTGGATTTGTTAGCCGGTGTGCAACAAGCCAAGAACAAAACACTTCAGAAGGACACTGATTATTGATTTCAGAGCAGCCCAAGCCTAGGTGCTCAGCAGTGTCCCACAAACCCAGCAAAGCCCACTGCATTTCTCACACCATCATTTTTGCACAGAAATTCAGTTAATAACTTTCCAAGCACAGCCCCTCTCCTATTAATTATTAATTAGGTATTAATTCTCATACAAATCATGTAGCCCCAGCAAATACCCAGTCATTCTCAGGGCCAGGTCTTGTTGACCTGTAGGTGTGATTTTTTGGTATTATAATCAAGATAGTTCAGCTCTGGGATACCTAACCTTGGGTATTTTGCCCAGTTAGCAATGTACACACAGACACACGTCCACAGCTTGGTTTAATACATCATTAGAACTTGTTAGTTCCGGCATGTCCTTGGTTAGGGGATGCAGCTGCTGCCTGCTTCCCTGATTAGGTCTCCTCTTTTTTGCTGATTACGCTTGAAAGTATGGAAATCTCGCAGCAAGAAACGTCCTGACTTGGGATAATCC
>VZRL01001580.1:58006-83096 GCA_013397895.1 Origma solitaria | reverse complement strand
GGCGGTGGATGGTCGGGGGCCGGTGGGAGGCTCGGGAAGCGCCGGAGCATCACGGCAGCCGGACGGGACAGAAGTGGCTGCACACACTGGAAACAAGGACTGGGAGTACTCGGTGCTGTGGGGAGATTTGTGACCCAGTGATTTGGAAATTCGGGCGCTGTGGCAAAGAAACGCAGAGCAGAATTGCCTTAAAGTACCTAAAGCTGGTACTTTGGAACTTGTCAGAGGCCCAGCTGATTCCTTTTCTCGGCTCTTTATCTCCACATCGAAATATCTGTGGGCTCTTGGAGGACCTTCACAGATGGTTTATTTAGAGCCCGTTCCGGTCTCATGGAGAATAGTTCGGGGAAGTTTTCTGCTTTCCCTCCAATTTCATCGTGGGAGAGGGAGTCACTACTGTGCTTTAGTATTTGAATTCTGGTTGGCCTGCACGTGTGTTGGCGCTTTTGGGACAATTTTGCACCTCCCAAGTAACAAGAAATTAATCCCCGCCTTTTGTGCCTGTTCCATCAGGTGTCTGCAATGTCCTCTCCCTGGAAATTAAAGCCAGTGCTAAAGTCCGAGCGTACGTGGGTGAGCAAGCGCTGCTGAAATGCTCCTTCAAGTCCAGCTCCCCCATCACGGACAGCCTGCTGGTGGACTGGACCTACCGCCCCCTCACCGGTGGCCAGATGGAGACAGTAGGTGGAGCAGGGCCAGGCCTCTGTGCATGCTGAAAACCTGAATTTTCTGTTTTCTTTGCTGGGCTGCTCCCTCACTTTGTGGTTTGGGAGCCTCATTGTTGCCTTCTTTCCCTTGTAGAATTCCTTTGGTGTTGACTGGGTGAAAAAATATTCTATGTAAATAGAAACCTATGTAAATACAAAAATATATACAAAATAGTAATCATAGAGTGGATAAATGTTGGGGTTTGCCACAAGTGCTGCATTGCGCACTGTACAGAATAACTGTAAAGATTTGACTGGCACTTTGTTTCTCTTACAAAGGAAATATTCTTTCCAACTTTTTAATGTGTCATCATTCCTTTATATTTACAATGCAAAATTCCTTTATTTTCACAATGCAAAAAGCAGTTTATTTGTTTTCTTGGATGAGTGTTTTATTGCCGCAATTATTGCTTTTCCCTCCTTGCAGATTTTCCATTATCAGTCCGTTCCACACCCCACAACAGCGGGGAGGTTCAAAGACAGGATCTCCTGGGTTGGGAATGTTGCTAATGGTGACGCTTCCATCGCTATCGAAAGCCCTGCGCTCAGTGACAACGGGACCTTCATCTGCAGTGTGAAGAACCCTCCAGACATTTATCACAACATTCCCCAGACCGTGCTGGTGGTTACCGAGAGGGGTAAGGCTCCCTGCCCACAATTTGGCCTCGTCTGAGTGACAGAGTTGCTTTGCGGGATCTTGGAATTCTGAGCATCGCGTGGGAAATGCTCCCTGGAGTTTCAGCAGGGGTTACCTCAGCTCCACTCTCTGAGCTCAGTGCTTTGAGAATTATTGAACTGATTTGGGGCAGGAAGGGACAGGGGAAGCTGTGGTGATAACAGGAATCAAAAGTGTCCCTTTGTTCAGAAGTTTCAGCCTCCGCAAATTACGGCAGAACAAGTTAAACATTAAGGAAACGCTGGCCTAAAAATAATCTTCACATCAGAGGCGCTGATTGTCAGTAATAATTTCCTCATCTGTCCTGCGTGCCAGCCCTGCCCCAAATTCCCAGTTCAGCCGTGCTGATAGAACTGTGTCATGCCCTGCCTTCCTTTGCAGCTCCTGCAGCTGAGCGCCCGCCTGGGCTGGGTTTGGTGGCAGGAGCCACGCAGGTTTGGTGGCAGGAGCTCACGGGTTTGGTGGCAGGAGCCCTATAGATTTGGTGGCAGGAGCCGCATGGGTTGGTGGCAGTTTGGTGGCAGGAGCCCTATAGCAGCCCCGCGGGTTTGGTGGCAGGAGCCACACAGGTTTGGTGGCAGCAGCACCACAGATTTGGTGGCAGCAGCCGTGCAGGTTCGGTGGCAGGAGCTCATGGGTTTGGTGGCAGGAGCCGCGCAGTTTTGGTGGTAGCAGCCCCACAGATTTGGCTGTTTTGAGTCTGCCAGCCCCATGTTTCACATGAAAGGCCACCCAGCCGTGTCCTGAGCGAGTTTTTGTCCCAGAGGCTCAGCAGAGCTGTGTCTCATTGCAGGCCTGTCCTTCCAGCTGACCTCAGCAGCCCTGCTGTCCATCGTGGTGTTTGTCCCTTCCGTCATCGTGTTCATTCTGCTGCTGGTGAGGATGGGAAGGAAATTCCGGGTGCTGAAGGAGAAAGGAAAACCTGGCTACAAGAAATCCTCCATCGAAGTGTCTGATGAGTAAGTGCTGGCTGCAAGCTGGAGCCTGTATTTCCACTTTGGGGTGTTGGCACAGGCACGAGGGATGATTTCCCCATTGTCCTTCAACACAAATTGTCTGCAATTCAGTCACTGGTATATGCTTCTCACCCAGCAGCCAGAAACCTTTGGGAAATCCCCATTTTGGATAATCCCCCATAAACCAAGCGCTGCACATCCTCTTTTTTCTGTCATTCGTGTGAGGAATGCCGTGGAACTGAAGCTGTTTTGGGCAAGACGCTATTTCACTTCTGTAATCGGGTTTATTTTAGCCTGAGTCAGCGGGGTATTTTGCATGTGTGAGGTTTGTGTTCTGTATTTTGATATTAAATCCCCATAACAATAAAATAAATTGAATAATGCTGTCTGTGGTGGCCTGAGCAGAGATGCCAGGTACTGCAGGAGCCTTGGAGATTGAATCTCCTCCTGCTCTGGAGAGGATTCTGCTCTGGGAAGGTTCAGTAGAGAGAAAGACAAGGCAACAGTGCTGCTGCAGGAGCTGCACCTGGCGTCGAAATTACTTCAGTACAACAATTCCTTGCAGAATTATTTTTTTGCTGCAGTCTTTTAACGTTCTGATAGGTGGTGTAAGATTTGCCAGCGAAAAAGCAACTTTTGTTTTACTCTCTGTGGCACTTAAGTGAAATATCTGCCTTCAAAATGAGGCACCAGGCAGTTTTCAGTCATTTTGGTTTTGCTGTGCAGAGTCAAAGGCTTTTCACCACGACGAAAAACCTTCAGTCCCACGTGGTATAACCAGAATTCACAGTCCAAAGGAGATATTGGAATGTCTAGGGGTGGAAAAGTCCAACTGATCTGTGCTTTTCCTGCAGGCCTGAGCACACAGACGCAGCCTGCTGCGGGGGGAAGCTCAGGGAGTGGTGTCTGAACTGTGTGGTAAGTGGAAAGTCGGTGTTTTCACAGTGGTTTTGCCAACTTGGGTGCTCAAAGGAGGTGCTAAGAGCAGCAGGGAGAGTGCCATAACACCCCTGGGTGTCCAAGGTGTGTCCCAAATGGCTCCTCGGAGCTCCCCAGCTGCTGGCAGTGAGAGCTGCTGGTGGTACTGGTGGGGAAGCTGTCATGAGATCCATCAAACTGATTTTTCATTTGACTTGATTGGAATCAAAGCTGTCGTTCTAAGATGAGAAATCAGGATTGAAGTGCCAGCTGCTGCGGGGCTCCTTTAGGGGCTCAGAAGAAGCAGTTTGGGGCTGGCAGTGCCCTGGTGGGGAAGGGAGGCAGTGACCCCTCAGCCACCGTGTTTTTGCAGAGGTGGTGGAGATCTTCCTCCTTTTGCCTCGCTTTCATTGCGACAGAGCATTGCTAAACCCCCGTGGTTTGTTTGTTTCTGGTTTTTGTTTGTTGTGCTCTCTGAAGTGGTGGCTGCCTTCTCATCCTGCTCCTTCTCTTCCCAGCCCAGCAGCAGCTCCTGAGTGCCTCGTGCTCCTGAGTGCTTTTCCACCCTCTGCCCTTGTTCTGTGCGAGTCCTTCCTGCTGGAATCACGAGTGTGGCACATTCCAGAGTAATGCCCAATTTGAGAGGGCTTTCATTCCTTCACCTTTTCCTCAGGGGCACCTTTGCATCTCATGTGCAGTCAGGACGTTGTGTTAGGGAGGGTTTAAATATGTGTTGCTTGATTCACTCCCTTAATGCCAGTGATTTAAAATGTCCTAAATGCCCAAGCCTTCAGACAGGCTTGTGCTGATGGTTTCTATTAGATACAGGATGAAAAACAGGCAATTACGTAAGTTGAACATAAAATATTTACAGTTGTGCATCAGGCACAGCAGGTACAGAGCTGCAGTGTTGGGAATGAGGTTTTGGAGAGGTGCAGGATGCAGGAAATGCTTTGTGCCAGAGGCTGTTCCAGGTGACTGGAATTTCTGATCCTGGGAATCAGGGAGACACCAGGTGGAGCCATGGGAAAGGATAGCAGCCCCGCGAGGTGAGGGAAATGCTGTCAGGAAGTGGGAGATCTTAAAAGTTGAAAAATGTCTCCTCATCCTTTGGGAGGAGTCAAATTGGAACGATAAAATCCTGCTGCTTTCATGTAGAGTATTTTGTCAGGTTTGATCCTCTGCTGTCTGATATTGAAATATTTATCTGATCAGGTCTCTGAGAACGCTGCCCCACTCATTTTAATGGTTCTGCATGTTTGAGGTTTCTCTAATGTGCTTTTTTCATGCTTAATATGTGACCAAACAATTAAAATTGCAAAGCCAGTGGAAAATCTCTTCAGACTCAAAATGTCTGGAGTGTCAGTGAGATTTCCCTTGCAGAGCTGAGGAGTTTGGGTGAGTTTCCAGCTCAGAGCTGCAGAGCTGCTCGTGGGAACACCATCAAAAGAGTCCTGTGGTTACAGCAAGAGACGATGGGGCACTGAGAGCGTGTGGTTGTCAGGGCTGAAAAACAATAATTTGTGCTGCTCTGGACAGTGTCTGCGCGCTGGTGCTGCACTTTCTGGTTCATCCTCAGCTGCTGCTCCTCTTCAAACACATTTCACGTGTGCGTTATGCCGTGGTGACTGTGTCAGGGAGAAGTCAAACAGATTTAGCACTATATTTATATTTATATTTATATTTATATTTATATTTATATTTATATTTATATTTATATTTATATTTATATTTATATTTATATTTATATTTATACCAGTGTTTTGGCAAGTCCTCTGTCCTGTTCAAGCACAGCAGCATTTCTGGGAAGCATTTAGGCCTTTGGCTGAACTCATGACTTCGTTCATGTCTTCACTCATAGTCTCAATTTCTCTCCATGATCCCCATTTAGGACACGGATGAGGAGGATCCATACTGATGGAAGACTGAAGCTCTGGAGAAGGACTAGAATTACAGCACTGAAAATCATGGTTAGATCCTTCCAGAGGCTGCTGGATAACCAGTGTGGGCTGAAAGACGTGCTCTGCTCTCGGTGGATTGGAAGAATAATGCTGATGGGATAATTCACTTCTATTTAAGCACAAAATAATGATTTCTTTTTTTAAAAAAGTCTTTCTAATTTATTGGGGAAAAGAATGTCTTACCCTCACTTTTGCAGTGCCTACAGTGTCGATGTGCCTTGGTTTAGCTGCAAATTGGTTTGATTTATTGGTTTGATTTTTTGGTGACATCCCTCCTTTCCTGAGCCCTTGAAGCAAAAGCTGCTCCAGCTCTCTGGGCTGCTCATCTTTGGATATTTATCCTCAGGTTTTTTGGAACATGTTGACTCAAACCAGTTTGATGAAGTGGTACCTGGAATCCTCTGTCTTGGAGTGAAGAGAACCTACTGCTTTTGAAGTATTTTTTTGTTTTTTCAGCTGCATCACTGGGTACCTCTCTTTCTACTCGTAGAAGTGAATCACAGTTCATAGAAAACTTTTTTTTTTCCTTTTTTAATCAGGAATGCAAATGGGGACTCTGTTTCTGGGGACACATAACCCCATCTACCTCAGCCATGGACTCAAGCACTGCCCAAAGGAATGCTCTGTTTGCAGTAGTTGTTTTCTTCCTCCCTTCTTCTAGGACCCATTTTAGGGAAATGGTTAATCGCACAGCATTACTTCCCCTCAAGGGAACTTCCTCTTTCACCAGCCTTATCCAGCAATGAATGGCAGAGAGCAGTGGAATTCATTCACTCAATCCCTAAAAAGCTGCTTCCTTTCTGTATTAGTCAAATATTCTCCTTTTACAGATGGGCTATAGGTTTATTGTTGATTTTAATGTGCCATTACCAATAAATTGCATTATTTCGTTCTGGACTGTGGCTCTCTTTATTTGGCTAAATACAGCTGAACTCTTAAAACTGCCGTCCTGAGGTATAAAAATTGTCACGTGGTGACGGGTTAAGGTTTTTAGGGAGCAGATTTGACCCAAAAGGGAGCAGGGACCAAGTTCCCCCTCAGCATCTCTGTGCTGGCTGCAGGTTTCAGGTGCAGAGAAGCTCCTCACTGAGAAGTAGGTCAGCTGAAGATCTGTGCCTCCAGATAAAGAAATACACTTTTCTCCTGTCTACTCTAAAGCAATATTTAAAACATTTGTGCTCCCTGGTGACTCAACATCTTTGTCAGCCAAAACTTTCCTGGGAAAGGCTGGTGGGGGGATCGTGTGGCCCTGGGGGAAGTGGCTTTGCTGTTCCACTCTCAGCACTCGCACGACTTCCCTGTGGAAACCACAGGCCCTTTTTTTGCTGTAAAATGTTGGATTTCAGCTGTGACTCTTCAGCTGGGAGCGTGCTGGATCCTGGGAAAATGTTCCTGGTGCAAAGTTGAGCTGCCACCTTGGAGCTGTGACCGGCGCTGACCTTCCTCTTCCTCTGCCGCCCGTATGGAAATTTGTTGGTGCGCCATGGAACCACTGATACGGGAACAGAGAACAGGAGGTGCTCTGGTGTTTCGAGGGAAGAGGAAGGGTGAAATTGGGTTTTCAAAGTGGCCGTGGGGGGATGCAGGGATGAACAGCAGTGTCTGGGGGTGTTCCTGCTGGGACAGGCAGGTCCAGGAGCAAGGCACAGCCATTCCCCAGTGGTGCTGCTCCTCACAGGGACAAGTGAGGAGCAGTGACAGTTCTCTACCCAGCTCTGATCCCCAAAAACAGAGCAGGAGCGAGCACAGGCTCCCTGCCAGGAGTCTCTGTGTCCTGGGCTGGGCATCGTGGCTGGTCAGGCCAGTGTGCCACGCTGGGCATGAGCCACATCTCTGCCGTGAGTGCCTCCTGGAGCTGCCCCCTCGCCCCTGTCGGGGAGGTGCAGCTGCAGCTGCTTTCCCCTGGCCCTTGCACATCCGTATTTGTTGTTCTGCTTTCTCTCGCATGTGAAAGTGACCACCAGACTCAACCTGAAAGAACCAGAGGCTGCCGAGGAAGGTCTTGCATGTGCAGCGTCGAGATGATTTAGCAACTGATGCACGTCCTGTGAATCAGTCGCAGAAGAACCCTTCGTGCAGGAGAGGCTGACTACCCCAGGCCACGCTAGGTGAGTATTTTTTGCTGTAATATTTATTTCTGGATGTTTTTTTCATTTGTTTTTCCCGAGGAGAGAATCAGGGGAAGAGAAGTACTGGTGACTGGGATCCCATGTGCTAAAGTAGGGAAATGTCAAGGCCCTGTGGTTTCTGTGTCCTTTTTTCCCCCATCTGCTTGGGCAAGGCGATTTGGATGTGTCAGCACTGAAACACAGACAGGCTGGTGAGTGGGTGCTGGCTCCAGCTGGTGCCTCACCCTCTCCCTGCTGTGTGCCCCAGGGGGAGATCCTGCAAAAATCTGTTCCCAGACAGCACCAGAATTCCTTCTCAAAAACAGGGCAATACATCCAGCAAGGACTTGGTGGCAAATAAGGCCCAGCAGCTCGGCTGCAGGGAATTTCTGGAGGTTCTGGGTATAGAAATCCCAGCTTTCTGCAGCTGAGGACTGTTTTTTGGGCTGGCTGCTGCATGGGGGTGGTCCTGGGGGGATGCAGCTCTGCAGGTTTGGCAGTGTCTCTGGAAAAGTAGGATGCTGTGCCTGCTGCCCTGAGCTGTGCTGGCCCAGCTGAGGGCCCTGGGGCTGAGCAGGAGTTGTGTTTGTAGGTCGTGTGTGCAGCAGCGTGGGCTGTGCAGCAAAGTGTGTCACGGCAGAGCTGCAAAGAGCACGGCAAACCACACGAAAACCCAGCCCCAGAGGGGTCCTGTGTTTTGAGAGGCCGATAGGAGAGAATTCCAGAAGGTTTGCTGCCACTACTCGGGATTTTTCATTTGTGGAAAGGGCAGGGTGATGAAGGCACAAAGCTGTAGTGACTTTTTCAGCCTAGAACTGAACCAAGGGTCCCCAGCAGCTGATTCTGGGCCTGCAATCCCTGCCTGAGGCTGATGTGGAGATCCTCTCACTTGCACCATGGAGTGAAAAAGAGAGAAGCTACCAAGATGCCAGAGATGATTCAGCTCTTGTCTTTCTATTTAATTTCCACAGAATTGGAAAATATGTGCTGGTTATGGCAGCCTCAACTCCAGCTTCACGTGAGGGTTCTCTGGGCAGGAGAGATTCTCTCAGTAACTTTTTACCTTGAAATAAGATTTGAATGGCCACCTCTGGGAATCATGGAGCAGGGACAGGGCAGGCAGGGCATTGACTCTTGCCTTCTTTTGGATGCTGACTTGTTTCCAGATTGCTGGTGGTGACAGCCACTCCTTCCCTGGGCCGCAGGACAAATCCACGATGCGTAGAGAGGAGATGTCAGCTTTATTCTGAGAGATGTGGAGCTGCTCAAGCTGAATGCAGGGACCAGATGTGGCACTGCTGCAGCAGAACCTCTCACCGTGTGCAGCACCCAGGGTGAGGGGTTAGTTCTGGAGCAGGGGGTCTGTGCCTTAGGACCAAACTTCTCTGATTCTGTCCCATTAAAAACATCTGATTGCTTTGGGAGCAGAGCCAGCACCTGTGAACATCTCAGCTCAGATGCAGAGGCTCGACCCCCAAACCACCGGAAAGATTTGTGACTTAGGGGAAAACATGAAGGGGTTTAGGCTGAGCCCTTTTCCCCACACTCGCTCTTCCTTTCCAGGCTCAGCACAGGCTCAAAAAGCAGAGCCCTGCTCCCTGCCCTCTGTGCTGTGCTGACTTTCAGCCTCCCAAACTGAGAGGCTGCACATCAGAGCCTTTCTCTGACCTTGAGCCAGCCCTTGGTGTCCTGCCACAGGGGCACCGGAGCATGTGCCACCTCTGCTGTTCTTTTCAGATCGAGATGAAGGTGTTGCTGAGCCTGACCCTGACCCTGCTGCTGACATGGCTGGGTAAGCTCTAACTTTTATTCCCTTCTGCTTTTGCTCTGAGACCCATCAGTTCCTCTCCTCCTGTGGTGAGAACCCCTCGGAGCTGCTCCTCTGCTGGGTGCCAGACCGTCCTCTGCCCCTGTGTGTGCTGCATCTCCCCTTCCTGCAGACCTCCCCTATAGATCAGTTTAAACTGCACAGCCATCCCCCTGGATGTGCCCTGCGTTTAGGCTCCAAGGCTTTGAAAGGAGTGGGACTGCTTCACCAAGGCTAAATACAGGGAGAGGTTTCCCAAGGTATTGATTTTGGCTGTGCTCGAGGCAAGCAACTCCCTTGGTCTTCTCCGCTGGCAAATATTTGTCATTTTCAGCTCCGCAGCTGGTCAAGACCAACAGAACTTGTTTGGGAAGCTGCAGCACTTTGCATTCATTATTTACAGGGTTTCAGACAAACAAACACTTGGTGCTTGGCCAGGGCCCAGCCCTCGGTGGTTGTGGACAGGCTGAGCAGAGCGGCTCAGCCATGAGGTTGAGCCTACCTGTCTGAGCAGTTCCCCTCTGAATCATCTCAGCCAGCTCTCAGCAGCAGCAGCAGAGCCTCAGCCTGCCCTTGCAGTGCCACTGCAGCCTCTGAGGCAGGTGGGGTTTCTTCTGACGAGCTCCAGTGATGCTTTCTGCCCCACTCGTTTCAGAGAATCGTTTAGTTCAGAAAAGACCTTTAATCCCCTTCCTGCCGCACACTCTGCAGCCCAGCGAGCGGCAGCTGCTCCGTACAGGTTGTGTCAGCTCTGGGCTCTTTGATGTTCCCCTCGTTTGCTTTCTTCCCCCACTGTCCAGCTGCTCTAGAAACCCCAAGCTGTGGTTACGTGGCCAGACAAGCTCAGGTCTGGAGCCTATGAGCCAAGGGGAAGGAAGCCAAATGGGCAGTGAGGGAGGAACTGAAATGTGTGTGAAGCACTCGAATTGCCCCTGGCCTGGTACAGATGAGAGCAGCACAGGTTCTCCCAGCTGGTGACTCACAGGCACAGCCCTGCAGGAGCTGCAGACTTTGGCTCCGAGGCGTGGAGGGCAGGGGCTGTGCTTCCCAACTTCCCTTCGGCTGGATCACACGCGCAGCAGCCCTTGGTGTGGCGGCGGGAGGATGTGCTGCCCCACATCCCAGGCACGCCACGAGCAAGGGTCAGGCACGGGCTCGGCCTCTGCACTGGTCAGTGCCGTGAGCCCCAGGCTTCCCTGGAGACGAGATAGCGATGGGGACAGGCAGGCTGCAGCTGGCCATCCTCCCCGGGCTCATCCTGCTGTCCTTGTCCCCGGCAGAGCGATGCAGCGGGGCTGGCTCGGTGTTCATGGAGCCTCAGCTCCGAGCTAGGGCTGGGGACTCTGTGCTGCTGCGGTGCCTCTTCCTAGACCCCGACAGCAAGGGATGGACCCTGCTCAAGGTGGACTGGCTGCACAAGGCAGGAGCTGGCACTCAGGTGGGTCAGGACGGGGGTGACAGGGGAGGGGACGTGGGGGCTGGTGACAGGTGAGCAAGGCAGCCATGGGGAGGCTGTGGGGAAGCCCATGCTGGCCCAGGCCACGAGGGAAGGAAGTTTCCATGAGAGGAAGAAGGGACAGGACACCTCCGTGTGGCCCCCGCAGCACCAGGGAAGTGCAGGTCCAGGGTTTTCCCGGAGTGTGGGAGAGAGCCGGGCTCTGTGCGAGGAGAACTGTTGCTCTGTTTTTCTGATATTCATGGAGGTTCGCAGAAGCTCGCAGGGAAGTCAGGCAGGCAGGACTTAAGATGGCAATTGAGAGATCTTTATTTACAAAAGTTTCTTTATATAAGCATTAATAATCTACCAACTATTGGTCGACAGTTTTCCACCCACCAAAACGATAGGTTACAAGTCTACAACATCCAGTACCAAAACAATAAGATTAGAAAAGTACAGAAATGCAACTTATCTCTATTCTCCACGAGAAAGAAAAGAAAGATTCCTAAAACAGTGCAACTACAGAGAACAACCCCCGGGGAGAGGGAGAGAGTGTGGATTGAGGGCTCTCGAGGAGGGACAGGGCACCTGAGCCTCCTCTCACCTGATGCCATCTGTGCCCCGGCAGGAGGAGATGGTGTTTTTTTACTACAGCAACCACGGCGTCCCCGTGGGCCGCTACAAGAACCGGGTGCAGTGGCAGGGGAACATCTCCGGCTGGGACGGCTCCATCCTGCTGCGGGACGTGCGAGTGAACGACAGCGGCACCTACGAGTGCGAGCTGCGGCTGCTGCAGAACAGCTGCGTCTTCAAGAGCCAGACGGTGCTGCTCGTCAGCCCCGCGGTGCCCAGAGGTGCGTGCCGTGCCCCGGGGCGGCTGTCCCGCAGCAGGGCTGGCGTCCCCGCGGTGCCATCCCCTGCCTCGGTGTCTCCCCGGCAGAAGGAGCAGCGGAGGGCGCTGAGGATGCCGCGCCCCAGAGGGACTCGGGGTTCTGGCCGGCCGTGGTGGGCTGTGGCTGCGTGGCTGTCGTGGTGGCGTTCCTGGCCGGGCTCTGCGTGAGGAAGAGGTACCGACAGCGGCTCTGGGCTCACGGGGATGAGCAGGCACCTCCCTGCAGCCCTGCCGAGCTGTGCCCCGCGGGAGGGCTCTCAGGTGCGAGGGTTCAGCTGCCCAGGTGTGGGCTGCAGGCTCCTGCTGCCATCTAGTGTCACCTCACCCTGGCCGCTGTCCCCTCGGCTCCCAGACCTCCTGGGCTGTGCCAGCCCGGGGATGGCCTGGCCCAGGCATGTGCGCAGGGATGTCAGTGTCCCGGGAGAGGGAGGGAGGGACCGGAGGAGTGGGGGATGCTTCTCGCCAGAGGTGACACTGCTGCTGCCTTCCTTCAAGGTTTGCAGCTAACACAGCCCTGGAGAGGATGGGGAAGAGCAGCAGCAAGAACAAAGCAGAGGTGAGAGCTGAGAGTGGAGGGATCACTGGGGTTGGGTGTGTGGGCTCAGGGCTGGGGAGGCCGAGGGGAGGGGATCCCACACTGCCCAGGTGCCATTTGCTGGCCAGCTCCAAGCACGGCTCTCGTTGCTCGCACTGTAACCAGGGTGAGGCAGTCCTCGTGTGCTTGGGGCTGCTCGGTTCCAAACACCCTGATCTGCCCTTGCAGGAAGCAATTTACTCCTCAATCCCTGGAGCTGAGGTACCCAAGGCTGAGCAGGAAGCGAAGAAGAAGAGGAGAGCTGAGGACACGTACATAACCATGGTGAGCAGCAGGCATGGTGGGACCCCCACATCGCTGTCCCCATCCCCAGGGTCACGGCATCCAGGGCCTCCCTCCCCATGCCAGAACCCAGCATCCCTTGCCCCCTGCACCCTCCAAACACACCCTGACACCTGTGGTGAGGCTCACACCCTGTCCCGTGCTCCCTGCAGCACCCCTCTCACTGCCGGGGCAACGGCGTCTATGTGGAGCTGGCCAAGAGGGCGATCCCGTCGGAATGGACGGCACAGGGGACACAGGGGGATGGACAGAGCGAGGAGCCCCCCAGCAGGCCAGAGGAGGCACTTCCCTGGGCTCCAGAGCAGGAGAAATAGCTGTGCTGTGGGATGGCAGCCCCTTATCCAGGCGTGCCCAAGGCACCTTTGTCCCTCTGAGGACTGAGAACTGGTGAAACGTCACTCCATGCTCCGTGCCAGGGCACTGCTGGGCACAGCCCACCCCAACTGTCTGCAGGGAACCAGGGGAGACTTGGCTCTTGGCCCCTGGTCTCTGGAGAGGGGCATAGTGGGCACAGCCTCACGCTCCAGCTTTGATCCTGGCTCAGGATAAGGATCTCCAAGGGGGGAGATGCAGTGGGAGCTGTCACGGTATTTTTCTGAAGGTAATAAAACTCAGGGAGTCTTCCCTGACCCTGTCTTAATTTTACCTCCTGTCTGAGCATGTGATGTCCAAGTGTGCCAAAATCTGCCTGGCCCAGGGCCTGGGAGCCCCTACACCCACGTGCAGCCTCGCACAGGGCACCCGCCAGCTCCAGGCGGGAGCAAAGCCAAACGGGACAAAAAAGGGGTCCCTTGGCAGCAGGGTGAGGTCAGATGGGAGCAGGACAGACCCCGCGGGCAGTGGGCGCCCCCACGGGTGTCCCCTGGCCATGGGTCAGCAGCCGGGCCATGGGCAGCGCTGGCCGGGGGAAGCCCAGCCACCCCTCCCGGGCCCCCGGGGCAGCGTCGGGGCGGGCGCTGGCGGTGCTCCCGCGCTATCTCTGGGTGTCGGGAGCTATCTCCGGGTGCCAGGCTCTATCTATAGATGTTTGACACCTCCAGGTGCGGAGGGAGCCGGGACCCTCCACCTCCCACCGCTGCCGGGAGACTGCAGCGCTGCGCTGCGCTCCTTGGTTCTCGTTGACACCCTGCTCTCTTTTCCCGCAGGCAGCCGCGGCATGGGATTCGGTGCGAGCCAGCCCCCGGAGCTGCGTTTGGGGGGTCGGGGAGTCGCATAGGGCCTTTGTAGGGTCGTGGCAGCCTTAGCAGCAGAGCAGGGGGGCTCTGCCTGCCCGGTGTGCGTGGGGCAGTGCTGTGAGTGCAGTGAGTGTTTGATGAGCGGGGCTGGACACTCTCATTCCTTCCCTCCTGGCTGTCCTGCTGCCCCTCCTGACTCTGCTCAGACTCTTTGCATCCCTCCTGCCCCCCTGCTGCCCCTTCCCTCCCTCGCCAGAGCTCTGCTGCACAGGCACCAAGGTGTGCCCTGGCTCCCGGGCATCCCTCGCCTCCGTCCCCAGCGATGCTGTCCCAGCAAACGCCACCACCCCACACCCCAGGGCCTGAGCAGCTGCTGTCACTGCCTCTCAGGTCTCCAGGAGGTCATGCCATGTCCTTCCTGCACCCATCTGTGCAGCCTGAATCCAGGTTTGGAGCCCAGGGCCCAAAGACTTCCTTGAGCAGTGGTGGGAAGGGGAGCAAAGACTTTCTCCAGCCCCATTACTGCTGGGCAGAGCTTCCCTGTCCCAAGGCTGGGCGAGGAGAGGTGTTATCCTGGGAAGAGATGCTGCTGGAGAAGGGGAAGGAGCCACCAGCAGAGTCTGGCAGCCCTGGGAAGTGATGGAGCTGTCCAGGAGCGTGCCGGTGCCCAGGAGCACCTCTACCTGCTGCAGCCTACCTGCCGCATCCTGGCTGGGCTCCTCGGGCCCCTGGGCTCTTGCCAGCCTGGAGCAGCCCCTCTGCTCCCCGCCTGGCTCCAGGAGGGCATTTCCAACGCTCCTGGGCCCTGCTGGGCTCTCCAGAATGGGCACTGCTGCTGTGGATGGTGTGAGTGGGGCTGGCCGCCAGGCTCCAGAAGGGCACAGGGGACACACCTGCATGTCCCCACAGAGCCCGGGGGGCTGCAGGGCCGCAGGAAACCCCTGTGTGACACATCCCCTGCACAGAGCAGGGAGCCGGCAGTGCCAGGAGCTATCGCCTACAGTTCAGGGGAAAATTTTTCCGCCCTCCCACTCCGGCGGCTGCAATCCACCAACCACAGCATTTACTGCTTTTTTTCGCCCCAGCTCCGCTCCAGCCATATTGGGCTGTGGGGAGAAAGCGGCTCTAATGTTCTATGTCACCTGCAAATAACCCGGGCGTTCGAAAAAGCACCTCCACCACCTCCACAACCCACACCAACACCACGTCCTCTCCACACACAAAAGTCCGTCAAAATGAGCCTGGAAGCCTGGCTCCCGCAGCCCACCTTGTTCCTCACTGGCCTCACCTTGCTCCTCTCGCTGGGTAAGTGTCGGCTTGAGCCCCCTTGCATGTGCCCAGGTGGGGAGACACCCGTGTCCCTGGCCAGAGTCCCCTGCCCGTGTCCCAGCCCCGGGAAGCGCCGTGCCGCAGGGATGGGGATGGAGGTGGTCTGGCATGCACCGTGCGGAGAGCCACCAGCCAGGGTGACCTGCTTTCGGTCGGGGTGGGGGGAACCTTGCCACTGCATCTTCTCCTAAAAACGCCCTGCATCCTGTGCTGAGCACAGAGCCCTTTGCATGCCAGGCTGAGGAGCGGGCTGCCCTGGGGACAGGGCTGGGAAGGTGCTGGCAGGTGGGCTGTGCTTGCTTGTGACTGTCCTTTGGGTGCTGGCAGGTGGGCTGTGCTGCTCATGGCTGTCCTTTGGGTGCTGGCAGGTGGGCTGTGGCTGTCCCTGTGGCTGTCCCTGGGCTGGTGGCTGTGCTGGGGCCGTGGTCCGTGCGTGCTGCTCGGCCCCACAGCAGCAGTGTTGTGTCAGCAGCTCCGCGGCCGCATCGATCACGGCCGGGAACACAGCGCTCCTTTGAAGTGCTGTCCTGGAGCTCCTGATGGGCTGCTTTTCCCCGAGGAGAGAGCCTGGGAAAGGAGGATGCAAAACCTAGCGAGGGCTGCTGTAGAGACTGCTGACTGTACCCCCAGCCCGGGTGCAGCATGGCAGAGCGCTTGGGAGCCTGCGCAGCACCGCAGGACGCGGCCTGGACAGTCCCAGGGGTTTTGGGGGTTTCTTCCCCATCTCTGTTGTCCCCCAGGGCTGAGTGCCCAGGCAATGGCAAAGTTTAGACCCACACCTGGTGCTCCCAGGGCCTGCCAGGCCGTGGTTCCCTGCTTGGGGTGACAGGTTTGCTGCTGGTGCCATCTCATCCGTCTCCAGTGCCCTGAGGAGACGGGACAAGGCCGTGTCACCCACCTGCAGGCACTCAGGGCATCGTGTGAGGGGCACTCAGTGGCTCCATGCAGGGATCCCCTCCAACCATTCCTGCTGGGACAAGCTGGCCCTCCTGGCTCTTCTCTCCCATCCCTGCAAGGTTTTTGTGGAGGCATTGAAGGCGGTGGGCTGCCCCGGGGTAGCAAGGCTGTGACACTGGCTCAGGACACTTCTTCCTGCCTTGGGTGCTGTGGCTCGTCCCCGTGCACCAGCTGTCCCCACCCCTGTCCCCCTGAGCCCTCTGGGAGCCCTCCCTGCACGGGGCTGGATGGAGGGTGCTCCCCACGGCTGCCAGGACAGCAAGAAGCCATCCCCAGGGTTTGGCCATACCTGAGGGCACCTCTCTGCCCCCAGGGAGCTCCAGGGTGCTGCTGGTTCCCACCTCGCAGCAGGACCTGCGGCTGGACACAGCCGTACGTGCAGCTTGGGAAAGGCTCCTGTCCCTGGCTGCAGAGCCTGGCCCCTTTCCTGCCCTGCTTGCAGGCGGAGCGCAGCGCCAGCGGAGCAGCCCTGACATGCACCCAGCTTGCCCTCGGGAAGAAGGCTTGAGAGCCAAGAGCAGCAGCCCAAGGGGAGAGGTGAGGTGATCAAAAAGCACCTGGTGGCAGTGTCACTGTCCCTGCCCTGTCACGGCCCCCATGTACACTCCAGTCCCTCCCAGGGCTCTCTGTCCCTGTGTCCCTGTGCTCCTCAGGGCTTGGCCCCATGTGTGCAGCCAGCTTGGCTGCACAGGAGGCTGTTCCCCCGGCCCAGCTGGGGACGAGGTGCTGGATGCAGGCGCTGGGTTCGGGGTGCTGCTGAGGGGAGCTGCAGGGAAGGAGTGGAGGAGGGAGCAGGGCACAGACCCCCCATCCCTGCCCCTTCCCCAGGTGAGTCCTGCCCTGTGAGCTGCACCAGGTAATGCCCCTCTTTCTCAGCGAGGCCAGGGAGCAGGGACTGGCCTTGTTCCCCCAGGAGCAACCGAGATCTTGCTCCAGTCATTCCCAGCTGGAGAGTCCTTGCGTGGGCACAGCAGGCAGGGGAAAGCATCCGCATTCCCCCCGGAGCCCCAGGGCCGGCCCCGGCAGACCCCAGCCCGCGCTGCCATGGCCGTGTCCTGCTGGGAATGAAATGTGATGAGCGCAGCCATAAATTTCCGTGTGGCTGTGGCGCCAGGCCCCGCGTGCTGACGCTGCAGCCCTCGCGCAGCGCCATCGATCCCGCAGCAGCACAGCCTCGGGGGCTGGCAGCAGCAGGGCTGGCCTGCAGCCAGCAGCCTTCAGCACCGGGGATGGCACAGGAGGGTCAGCAGCCCTGGCAGGGCAGGGATGATGCTCTTCCTGTGCAGCCAGAGGACGGTGCCAGGGCTGGGGCTGCTGCTCCTGCCGTGCAGGGAATTTCTGGCCCTGGCTGGATGAGTGTGTGTGGATGTGCTGGAAGGCAGTGCCAGGCCCCAGGTGAGCTCTGTGCAGGCGTGGCAGGACAGGGAGCTGGGCTCAGCTGCAAGGATGACTGATGGCTGCCTGTGACACCCCCCCTAATTCCTGTGCCTTCGGCAGCACCCCCAGGACGGGGCATGGAGGTCATGGCCCCTGCCACCATCAATGCCTTGAACGGCTCCTCCGTGAAGCTCTCCTGCACCTTCAACTCCTGCTACAAGGTGGAGAACAAGCAGTTTTCCCTCAACTGGACGTACCAGGAGTGCAGTAACTGCTCGGAGGAGCTGGTGAGTCTCGCTGGGGATCTGCTGGGGGTCAGGGGCCAGCTCGAAGGGTGTCCCTTGGGGTTTCCTGCAGGGCAGCAGGTGCAGGGAGGGGGTGCCTGGCTGGGAAATGAGCCCATGGGATGCCAAACGCTGTCTCACCTGCTGTCCCCCACGGCTGCCCAGTTCCTGCAGTTCCGCACGAAGATCATGAACAAGCAGCTGGACCGCTTCGGGAACCGGGTGGAGTTCACCGGCAACCCCGCCAAGTACGACGTGTCCTTCACCCTCAAAAACGTGCAGCTGGAGGACGAGGGCACCTACAACTGCTACGTCCTGAACCCCCCGGACCGGCACCGGGGCCACGGCAAGATCAGCCTGAAGGTGCTCACCCAAGGTCAGTAGTTCCCTCTGCTGTGGGGCACCCACGGGTGCAGGGTTTGCTCCCAGAGCCCTGTCCATTCCCAGCTGTTCCCGCTGGAGACTGTGTGCCCTGAGCCCATGCCTTGTGTCCCCAGAGCCCCCGAAGCACGACTCGACGGTGGCCGTCATCGTGGGTGCCTCTGTGGGCGGCTTCTTGGCCGTGGTGATCTTGGTGCTGATGGTGGTGAAATGCGTACGCCGGAAAAAGCAGCAGAGGCTCAACACGGACGACCAGAAGACGGAGGAGGAAGGGAAGACGGATGGCGAAGGCAACCCGGACGAGGGCACCAAGTAATGCCCCCCTGCCGGCCCCTCCCTCCTCTCCCCTGTACAGCGTGACCCTCTTGATGTGCTTCCCAGAGCAAGGATTTCTGTCTCCCCAGATCATCCCTCCTTCCATCCAAACACCCGAGCCAGCCTGGAGCAGGGCGCAGAGAGGAGGTCCCCGGAGCCTGGCTGTGCTGGGCAGGGCTGGGGAGGTGGGGCTGAAGCCCCTGAGACTGAGTTGGGACCAGCCTGTCCCCTGCTCTGAGTGCCTGGACGTGCTGGGGACAGGCTGGGGCGGGTGAGGGGAACCAGCCTGGTCCCCACACATGGAGGGACTGGAGCAGGGGGCACCAGGAGGGCAGAGGGATCTGGGCAGCCCCGTGCCCAGCTGTCTGCTCTCTGTCCCAGTAGAAAATGCAAGCAGGGGCCAGCAGGCTGCCCTCAGGGTCACAGCTCATCCCGAGGTGCTCCTGCTGCAGCTGGGCCACGGGCACTGGTGTTCCCATCCCAGGGGATCCCCATAGATGCCGGTCTCCTCCTTGCAAGCCCTGTGTGCCAGTGCTGAGACAGAAAGCTCGTGCTCCTCAGGGACTGTCCCAGGCTGCTCAGAAGCTGGTGGCCAGATAGTGGCCATGAGCTCACCCGGTGTCTTGGAGCTTTGCAGTGTTTTGGAACCATTAATGGCTCTTGGTGTGTAAGGGATGGACCCTTCTGCCTCTCGGGCTGTTTTTGGGTCAGAGCATCTCAGCCCAAGGTGCTGGGCTGACTTTTTTGTGCTCATTTCTTTCTTGGGGAGGGTCATTGTGACGGAAAATGTTCTGCTGATGTGTCAGGCTGAGGTGCTGGTGAATGGTGGGGTGAGGCTGCTCGGGACAAAGAGCTGCTGAAAGAAAGAGGAGGTTTTGGGCACTTGCTGGCAGGGACTGGGCACAGCAGCAGGCCCAGAGTTAGGACAGCTCAGTCACCCTGGAGCAGCGCTGTGATGCTGAGCCTGCCTCCTCCAGCCTCCCTGCAGGGCACTGCACATCCGTAACTGCCACGGCAATGCACTGCCAGCGTGCCCAGCCCCGGGTGCCCCCTGCCTCAGCCGGCAGGTGAGCTGTGCTGGCTGCAGCACGCGGGGCTCAGGCAGGGAATGACCCAGGGCAGTGTCCCCTGTGGCACCAGGCCTGAGCTTTTCTTCTCCTGTGGCTGGCAGGAGAGGGACAGTGCACGGAGCCACAGGGGACACTGCCCAGGGGCAGGTGATGGGGGTCCTGTCACCCACGAGCAGCACTGCCAGGGGAGAAGGGAGACCTTAGCAGTGTCCCTGTGCAGAGAAGGGACGCCTTTGCAGTGTCCCTCTTCAGGTGCCATCCCGGTAATGCCATCAGTCCCCGGGGATGGCGGGACAGCTGTGCCCTCCCTGCTCTGCCCCATCGCTTTCCACCCTGGCCCCACGTGCCCTGTCCATCCCACTCGACCCCACTGGGCTCCACGCTGCTCCCTCCCCATCCGCAGCAGGAATGTGCCGTGTCCCACGCGTGGCTCCCTTCCCTGGGCCCTGCTGCCCAGGGAGGGCCGGGCTGTCCCCGCACCCCCGCACAGTGCCAGCGGTGCCTGGTGCCACAGGGCTCCCGCACCGCCTTCTGCCAGAGCCGGGCTGTCCCCAGCTCCTGGTGGGACTGAGCCAGCACCTCGGGGGCTCGGAGGCCTCTGAGAGTTGTCCATGACCAGTCTTGCATCTGCCTTTCATTTCTTTCGTGCACTATCCTTGGATTGCAACTTGCCAATGCATCTGTCTGTACACAGCTGTACACAGCAGAGAGCCGACAAATACAGATCTGTACACACAGGAGGGGCTGCTGTGGGTTGTGGTGTGGCCTCGGGTGTGCGCCTTCCCTGGGCTTCTCTTCCCGAGCGCTCTGCCGAGTGTGGGATGTTTTTATTGCTCTTTGTACAGTCAAACAAACAAAAGAACAACAAAACACCGACTTTGCCCTCGATGCTTTTGTGCCGCTGCCTGGAGGGGCAGGCCAGGTCCCTCATCTGCTCTGCCTGGGGGGATGAGCCTGCTCCTGTGTGGTCCTCCTGCTGGGGTGCTTTGGGTGCCGAGGGAGCCCAGGGCACCCTGCGTGTCCACAGCTCTGTCCCTGGGAGCTGCCACAGAGCCGGGCAGTGCTGGGCACAGGAGCATGGCCTGTGCTGCCCCAGCCTTCCCCCAGGGAAATTTCAGGGGTGCTCTGCACCCACTGCAGGGCCTCCCGGACATGTGCCCTGGCAGCTTCTCCAGCTGTGCTTCTTAGAGAGCCGGGACGGGCAGCTGCTCGTGGCAGGTAAGGCTCAGCAGAGCCTGGGGCACGCGCCGGGTGATGGACACCCGGAGCCAGGCTGTTCTCCCGAGCCAGCCGCGCCGTGGGGATGCTCCGGAGCACCACGACACAACTGGGGCACAGCTAATAGGCACATCCATCAATTCACCCACCATGGAGACACGAGGGAAGCTCTGACAGCCGCCCTGCACCGTGCCTCTCCCTGCTGCCCTTCAGTCGGGGCCACCGTGCATCCCAATTCCTCGCATGAGCAGGGTCTGGCCACACACCGTCCCACCACCTCTTTCCACCTTCCAGCCGTGCCTTGCCCCCTCCCCAGCCCCACACCACTGTTCCCAGCAGCAGTGCCAGTGGGATGAGCTCTCCCAGTGTCCCTGTCCGCCTGGACACTGCACCCAGCGGGGGGTCAGCGCTGCGGAAAACTTCCACCTCCCCATGGCACCTCTCCCTCTCTGAGGAAGGGCACCCAAATCACCTCCACTGTCCTGCTGACACAGTCCTGCAGCACTGGGCTGCTGCCGGGGGTGCAGCCAATCGATCCCATGGCAGGGAGCAACTTTGCCATGCAGGGAGGAGCAGCTCCCCGGAGGAGGATGTGGGGTTATCCCCTCCTGGCTTTAGGGGGTCAAATGCAGCCTCAGGCAGAGGGGATGCGGGACCCACAGCTTGGCACTTTTGGGATACCTCTTGGAATGCTGCTGGCAAAAAACTTGAGGAGAGCAGTGGGATCATGGAGGAGACCCCGTGGGACACGACAAGGGTGAGTTCTCATCGCTGCAGGGGACTGAGGGCAGGGACAGCAACCCCCCAGCACTGGGGCTTCACGGATCCCCCAGAAGCAGTGACATTCTCTTCTACAGAACACTAACATTTCCTCGGTCCTGGTGGGATTACAGGTGTTAAAGAGCAAGAGAGGGGCTGGGAGCAGGCAGGGACCTCTGCCTGGTCCTGTGCAGAGTCACCGGGAGCTGCTGGAGTGCCTCAGGGAGAGTCCAGAGCCACAGTCCCTGCAAGGCTGCCCTACTCCCGGGGCTGGGAAGCAATGAGAGGGCACCTGGAAAGGGAACAGCCTGGGGCAGTGAGGGGTGTGAAGGGCAGCTCCGGGGGCACAGAGCGGGGAGGGTTCGGTGGTTGTGGCCGCGGGCTGTGCCGGGTCAGGAACAAACTTTCTCCTGGGATACAGCAGGGTTGCCTCAGCGGTTTTTGCAGATGCTCTGCAGTGGCTGCCGGGGGACACTGCCGCTCTTGCCCCGCGGGTTTAAAGAGCCCGGGGAAGGGGGCGAGGAACCTGTGCGCTCCGGAGGGCAGGCGGCTCTGCGGGTAGGGGTGAGCAGGCAGCGGCAGCGCTGGCAGGGAGAGAGAGAGGGGAAAGCACCGCTCCGAGGGAGAGCTGCAGGCAGGCGAGAGCTGGAATGACAAAGGCAGCCAGGTACTCACCCGCAGTCCGTGCCCGGGATCTCTCGCTCCGCTCCCAGCCCGGCGCGGCCGTCCCAGGCAGGGCAGTCCTGCAGAGCCTGATCCCTGCGGTGCCTCCTGCCCACTGCCAGCTCCCGGGATGCCAGGCCACCTTGTCTTTTAAAGGTCACAGCCAGAGGACCTTGCAGTAAATATAAGGTGCTGATGGGAAGCTCTGTTCCAGCGTTGCCACCTCCTCCTCCCCCTCCATCGGCAGGAGGGCTCTGCCTGCTCCGGCTCCGGGAGCACAGCATCCTCTGGCTCGGGCAGGTTTGGGAGGAGGCTGGGACTGTCCTCCTGGGGCAGCCCCTGGCAGGACGCTCCGGGGCAGCCGGGGCCAGCGCTGCGCCTGCTGCATTGAGCTGGGAGCTGCAGCCCAACTGCTCTGCTCAGCCCTACCTGGTCCGTGCCCACGTGGAGGGACGCAGGAGCCCTCCTCAGAGAGCGGCAGCCTGGCGTTTTAACCCTCCCGGCTCCGCCAGTGCAAGGTGAGAGGGACTGAGGATACACAGGCAGCCGCTGTGCCCCCCCGGCAGGCTCTGAGCCAGCTGGCAGCACCCCTGAGCCCTCCTTGTTGTCCCCCAGGGAGGTGACAGTGTCCGAGCACAGGGTGCTCGCCTTCCCTGAAACCAGCGGCAGCAGCCTGGTGCTGGACTTAGCAGAACAAGTTTCCGCTGAGCCGCAGGAATCCCGGATCCCACACCGGACATCTGCGTCCTGCCGAAATCTCAGGGCCAGCTGCTGCCAGTGCCCTTCCCGGCCCTGGCACCGGCCGGGCTGGGAGACAGCAGAGCCCTGTGCAGGCCTGCGGCAGTGGCAGCTGTCTCACGGGATCAGCCGGCCGAGGAGACCGGCTGGAGCTGCCAAGTGTGACAGCTCCATCAGGCGCTGGTGACAGCCAGCATCCCGCTCGCAGCCCTGGGGCTGAGTGGGCACAGCTGCCCCGGGCGGGCAGGGGAGCAGGCAGGGGGATGCCAGGCCATCACCTGTGCAGGGAGGTGACAGCACGGAACAAGCTGGGTGCCCACCTGCCCAGTGCACCCCGATTGTGCCAGCGGCCGCAGGAGTTCTGTGGTATTTACTGGCCAGCCCTTGCAGCCAGGTGGTGCTGCCCTTTCCAACCTTCCTGCCTCCAGAAGGATTCCCAACAGCGGGATTCCCGACAGCAGTTTGGCCAAATACACCTCAGCTTGACCGCTCGTTTTGGAGGCAAACTTGGCAGGCGCCTGAGCACCCCAGGAGGGGCTCCTGCACACCCTTTCCTGCACCAGGCCATGGGTGCTGCTGCTGCAGGTCCCCACTGCTGCAGGTCTCCGTGTCTCTGTGTGCTGGATGCTGCCCTCAAACTCGCCAGCAGCTGTGCCTCTGGCCCCAGC
Organism: Origma solitaria; assembly: GCA_013397895.1. Lineage (NCBI taxonomy): Eukaryota > Metazoa > Chordata > Aves > Passeriformes > Acanthizidae > Origma > Origma solitaria. The sequence continues at coordinate 59,822 of VZRL01001580.1, read as the reverse complement.
AGCCACCAGGCACCCCTGCAGGGGTGACAGGTCCCTCCACCCCCTCGGATCTCCGTGCCTGCCCTCTCTCAATTAGTGATGCTCCAGCAAAGGCTGCGCTCCTCCTCCCGTCTCCACACAGCGCCTGCGGCTCCGCTCCCCTCGCTGTATCCATCCCCTCCCTCTCTCCACCCCCCCCCTCTCTCCATCCCCTCCCTCCATCCATCCCCTCCCTCCATCCATCCCCTCCCTCCATCCATCCCAGCCGCCCGCCAAAGCACCTTCTGCTGCATCAGCAGAGCCGTGCACGCCGCTCCCGCAGCGCCGGCTGCCTGCGCTGCCCAGCCTGCTCCGCCTGTACTTTTCCTGCCTCTCTTGCCAGCTCTGCAGCCCTAACGCCTCAACCCACAGGCACTGCTGGCATCCTCTCAGGCTCCCCTGGGATGTCCCCATGCCCTGCAAAGCGTCCTGCTTCCCCTCCTCCCTCCCTCTTCATGCAGGCCAGGAGAGCTGCAGAGGGGGTTGGGTGGGGAGGGGGAGCCTCAACGTGCCCTGAAGGTGACAGGTTGTGGCACCCTGGACACTGGCAGCACCTCTGCAGGTGAGCTGCTCTCGCACCCAAAAAGAAGCAGTCCCGCTCGGGGAAGCCATGCCTGGTCCCCGGGGTGAGCTTTGCCAGGACGTGTGCCCTGTGCCACTGCAGCCCAGAGAAAAATCAGCGCCGCTCCTGCTCCGGGAGTGTGGCGGCACCCCCTCCCCTTCCCGCCATGCCTGTTTTGGGATGCGTCACCTCCCGCAAGCGCTGCTCTGCTCAGGAATCGCTGTCTAATGGACCTGGGCACCAAGGTGAAGCTCTGCCTGCCCACGCCACGCCCTGGGGCTTCCATTAGGAGAGCCCCCGCCACCTCCTTCGGGGTGCGGTGTGGCCAGGGCAGGTTTAATGGATGCGATGGTGAGGAAAAGGTTGCTGAGACGTGAACTTTTGTGCAGCCGATTATCCCGGCAGAAGCTCACGGTGAGAAAAATAAGTTCTCAGAGTGTTCCCTTTGGCGCCGGGAAGGTCCCTCTGCAGCCATCGGAGTCTGGCTCTGCATCCCCACCTGTGTCTGCTATCTGCTTTGGGGATGGAGGGCAGGGACACGTGTCACACTGCAGAGGTGTCCCAAATGAAAGCTGAGCCCCAGCCTTGTCCTGGTTTGTTGTCCTGAGAAGCCATCGGCCTTAGTGGCGCTTTGGCCCCTTCCAAAGGGGGCAACACCAGCCCAGTGTTTCTAGGCCAGCACTGCCAAGGCCACCACAAAACCATGTCCCCAAGTGCCACATCCATATGTTTCTTGAACTCTTCCAGGGTTGGTGAATACACCACTGCCCTGGGCAGCCTGTGCTAGGGCTGGACAACCTTTTCAGCGAAGAAATCTTCCCTAATATCCAACCCAAACCTCCCCTGGCACAGGTTGGGGCCTCTTGCTTTTGTCCTGTAATTTGTTACCTGGGAGAAAAGCCCGACCCCCACCTGGCTCCACCCTCCTGTCAGGGAGTTGACGAGAGCGAGAAGGTCCCCTCTGAGCCTCCTTTTCTCCAGTTTAAAACACCCCAGCTCCCTCGGCCGCTCCTCGTCCGACTGGTGCTCCAGCCCCTTGTCTGGACACGCTCCAGCGTCTCAATGCCCTTCTTTCGAGGGGTCCAAAACTGCACCCAGGGCTCGGGGTGCGGCTCCATCAGTGCCGAGCACGGGGGGACCGTCACTGCCCTGGTCCTGGGAGCGCTCCCTAGTCCCCCGGCCGGGCGGATGCGCGGGGCGGGGGAGCGCGGGGCGATGCGCGGGGGGATGCGGAGG
>VZRL01001580.1:16091-57777 GCA_013397895.1 Origma solitaria | reverse complement strand
GGGGGACCCCGCTCCGCGCCCAGCCCCTGCACCCCGCCCGCCGCGCCCGGGGATGCCGCCCGCGGGCGCTAACGCCGCTCTCCGCTCTGCAGACGGACGGTCCGGAGCGCCGGGGATAAGTCACTTGGCCAAGGTGACTTCGCAGCCGAGCCCGAGCTCCGAAGTCCCGGCTCCAGCCCCTGCCCTGCCCGCACCGGCGCTCCCGTCGCCAGCGCTTCTCCTGCGAGCACTGCGGCTGCACCCCGCTTTGCCCCGCTCCTGCGCTGCCCGGCGAGCGGGGACCGCGCTGCCTGCCTGCCCGGGACCGGGGGATGGCCGCGGGGAGGCCATGCACTGCTTCAGCGCCAGCACGCCCGCCGACAGGTCATTGTCTTACAGTTCATTTGGTACAACAACCATTCGCATGTGCTTGTCCCTGGCGCGGGGACCGACCCGCGCTGCAGGGCCGCTGCTTGGAGCATGACGCCCAGCCCTGTGCCCAGGGGTGCCCGAGATCCCCCGGCACAGGGTGCAGGAGGGCTTGGCAGCCGGTCCCCTCCCCACTGCACACCTGGGGCGGGCTCCAGCCACCTGCATCAGCCACACGCACCCGCTGCACTCCTGCTCCCGTGGGTCATCCCCTGGCAGCCTGGAGCCGAGGGCAGGCTGTGCAGCGCTTGCTGCTGGGGAACTCCCGAGGGAGGCGTTTTAGAGGGCATAGCTCTTAAGTTTAAGGGTGCTGGAGACACAAAAAAGCATGTAAGTACCTGACCCCCTGCAAGATTTGGGTGCCAGCACCTGGGCTGGTAGTGGGGCAGTAGGAGAGACTCAGAGATGCTCGAGGTCACTCGGGGGTCTGGAGTCCAGGGTGTGGAGGTGGGACCCCGTTCCCACAGGTCTCTCGGGTGGGCTGGGAGCTGGAGAGGGCGGTGGGCAGGGGAGCTCAGGGCAGATCCCTGTGTCTGTGTCTGTGGATTTTGGGACGCCGTGCTCCGCAGGGAGTGGCAGTGGGCTCCTGGCTGTACCAAGGAGCCATGGCACAGCCCCTTCCATAGCAGGGGTGAGGGCCGTGTGTCCTGTCCCGGAGCACACCACACCTGGCTCTGGGCTGGCCAAGGAGCTCCTCCCTTGGAACCCTGCTGGAGAGGAGCCCGGCCAGCCTGCCAGGCATGGCTTGCTGCCTGTGCCAGGATGTCACGCTGACTTTTATGGGCAGTGAAAAGTTTTCCTAGAGCAGCTTTCCCAGAGCTGGCAGTCCTGGGTGAGCACAGTGCTGTTCGAACCCCCTCATTGTGGGGGCTCAGCCTCTGCAAGAGCAAAGTGCAGGCAGCCAAGGCTCTGGCAGCTGCAGGAGTGGCTGCTCCCTGCGCCCCTGGGCTGTCTCTTGGAAAATGTTGGTCCCTGCAGGCATGGGAGAAAGCCTGGAGCCCCCAGGGAGTGGCCCCAAAGGTTGGGGGTCTGGTGGTGCAAGGTGCAGCAGCTTTGGGCGTGCATGGAAATGCAGCGCTGCGAGCTGGTGTGTGGCAGGTTCAGTCAGTGCTCCCCCAGCGTGTTTTCCTCGGTGCTTTATTTAGTGGTAACACATCAATTCTGTCTTCCTGAGAGCACAGGATGACAGGAACAAGGTCAGCCTCCATTTACCCCACACATTCAATTCAGATTGTGTTCGAAGGGTGGCAGACAGGATTTAAAGTGTTACAAGCTGCAAGGAATCATCTTTCCTGTGAGTGAGTGTCCGCTTGCAGCACCCTGCAGGCTCAGACATACCTGCAGAGCCAGGCATCCTTCAGCCAACTCCTGCTGCATGGGGACAACTCCTGTCCCCTGGGACACTCGTGCCTGTGAAGTCCCCTCTGTAGCATCCCCAGGGCTGCTGTTGCAGCCTGACAGCTGCAGGAGTTTCCATCTGCTGGGAACCACTCCCTGGCGTTCGCTCCAGCCTCTCGAGCAAAACGAGGAGTGCTTCTGTGTAAAGTTAAATAACTCCTCGCCTGCAGTGCTTGCAATGCAGCACTGCAGCAGGGCCCGGAGCCCAGGATGCAGGGCTCTCGGGCTTGGCTCCGGCTGCGACGTGCCTAGGGAGTTGTTAACACCGGCTTGTGTGGGAGAATAAATCAGCAGCTGAGGCGGCTGCAGAGAGAGGCGAATCCCAGACTGAGGGCAGCATGTCCGAGTTAAGGTGTTGGGGGAGCTGGGGATCAGCTTTTAGCCACGGGAAAAGCTGTGCCCCCAGGCTTTTGTGCTCAGGGAAAGCTCTGCAGGGGGGGCTGAGGTCTGGGAAAGGGGAGGACAGTGCTTTGCTGGGCCATGTCACATCTTAGCCGTACCGTATCACACAGACGGGACGGGGCCGTGGTGGGATGGGGATGGAGATGGGGATGGGGATGGTGATGGGGAGCAGGGCTGCTCCTCTGGCCAGGACCAGAGCATCCCTGTGCCCCCGGAAAGGATCTGTGTGGACAGTGGTGGCCCAGCCCAGCGCAGTGCCAGTCCCTGCACCCCAGGAGCATTCCGCTGCAGCTGGGCTCCTACCTGCTCCTCTCTCCCTGCTCGCAGGAGAGTTGCATCCTGCAGTTTGAAGGTCATCTGGCAGCTCCAGAGGGAGCTGGGGCTCTCGGCTCCAGGCGTGAGGGGGCTGCTCCGGAGGGCTGCGGGAGGGCCGGCGGGTGGCACGCGGCCAGGACAGCCACACTAATTACTGCTCCAGCTCCCGCCTGAAGAACAGAGCTCTGCTTTGCCTTGGCTTTTTTCTCCCCCTTTAAGGTCTAGCTGGAGGCCTGTGGATAACATGCAAATCAGGGCTCTCATTTGCACGCTTTATTCATGGGGATATTCTGGTTCCCTTTGAACCCGCGCTGTCTCTGTGGGTGACCCAGCCCCAGTTCCTGCAGGTCCCCTCTGTCACCGAGCCGTTCTGGGGCTGGGGACAGGCGCCTTTGCTCCTGCCATGGCAGCCTGCGTGCCAAAGGGGACGAGGGGTGACAAACCCTTGGCCTCACTCTCTCCTCCCCTCTCCCTGCCAGGCTTGCATGTCTTCGCCATCACCTTCGCCTTGGAGGTGTCGGTGGGGAAGACCAACACGGTGATGGCTCTGAATAACTCCAATGTCCTTCTGCCCTGCGTCTTCAGCACCTGCATAGGCTTCCAGGACCTGGTCTTCACATGGTATTTCAACACGACAGAGATGGTGGGTGGCTCTCTGGGCTCTGCCTCTGCTTTCCTGGCAAGTCTTTCTGTGCTTCCCCAGTGCAGCCCGGCCCTGCAGTTCCCACAGTTCCCGTTCTCCTCGTGCAGGATGCCCTTCTCTCCGAGTGTCACCAGCTCTGGGGGGGACAAGGCGGTGCAAACAGGGTGGCTCGAATACCCTGGCACATCTGTGCCACATTTGGCACAAAGCTGTTCTAGATTTGCTGCTGCCCACAGGCTCATTTGTTTTCGTAAATTCGCTGTTCAGGTGCAAATCTGCACTTAGGGCAAAATATGGTTCATTTTCTCCTCCTTCGCTTGCTCTGAAATATGAAAGGTTCTGTATAGATTTGCTTCCTGCTGGGAACACTTAGCTCCTCAGTTCCTCAGCAGGAGGGCTGGTTCGGAGCTGTTCTGGCCAGCAAAGGAGCTCTCTTGCTATCTCCCTCTCTGGGGATCTCCCATTTTTCCCATGGTCCATTCCATCAGTTCAGGGCAGGTTGGATCTGCTGCTTCCCAGCAGGCTGTTCATCAGGTTCCTCTCCAGAGCCATTCCCATTTTAATGGGATGTAATGGAACATTTGGCATGGGTGTCTGTGTGTGCAGAGCTGAGCTGGGGCACCATCAGGAGAGCATCAGCCTTTCCCTCACTCAGGAATGTCCAGCCGACCCTACCCCCTGCCCCCTGCCTCTGCAGATTTACCAGGGCAAGATAAAGAACAAAGCCTCAGAGCCCACCATCATCTGGAGCAACCCGCGGGTGGAGTTCGTCGGCGACACCACCAAGAAGGACAACAACATCTCCATCATCCTGAACAGCGTGGAGTTCAGCGATGCTGGCAAGTACACCTGCCATGTCAAGAACCCCAAGGAGAAGAACGCCCAGCACAGTGCCACCATCTTCCTCACTGTGGTCCATAAGAGTGAGTGCTGGCCGGGGCGCTGGGGTGGCACTGGGCCAGGGGAAATGCCAACACACGGGGACAGCCTCCCTGGTTGTGGTGGTGCACGGAGGTGGATGACATTCCCGAAGGCCTCGTGGGGCCAGCTGGTGGCGGGGTCACAGATTTTGGGGTGGGATGTGCAGCTGGGAGCTCCCCGCTCCCCTCCGAGCCCCCTCAGCTCCTTCTGTCCCGCAGTGGTGGAGACGGACAACACCGTGACACTCATCATCGTGGGCGTGGTGGGGGGGCTCATCGGCCTCCTCATCCTCTTCATGCTCGTCAAGAGATTGGTCCTGTTCATCATCAAGAAGACGCAGGACGGGAAGTGAGTGCGGAGCGGGGCCGGGGGCGGTGGGGAGCGGGGCCGGGGGCTGTCAGCTGCCTGTGTGCTCTCCCGTGTGCAGGAAGGAGTGTCTGGTGAGCTCGTCAGGGAACGACAACACCGAGAACGGCCTGGCCGGCTCCAAGGCGGAACAAAAAGCACCACCAAAGGCATGAACGAAGCGGCGGAGCCCCGCGCCCGCCCCGCTCCGCCGCGGGAGCCCGGGCAGGGGACGAGCCTTCCCCTTTTGTTTTCTTTCCGAACTGCCAACGCTTGAGACATGTTTCTATTACACACGTGCCTGCAACCTGCACTGCTTCTCGGAGAAGGCTGCGGCTGCCGGGGGGACTGGGAGCTTCTCGCGGACTCGGACTGGGAGGCTGCTGGGGCAGGGGGAGCCGCCGGCTCCGCTCTGAGCACAGGCAAGAGGGTGCCGGGCAGGCAGGGCAGGGTGCCCGGGTGGGTGCCGTGCCTGGGGGGCGGTGCTGGGCCACCGGGGGTCCCGGCGTGCCCGGAGGGTGGAGGGTGGGGTAGCACGGTGGGAGCTGGCGGTGCTGAGCTGGGGAGCTGCCGGCTTCGTGCGGAAGGTTTCTGGAGCAGGGCTGGCCGTGCAGATGGAGTGGCACAGGAGGACGGGAGGGAGCAGGGCTGTGTTAAGTGCGCTGGAGAACCAAATCAGCGAGAAGCCCCTGGTTGTGCCTGGGTGGTGCCTCCCACAGCAGGGCTGGGGGGTCTGGCCGTGTCCCAGGGTCACCGCTGGCCCGTGATGGGGTGAGGTGCCACATTTCACACTGGCTTTGTCCCCGTGCGGGCCATCCCTGGGAGCAGGGGGGGCTTTTCCCCAGGCTGCCATCCTGGGAGCGCTCGCTGGCTTGCGCTGCCCCCTCCCCTCTCCCGGGAGCTCGGCACTCGGAGCAGCGAAGCTTTTGATGCTGGTGCCAAGGCTGAACTCGTTACGTGGATATTTTTGTATGAGATTCCAGGGGAAAGCAGCCAATTGCGTTTCCCTTTCACCGTGGCGTCCGTGGCCATGCAGGGAGGAAGCACAGCCGAGCCCTGGCGAGGGGAGGCAGGCCAGGCCTGTGCCGCCGGTCCGCTGGGCGACCTTGGGCAAGTTGCTCTGCCTCTCCATGCCTCAGTTTCCCCGTCTGTAAAATGGGGACAATAATACTGCTCTACCTCACGGGGTGGGTGTGAGGTTTCCTTGGCTCGTGATGGCGAAGTGTTTTGGGGTGAGGGGTGCCACAGAAAGCCAGGGGGTCCTTGGGAGTGGCCTCACAAGGATGTGAGGCGTGAAGTGAGTGAGTCACAACCGAGGTTGCAACGTCAAATGTGATTTGTTCCCTATTTCTCCAATTTGTGGGTGTCTGACAGTGAAGCTGCAGGGCAGGCAGCTCCCCTGTCCCCACAGTAAATTGGGATTCAGAGCTGAGCCATGACATGCTGTGGGGTCTTGTGCCCTGGCAGAGGTGCCAGAGTGGGAGGTAGGCAAGGATTTGGTGGCCAAGGGGAACAAGGAAAGGTTGGGTGCTACCTTCTCTGGAGATGATGGTGGCCGGTCACGCCAGGCTGGGCTCAGGGACACCTACTGGAGCAGGGCCACATGCTGGGGCCAGGGGACAAAGGACAGGTACAGGCACCTGGCCCCGGGCAGGTTCCCTTGGCTGCTGGTAAGACAGGCAAGTGGGAGTTGGGATGCTGGTCCCTTCTCTGAGGGTCTGTGGGACCCTCAGGCAGATCACTTGAGCTCTCTGTGCCTCAGTGTCCCCATCTGTAAGCTGGGGACACTGAGTCTGAGGTACCTCTCAGGAGGTGTGAGGTGCCCTGCATGGCTCTGCCACGATCCCGGGGTGGAAGGCGCTCTGGTGCCAGGTGTTGTGACACACCACCGCCACCTGCGAGAGCCCAGGAGGAGCTGTGAGACCTCCCAGTCACCCCGAGAGACCCCCCGGCCCGTCCTTGGAGGAGCCCTCCCGTGGGGGGGACAGCGAGGGGAGGAAGGGAGATTTTTAAATAACTATTTTTAGCTGTCCTAACCTGTTGGCCTTTTTTAGCCGGCGCGTGGACACGGCTCCACTTCCTGCCGGATATGCAATGCTGCACTATGCATGGATTACTCCTCTGGCTTGATGGGAAAAGTCCACATAAGCAGTTTTTGGAATGTAACTTGATGTGCACACAGGTGCTCCGGGGGAGCGGGCTGCCTCGGGGGCTTGTGCCAGCACTGGCTGGGTCCCTGCTGTCACGGGGGCTTTGTGGGGGCTGCAGACGCTTTCCGGGGTGTTTTGGGGAGTGCGTGCTGCCACAGACATGTGTGTGTCCAAGCACATGGGAAGCTGTGCGGGAGATTCCTGCGTGTGAGCTCAGGATGTGTGTGCGCCGGGCTGTGTGATGACTTACAGCACATCTTTGCACTCTAGAGGTTTAGTTAGCTTTGCCTTGAATGAAATAAAGTTTACGTTTACTAAAGAAACTCGCCGTGGTTTGGGGTTGCTGTGCGTGTCTGTTTAGGTCTGTCTGGGGGACTGGGTAAAAATAACCCCGTGAGGAAGAGGGACAAAGGCTCGGGAGGCTGTGTGAAAAAACAAATCCTTTTCTTAAATGGGACTAGGAGGACACTCTACAGCACAAACATCATTTCTCTCTGTACAACAGGAGTGAGCTGACAGCAGCTTGGCCCCCCAGGAGCCATCCTGCCACAGCGGGGTCAGCACAGGGCAATAAATTAATCTTTCTCCGGAAGGGAGCTTGAGCTGGTGAGATTCCTTCACAGGATCGGTGGCCGTCACTCCAAGTCACCCTTTGCCTCTTTGGCTGGGCTCTGGCACCCTAAATCACAGCTGCCAGCGAGGGTTTGGGAGCCTCTGCTCACCGTCCGTGGCTGGAGATCCATGTCCCCGTTGCTGCCAGAGCAAGGGCAGAGGGATGGGAAGGGAGGCTCGGGCAGAGGAGAGACCTGTTCCAGCAGGTCTCAGAGCTCCGACTGCAAGGACAGAGAGGCAGAGAAGGAATTCAAAGCTTTCCAAGGGCAGCCAAAACCAAGAGGAAAAGAGCTGTGTCCTCAAGGAGCCAGCTCAGCTGAAGGGAGATGCCTCTCCCCCTCGGGCAGGACGGCACTGACCCTGCGGACGGCGTAGATCCAGTCGAGGTAGGCACGGACGCTGGTGTAGACTCCGGGCGTGCTGGGGGTCCCGCAGCCCTGGCCCCAGCTGACGATGCCCACGACCTGCCAGTGCCCGCCCGAGTACAGGAGGGGCCCGCCGCTGTCCCCCTGCGCAGGACAGATCCTCAGGGTGGGCAGAGCGGGCGATCGCTCCCAGCAGCCATTCCCAAGCCAGCTCTTCCCCCAAAGGAGCAGTGCCACGGATGGGTACAAACCCCCCCAGCCCTGTTTGCAGCCCAGGCCCCACCTGGCAGGTGTCCACCCCGCCCTGGGGCAGGCCGGCACACAGCATCCTGTCGGTGACATCGCCGTGGTACGCGGCCACGTTGCAGCTCTGCTCGTCGATGAGCTCCACCTCGGCCTGCTGCAGGCGCTCCGACAGCTTCCCTGTGTGACACACGGCATCTCAGAGGGACCCCGGGCCAGGAGGGAGCCCCTCTGCTCCTGCTGGCAGTGCGGGGGGGCTCTGCCCTGGTCCCTGCCACCCCCACGCTGTGGCACTCACCGTGCTCCTCCGTGTAGCCCCAGCCGATCACCCACAGCGGAGTGCCCGGCACCAGCTCCTCGTCGAAGTAGGGCAGGCAGATGGACTTGGTGCTGTCTGGAGCAGAGATGTCTGGGGGTGCTCCCAGGGAAGGGCCTGGACTCGGGCACGGGCACCCCACTCCCTGCTCCAGCCACGCCCGGTGTCACCCTCCCGGCCCATCGGGGACACCCGTGACTCCTGCCCCGAGGAGGGCTCTGCCAAGCTCACCTGAGTCATGCACGGGGGAGCGCAGCTTTAACAGGGCGATGTCATTGTCCTTGGGGGACGCCGGTGTCACCTCCGCCAGGAACACCTTCTCCACGGCGAAGGTGGCACCGCCCGACAGGAGGTCGGAGCCAGCCTTGACGCGCCAGCTCTGGATGATGGGGTTGTTCCTGCGCACAGACAGAGCTGTCACCGCTGGTCCCCCCGCGGGGACAGGCACAGAGCCCTGCAGGAGCGCTAATCGTGGGACATTTAACCGAGGCACGGCTCGCACCCCGTGGGAAGGTGCCACTCACTTGAAGCAGTGCGCGGCCGTCAGGACCCAGCCGGGCCCGATGATGCTGCCCCCGCAGATGTGCTCCTTCCTGTACTGCAGACTGACCTGCCAGGGCCATGCCTCGATGGCAGCCGGGCTCCCGCCCAGCACCCGCGGGGTCCTCACGCTCTGCCCGCAGTCTGTAGGGGACAGAGGGGACAGAGGCTCCCAGGGACAGGAGCGTGGCCAGAGTCCCTCACCCGTGCAGCACTGCCATCATCCCTCATCCCCAGGCTTGCTGGAAGGGGTCCAGCCATCCCCTGCCCGCTCCAGGCCCCCAGGATAATTAGTTTAATCAGGGTAATTCGTCAGTAAAAGTAAACCCATTGCAGCCAAAAGTAAACCCACGTAGGCAGCTGGGTAAGCCTCCCTTAGGTGTTTCATTTCTAGGAGGTTTGTGCTGGCTTAACGAGGTTAGCAGTAATTAAATCCAGCTTTCCTCATGCAAACACTGCGGGATGGAGCCACACTCCCATGGGGCCGGGCCAGGAGCGAGGACATGGAGCAGGACAAGGGCCCAGAGCCCACAAGGTGTAGCTACCATCCGGTACTTACTGGAGCAGAAGAGTGACACAACTGACCCTGAGAGGCATTTCCTGGAAGGTGAAGGAAAAGGGATGGGTTTGGCTGCTCTGGGGGGCACCGCAGGCTCCTGCTTGGGGTTCACACGGTCCCCACTCACCTGCCCGGCTCAAGCACCTGGAGGCTCCCATTGCTCAGCACGATCTCGCGGGGAGGCAGCGGCTGCCCTGCACCTACCTCCACCCCCTGGAAAGTCGGGGTGCTGGAAGATAAGGGGGGACAGGGCTTCAGCTGTGGGACAGGACTGGCACCAGTGCTCCAGCACTTCGGGAGCCTGGATCCCATGGAAAAAGGGGCGTCCTTGGGACAGGGAGGCCAAAGTGGGGATATCAGAGCCCTGGAAGGTTGGGACACTGAGCCCAGGACCAGGGACAGGAGCAACTGAAGGAGGGGACAGTGTTTCCTGCTATGCAGAGGGGTGAGCACAGAGAACTCAGGGGGGTCCCTGCTGCTGTGACACTCGGGACTTCTGTTCAAAGCCTCAGTCACTGACTTTTTGGACCTGGGAAACACCATATTTGGCTCAGTCTGGGGTCCTACAGGTGCTCAAACACCAAAACTCATCTTCTTCCTGGTGTACCCCTAATTTAGCTCAAATTCTCCCTTAATCCCGGGCTGATACAGAGCAGTTTCCCCAAATCTCAGTTTTAACCAGCTGCGTTTGACTGCAGCACCCCAAAGTCGCTGCTAGCTCAGGGCCGGGCACAAGGGGGACTCAGGGAGGTGATGTGGAGCTTCAGCTCAGCTGTGCCGCATCCACATGCCGGCCAGGAGCTGCTCTCCTGGGGCTATAAAAGGCAAGTGCAGGGGCCTGTGCCCCACTGCCAGGTGAGTTGTGTTGGGGTGCTCTGGGGAGGGCGGGGCTGCGGGTGGGGAATGGACGGAGAGCAGGGCAGGGTGCTGTGAGCTGTGACAGAGCAGGACACAGTGCTCTGCTCCCACGGGAGGCTGCCGGGGCTCCGAGCCAGCTCCTGGGGACTCACAGAGTGCTCTGCATGCTGGGGATGGACCGAAACCATTAGTGCAGAGCTCAGAGTGCTTTACAGAGAAGCAGAGCCCCTCTGCAGCAGAGCTTTTACGGGAGAGGGATGGATAAAGCAGCAGGGCAGCAGCCGGGTGGATACCTCGTGTATCCCATCTGCTCGCAGGCGGCTCTGGCCAGCGCTGCCGTGAAGTGGTCGTGGCACACGCAGGACCAGGCTCCTGTGTTGCTGTCGAGCACCTGCAGGATGGATCTGTCTTTGGAAACGCGGGCTGGAGGCACACACAAAGTCAGCTTTGGCGCGGGGGGCTGCAGCAGCCCAGCCCCTCGGAGCTCTCTGGGGGTGTCCTGCACTCACCCCCGGCCGGTGGCCCCTCAGGGACCCACTGGGGACAGTTGGCCTCGTCCTCGCCCTGCAGACAGTCCAGCTGGCCGTCACACACCTGCTTCAGCGGCACCAGCTTCAGGGGCTGCTGGCAGAGCAGGTAGTGGTGGTCCAGGTAGATCTTCACTAGAGGGAAAGGGGGGCTCAGAGCAGAGCCCCAGCTCCCGGGCGGGCTCAGAGCGGCACAGGGGCTCAGCAAGGAGCTGGGTCTGTGTTTGCTGAGCTGTGGCCATGAGAAAGGAGGGGAGAGGAGATCAGGGGCTGTACCCAGGAACCCGATGGCGACCAGGCAGCCGAGGGTGAGCACCACGGCCAGGACAAGGATTCCAACGCGCTTGAAGTACTCTGGCGCCCTGGAGGATTTGGGTCTTGTCCAGGAACCTGTAACACAGGGGAGTGTGGCCCTGCGTGGCTGGGCTCAGCCTGGCACCACTCATCTCTCCCAGCTCCCACAGGTGTTACCTCTGCTGTTGAGCCGCTCCGAGGCTGAGTCCTGCAAACCAGAGGGAAAAACCAGTTGTGAGCTGAAACTGGGGACAAAGAGCAGCCGGAAGGTGAGCGGATCTGTTGCAGTGTGGGTAGCTGGCCCCGTGGTGAGCTCCCAGCCCAGGGAAACTGCCCCAGCCTCCATCAGAGGTGGCTTTAGAGCTGCTGGGAACGGGGGTGGCATGTCCTGTGGTGACAACGCCTGGCTCTGCAGTCACCCAGGGTTACCTGCAGCATTGTTCCCATAGACACCACCTGTGCAGTTCCAGTAACTGGCACTCAGTGGTGTAGAGTTACTGCCATTAACACACCAGAGGCTTAAAAAGTCTCAGATATTACGAAAGAGGCGCTTTCTGTTGTGCCGAGAAACCCTGAGTCAAAATACACACGCCTGGGGGCCGTGGCACACGGGCATGTCACGACGGGGGCTGTGTCTTCAGCAGGGTCAGAACGGGGTGGCACAGCCCGAGCGCTCCCCGCCAGGCTGCAGGAGCACCTGAGGAACCCGCCCGAGGCAGGGGAACCAGCACTCCCAGGGCGGGGAGGAGGGAGCTGTGCCGCTGCTAGGACACGGCATAAACACAGCCAGGGCTGGAGTGGGCATGAGTCAGCATTGATCCGCTTGAGCTCCTCAAAATTGTCCTCCTGGAACAATTCCTTGTACAGGAAAGCCCTGGTGATGGGAGGGCAGGTGCTGTGACCTGTGCCCGGTGGATGGGCTGAAGCCCAGAGCCCCTTGGGGAGGGTCTGGGTGGGCACTGTCGGTGTCTGTTCTGTGTTTTCCAGCCGTGGTTGTGCCATGCCACCAAACAGCAGTTTGGAAAGGTGTTCCTGCTCCACTGAGCCTGGGCCCTTCCATGCCCCACCAGCCCCAGTGAGCTCTTGACTTTTCCTGTTGCTTCTGGACTCTGCCACCACAGGTAAGACAAATTTTTTTGCATGAAAAGAGGTAGGGAATGTTAAACCCACTGTGATAAACCCACAGATCCAGGTGCACGATCCTGGAGGGTTTGGGATTTGGAAGCCTTTGCTCCAGCTGCTGGAGCAGCACAGGTCTGGAGATGATGCTGCTTGTCACCTCAAAGGAGAGCAGAGGTCCCTGGGCCACCCCACGGCTCAGAGGCTGTCACTTGGCAGAGTGCTGTAGGGACACTGGGGCTGTGGGCCAAGGTCAGAGGAGAGGTGAGCCCTCCCTGCCCAGGTCACGGTGCCAGGACATGTTTGGCCATGCACACACACTGTTCCAGCAGGATTTTGCAGCAAGTGCCAAGCGTTATGCCCGGGTTAGCTCACAAAGGCAGGTTGGCCTCGTGTGCCAGGAAACGCTGCCTCCCTGGCATGTCCCTGCTGCATGGCTTGGGCTGCAGGTTTTGGGAACAAGAAGCGACAAGAAGTGATGGGGAGGATCGGATCCTGCCCCATACCGTGTGGCTGTGTCCCAGCACGTTCATGTGTGGCTCTTTGAGGAAATGCCAGCAACCTTTCACCAAAGCCAGGCTCAGCTGGCACCCGTGCTGAGTGTGGGCAGCTTGTGCCAATTCCCCAGCCCTGGACGGGCTCTGCTCAGCTCCTGGGGTGCAGAGCCTGTTTCCCAGTGCCAGGGAGCTGCTGGGAGCAGGAGGGCAGCATGGGAAGGGGACCCCTGGTCCTGCATCTCCCACCTCAGCTGCCCTCCCTGAGCCACTTCTCTGCGGAGAAGGGAAGATCTCCAGGAGGCCTGGGAGTTTTGTAACGCTGCACCAACATCTCCCAGCCCAGGGCATGTGGGGCCGGTCCTTCCTCATGCTGACCTCCTGTGTCACCGTGGGCCTGGGCCGGGCACCACCTGGATAATAGGATGCTAACGGTTCCTTGCGGGAAGGGAACGGTCCCAGGTCGGGATGGATCCTCCAGGCCCTGGGGCTGAGGGGCACTGCAGTGTCACAGCTGCCCCTGCCTGTCCCCATGCTGCCTGTACTTGTCCCCATCACGTCACCCAGCTCCTTTCCAAGACACCAGGTCTGGTGTTGATGCAGATGAGATGGGTGATTACTGACTTTTCTTTTTTGCATTCGTTTCAGTCCATGGACCTCTTCTGTTTCTCAAAGGGATTCAGAGCTTGGAGCTGCCTCCCTGTGACTTCTTTCAAACCCGCACCACGAGCAAGAGCCGCGTTGGTTAAATCCAAAGCCAGGTGGGAGCTGTGCCCACTCCTGTGCAGAGTGGAGGCACATGATTTCCTGGAGAACTCAATGCTACCGTAACTAATTGATCTCCCTTGCTGTGCTCTCTCAGAGCACTCCAAGTCACCATGGCCATTCCAGGCTCCAGCTGTGCAAGTGCCAGCCCAGGAGCAGTGGAGTTCCGATGAACCTCTCTCTTCACCCCTTGCCAGCGGTGAATCCGTGCTGGGGGGCCGCAGGGTGCGCCGAGCTGGGCTTCATCCCTCCCTCGGGAGCAGGTGGGCTGCTCCTTCACCAAACCGAGCTTCCCGGGGTGATCAGATTCCGAGGGTGACTCCTCGGCTGCGGGGATTTAACCCGTGGGTGTGTGTAAACGTTGTAGGGAGGGAGCTCCCCACCCTGGATGGGTTGCTGTCCCGGTGTGCTGCTGGTGGAGGGTTTCACAGTGCCCGGCGAGCTTGGTCACACTTGTCTGCCCTCTTGGGAAGTGTCTCCCTCCCAGGGAGGGACTGCATGCCAGGCTGGGGTTTGGTGGCCGCGGCTTGGCTTGCCCAGGGCACTGCAGGTGTGGCCCCCGTGCCGAGCAGAGGGACGGCAGTGCCGCGGTGGGCGCTGAGCTGGGGAGGGAGCGCCTGGCTCTCACCCAGGCGGTGCCCAGGAACCAGCCCCCTCTCGAGGGTGGGATAAGACACTTCAGAAGGGCCCGTATCCCTTGTCAGAGGGGACGCTGCCTTGTTTGTCTGCTCCCCGGGTCGGGAAAGGGAAAGGCAGCCCCGAGAAATGTGGGAGCGATCCCAGGGGTGTCCTAGTGCCGTATCCAGCCAGGAGGGGTGTGAGAAACAGGGGGAAAACCCTTCTCTGGCTGCTGCCAGGGCCGGGGAGCAGCAGCTCCTTGAGCCTGGGCTGCCCCACGGCCTCAGAACCGCACCGGGCCGGGAGTGGAGCGGGGGGCTGGTGCCCATCCCGGGGCCAGGGGTGGGGGCAGCGCTGCCAGGGACTCACCATGTTCATGCAGCTCCGGCCTGGTCCTTCGGCCTGCAGAAACCCAGAAACGTGCCCCGGTGCGGGACCCGGGGAGCTGCGGCTGCCCCGATGCCCAGGAGCCGGGCTGGTGATGCTCCCGCACCCCTGTGCCTGCGCTCCGTGCCCACGCCGCGCTCTCACTGGGGCAGGACCGCCCCGGCCCTCCTTAAAACCCACAAGGAGAGTTGTGAAACAGGAATTATGGTTTGTATTGTAATACAACACCGGTCTATCAGCAGCACCATCACCTGCGGTAATCTCCCGAGCATCTGCCACTGGAGGGTGACTCACCTGCGGGACTGCTGTCACCGAACAGCTTATCAGAAGTGAACGGACTGATTTTTCCTGCTCCTCCTGATGATAAGAGGATCCACGGCCATCCCGCTCTTTGTCCTGCTCTTCCGCGTTGCGCTGGGTTGTTTTCAAGCGCAGGTTTGAGTAGGTGGAGGAGGAAAGGAGGAGAGTTTGTGCTCTCGGGTCACTCGGTCTGTGTGTCCCCACCAGCCCCAGGTCACAGCTGGCAGTGCTGGGCAAAGTTCAAGGGAAGGCAAGAGGGTGTCCGTGGAATATTACCCCAGACTGCAAGGCGGAGACCATGGGGTGCTCTCGGGGATGGCTGAGGGTCATGGGTCTATGATTATCTGATTATTCAGGAATAATCAGTCCCTCTGGGATGGAGCGGTTTGCCTTAGCGTGGCAGGATGGGATGGAGGCTGAGGTGTGTTGAGGAGCCACTGCCCCAGCCAGGGTGAGGGTGACACAGGGAGCGGGCTGGGGTCGGGGAGGCTGTGTGCTGCCCTCTGCACACACATGTTGAAGTGCTGGGTGTGCAGGATGTGTGGAGCAGCTAATTACCCCTTCTCCTGTGGCAATCCAGCTTTCCCAACGGTCCTGCTGCTGCCAGCTGCGTGGCTGTGCCAACGGGAAACTGCAGAGCATCCCGGACCTGCAGATCCTCACGGAGCTGTGCCATCGCTGTGTCAGCTCATTCCTGCCAGCAGGGATCCTACCCGCTCCCACAGCCTGGCCAGGGACCCTCCTGTGGCTCTGCAGGTAAGGGACATCCTCCCCACACTCATTGAGGATCCAGCCCCCCTCATCTGGCTGCATCCTCGGCCCTCGTGGTCCATGCGATGCCCAGAGAATGTGGGATGGAGGGACCAGCCACAGGGTGCCTGTGCCACTGTGGGAGATTTCAGCTTGAAAAATGGTGTCGGGGCTGCAGCATTGGGGAGCTGGGCAGAGCTCGGGGCCCTGGTGCACCTGGTGGGTCCTGGCAGCCTCCCCAGAGCATCCCAGTGCCAACCCCGCTGGGGTGGCAGGGAGAGCAGCCCGGGAGCATCCGTGGGGAGGGAGGTGGCACGGCAGGAGCAGCTCTTCCTCCTTTGAGGTTCCGAAGGCTCTGAGGAAGCAGCTGAGGTTTGCAGATGTTGTGTCACAGCCCCGTGCACCTCCGGGGCTTTGCTTCCTGGAGTGCAGCTGCATTTGCAGCCGATCACCCTCCCCTGCTCCCGGAGCCCGGCGTGACACAGCTTTCGGGCAGCTGGCCCCGCTGGGGTCAGGCAGGGGTCAGGCGGGGCTGACCAGGCCTCTGTGCGGCCACTACCAACCCCGAGCCACAGGACACACCCCCCATCCCTGCCCTCTCCACTGTCCAGCAAAGCAAAGAGTGGTCCCAGCCTCTCTGCCTGAGCTGGGCACTGCCAGGGTGAGGGGGGCTGCAATTCCCGTTGTCCGCTCTGTGTTCTGCTGGCTCTGCATCCCTGCAGGTCGCTGTGTCCGGGGTGGGAGCGGCCCTTGGGCTCCCAGTGCTCCCAGTTCAGCCTCCTCCAGCAGCAGGAGGGCAGAGCTGCCCACGCAGGCGGGAGGGGAGGCTGGGCAGGGCACGGCGATGTGCCGTCTGTCGTGTCTGCTGCAGCTCCTCTGCTTTCTCCCTGCAAACCAGTTGGACCAGTGGGCCCGGACTGGTGCCCAGCCTCGCTGCAGTGTCACCAGTAGAGGAGGGGACAGGCAGGACGTGCCAGGCTCCAGCACACGCAGGGCTCTGCAGCAGCAGCCTCTAGCCTGGGATAGTTGTGAGCAGCTCCTGCGGCACAGCAGAGGGACATGGACCCCTGGACAGGTGAGTGCGTGGCCTTTTCCCCCCTCACAGGGCACAGATGGGATGGTCACGGCATGGGCAGGGCTTTGGTGACCTTCCTGCCCTCTGTCCTGTGGGCTGGGGCTCACTGCTGGTGTGGCTCTGCCCGAGCAGTGCTGCTCGGAGCCTTCCCCGGGATGTGAGGATCTGCTCCCCAGAGCCAGGGCAGGGATGCCTCCCACACACGGCACGGGGCAGGGCCTGGGCCTGCCGCCGTCATCCTCCCACGGGCCGTGGGCGTGGGGACGGGGCAGTTTCGGCAGCGTTGATTCAGGGAGGCTGTCGCACCTCGCTCCTCCTGCCCCGCAGCTCCTGCCGTGAGTCACGGCTGCCGCAGCTCCTGACCTCACCCACGCCGGGGGTCCCGGGGCTCCGGCACAAGCAGGGGACACTGGCCACCCACGTGTCCTGAGCCCTGCCAGGAGCGCTCAGCGGAAGGGAAGGACAGGCGGGTGCTGCTCTGTGCCGCGGGGGCCGGAGCTGGCGGCCGATGCTCTGCGGCTCCGGCTATTTGTGGATCCCATCAGGTCGTGCGGGTGCTGCGGCTGCAGGACGCCCTGGGTCCTTGCTCATGGTGTAAACACCGTGACCACAGGGGAAATGTTCTCACCGCCCTGGCATCTGCCTAAATTTAGCCGCTCTTAGCTCATCCCTTTCCGCAGTCTCCTCGCTCCCGGTGTCGCACAGAGCCCCGTCCCTGTGCCCTCCACTGCCCAAACCCCTGTCCCCTCCTGGCACAGCTCCGCCAGAGCCGGTAGCACAGCACTGGATGCTCAGAGGCTGTGCTGGGCACTTTGGTGTCCCCCAGACAATTCCAGGACCACCGACTGGTGCTGGATTTTGCCAGACCCCGCGGCACGGATGGGAGGGAAGGGATGGAGGGAGCAGAGCCCGCAGAGGTCCCGCACAGCCCCGGCCGTGTCCCGTCCAGCCTGGCGCTGGCGGCTGCAGGCTGCCCGTCCTGACAAGGGCATCCTCTAGAGGGAACTGCCAGCCCAGGAATGGGCTGGCTGCGCGCTGCTGTGCCTCCCAGCGCCACCGGGAAAGGAGCATCGCCCCACGAGGGTGTGAGTGGGACCGGGGTGGGGGGACAGCATCGTCAGTGACCCCCGCAACGCCGCGTTCTCAGGGGCTGTCCCACCTGACAGCTCACCTGGGGACAGTGGTGGTCTCCATCATGGGGCTTTGGGGGTAGCAAAAATCTCAGGGCCACAGTGCTGAGTGGCCCTGCAGTGTGAAGTCCCTCCCAGCTGTGGGGACAGTGCAGAGTTGTACCCCAGCTCCCACGTGTCCTGTCCCCTGCAGGGGACAATGGAACCCCCAACCTGCCGGAGGTGTCTATCTGCAGCACCGCTCCTCCCTCTGCTTTCCAGGACAGGAGCCCATCAAGGTGATCGGGGTTGTCCTGGGCATTGGGCTGGCCCTGCTGATCCTGGCGAGTTTTGGCTACACCTTCATCCGGTGGTACCGGCAGGGCCTCTGCCAGCGCCGTGAGTAGGGGCAGGGGACGGGGGGACAGGGCAGGGGGGATCAGAGCACAGGAAAACCTCATGCAGGGAGCTCTGGGCCAAGCTGGGGACCCACTGAGGTGAAGAGAGGATGCACGGTGATGTCCTGGTGGTGTCGTCCTGCCTGTCCCCACACGGCCACACGAAGCAAAGGGTTTGTGGTACCACGTGGATCTGACACCTCTCCCTCCTCTTCCTCCTGCTTCCCCAGGGCCTGACTTCGTGTTCAACCTCTACCGCTCGCGGTGAGTGACACTGTGGGGGGACCGGGGTGGGCTGGCAGCTCCTTTTGCACTGTGCCCAGGTGTCACACCCCCTCCCCAAACCCACCCAGGGGCTGGCAGGGGACAGGCAGCTTGGTGACCTCTGTGCTTCCCCGCAGCGGGCTGGGTTCGGTGGCACTGGAGCTGGTGCCACCATTCAGCATCAGCGGCTCGCTGGGCACCTCGGGCAGTGGCTATGAGCCCTTCCACAACCAGGGGCCGTGAGGTGGGAGCTGCACTGGTGAGCAGGTAGGACATCTCCCTGTCCCTCCTTGTGCCCCAGCACAGCCCATGGGTATCTCTGTGTGAAGCCCCAAAGCCTCTGTGCTGCCCCTGGGGCAGCGCCGCTTTCCCCTGGATAGTCCCAAGGCTTTTCCAGCAAAAGCCCTCCCTGTGGCTCTGGGGTTTCTGGGGCTTTCCCTGAGCTCTGGTTTTGGTTTCCCCTGCACAGACTTTGGTTTGTGTTTCTCTCCCCACTGTCCCCGGCCTGGGATGGGACATGTGCCCAGGGACAAAGGGATGAGGCTGGAGCCTCAGTGCTCTCGCCTCACTGCCTCTCACCCACCACCCAGCACCAGGCAAAAAAGCAACCAAAACCAGCCAGGGGGAATTCTTCTGTTTTCACTTCTGCAAAAACAGCCCCTGAATATGTTGGATTTCTACTGAAATGGCAACACTGCAGTTTCTGTTGCTGAAAAAACTTCACAGAACCACAGAGTTGGGGGTGGAAAGGACCTCTGGAGACCATCTGGTCCAACCCCCTGCCCAAGGTCACCTGGAGCAGGTGACACAGGAGCACACCCAGGTGGGTTTGGAATGTCTCCAGAGAGGGAGGAGACTCGGCTCTATGAATTCCAGACGGTTCCTTAGGAAAACGGCTAAGGAGGAGGGCCAGGAGCCCCAGATGACGACTGGATTTGTGCAGCTGCGGAAAACGCCGCTAGGATATGGGAAATCTGCTGCTCCTCCTCCATCCAACCTCTGCACCAACATGGAAGTTGGTTCTCAGCACTGACAGTGCAAGGAAATGCCTCAGAAAGCCCCGTGGAGTTTCTCCTGGATTTTTTTTATCAGCTGTCTTCAGTCTCGGCAGAACAAGTGGCCGTGGAGCAGGAGAGCAGCCATGGGAAGCTTCTGTGGCCGCAGAGAGGGGCCCTGCTTGGCCAGCAGGGGCTGGCGAGGCACGGGGGGCCTTGGGACCATTTCTGTCCCGATTTCTCTCAGACGTAAACCCAAGAAAAACTCGTAAGACCCACGTGGCTGTGCGTAGAGCAACCGGTGAGGACAGAGTGGGATTTCCAGAGAACCAGAGCAACCATCTGTGCTCTTGGCTATCGAAGCTAAACCCTGTGGTCTGTGCCTTTCTCCTGGTGCAAGGGAGATCTCTGACTGGTCACAGAGAGGGCGAAATGCCACCTCCTGGGCCCTGGGAGCCCTCCGTGGTGGGCTGGAGCCTGCGGAGTCCTGCACAGCACAGAATCCGGCCACGGGGCCTGACGTCAGCAGCGTTTAAAAGAAAAACAACCGAAAAAAAGCCATGCTTTTGATGACTCCGTTTTCCAGAGGAAGTTGAAAAAAATAAAGAAGAAAGCGAAAAGCTCCAACCCCCAAAATACACAGAGGCAGAAGAGATGGGGCAGGAGGAGGCTCCCAGTGCCCTCCACATCCCCGTGGGATGCAGGGATGGATCTCACGTGTGAGCAGTGCCACGTTAGGTGTGAGAGAAGGAAACACGGCAAGGAACAGCCCCCTTGCTCCTACCTGCACAGAAAACCTGAAAATAAAACCAGAAAATCTTTCACCTGAAAAACCCACTCCGTGAGGAGGGTTTCCACCGGCAGTTTTACTGGGACTATCCCACCGTGAAGGTTCCTGGAAACAGAGTGACTTTTGGAAAACCTTCCCTGTGACCTGGCAGCAGTCAGACGTGGCCCTGGCTGAGCTGTTCCATCTCATCCTGTTTCCATTCTGACAACAGCTCTTCATAGCATCACAGAATCAATTAGGCTGGAAAAGACCTCTGAAATCATCGAGCCCGGCCTATGGCCGAGCACCACGGCGCTGAGCAGAGCACTGATTGTTGTGTCTCATGGTTCCCTCCACCCCTGGCTGGACTTGTTCTGCTCCTGTCCTTCCCTGGTGATGTCCCATGGGATGTGCATCCCTTTGGAATCTCTGAGAGCAGCCCAGCAGCTTTTCCCTGCTGCGCTCCCACGAATTCCCCTGGGACAGCCAAACAGGAACTCAGGTGCGTGAGAAGCTCTTGGAGAGCAGGCTTGGTTCTCCTTTTTCCCAGTTTTGATGTGGAAACGCTCTTCCCCACGTGAGGCAAAGGCATGTTGTGCTTTGCTGATGGGGAATGTCCGAATCTGGAAACAGAAAGCTCGGCTTGACCTTAGGAAAGGATGAACACACAAATGGACCAAATAAATAACACATCCTTTCTGTATTTACAAATGAAATGCAATAAATAATGTCTGTATCAAACAGAGGCGGAACACAGACCATAGTGTGGGTAGGACTGCCCTGGCTCGTGCTGGGCTCGTAGGTGCATCCATATCCTGTCCTGGGGCTCTCCCAGAGGGGCTGCAGGACTCTGTAGGGTCAGGAAAGTCCCTCACTCCCTCCCTGTGAGGTCAGGCAGGGCGGGAGCCTCGTGCTGCCAGCAGCAGGGTGCTGATGTCAGGCTGTGTGTGCCTGTGTTGTGAAAGGTCGGGATGGCATCAGCAGGAGGAGCCCAGCGCTGGCCCAGGAGAGGGGAAGAGGAAGCACAGGACTGTTCCAGGCCCCGAGGGTGGCCCTGTGCCCCATGCTGGGCTGCAGAGGAGGGCAGACAAGGCAGAGTCACCCTTGGGAGACATCCTGCTGTGTGTCCTTGGTGCTCCTAGGAGGTCAGGATGAGCCCCTCCGGCCCAGACCAGCTGGAGCCTGTCTCCCATTAGCTGAACTCGCTGGAGGGGCGTGCTGGGGGCTGCCCACAGCAGGACTGGGGCCAAAGCAGCCCCCCAGGGGCTGAGCTGGTGCTCCTGGGCCTGGCACCGTGAACATTCAGGGGTCAGTGGTAGCTTATCCAGTGGCTGCTCCCCACGGGCAGTGGGCAGGCGAGGTAGTTGGGTCAGTGTGCGGGGCTGGTGGCCCCCAGGGGATGGGTCACAGGCGGCTGCCCTTGCTGTCCCCGCTGAGCTGGCCCAGGGGCTTGGTGGGCAGCGTGATCCAGTCAGAGGTGAGGCTGGAGATGAGCGGCAGCGTCCCCAGGAAGTCAGTGCTGTTGAAGATGCTCAGGTCGAAGGGAGATTTCAGGAGCTCAGGGCTGGCTTTGGAGGTCAGTGGAGCACCTGGAGCCCCCCAGCTCAGCAGAGTGGGGGCTTGGGGCCCCACCTGGCTGGAAAAGTCCCAGGCAGGGGCTCGCCATGGAGCAAGGTCCTGCGTGAGGGGATGCTCAGGAGAGGACTGCTTCAGATAGCCTTTGGACACAGCCAGCTCGGAGCACTCCATGTCCAGCGTGGTGTCGCTGCTGCCCAGGCCCTGCCCAGCCCCTGCACAGCCCGGGAGGGGCATTCCCTTGACTGGGCCCTGCTCCGGCTCCACAGTGCCCTTGGACTGCTGCAGGTACCCCCGGAACTCCACATGCTCCCGGCCGGTGGCAGGGCCGAGCCCAGGCTGCCCTGGGCTGGCATTCCCGCTGCTGGAGGAGCAGCCGGGAGCGGGACAGGGCTTCTCCAAGCCCACCCCACTGTCCTCATGGTGGGGCAGCTGCTGCCTGTAGCCCTGGGGCTCAGCGCCCACGGAGCAGCTCAGCGAGGAGGAGGATGAGGAGGGGATGCGCAGGCAGATACCGCTGTCGGTGCTGGTGCCACTGCTGTCCCTGCTCCCCGTGGGCCCCAGCAGGCATGGCCGGTCCTTGGGCCATGCTGGGAGCCTCCAGCCCTGCTCCAGGGGCAGCTGGGCTGTGCTGGTGCTGCTGCCAGGGCTGCTGTCCAGCTGGGGCTCCTTCTGGCACAGGAAGAGCTGCTGGATGGGGTCTGCACAAGGGCTGCCCGAGGCTGGGGGCTCATGCTCCACCCAGAGCGAGCTCTGCTTCATGAAGGACTTCTGCGAGGGAGAGAAAGAGGGGAGTGAGCTGTGCTGCCTCCCTGGTTAGTGCCTGCCTCTCCCAGCACTCCCTGAGCCGAGCTCTGGCCACAAAGGGGGCCTGGCACTGTCCCTGCCTTACCAGGACTGACGGTGTCCTCACAGGTTTCCTCACGTAGGTGTGCACCAGCAGAGCTCCCAGCAGGCCCAGGAGCACCAGGATGATGAAGGAGGAGCTGAGGATGGCCGGGAGAAGCTCTGCGCTCCCTGCGAGAGATGACGTGAGCAGGTGAGGTGGGAGAGGGGGTCCCTCAGTGTACACACAGCACAGAGAGGCTGCCCTGGCGCAGACCCCCACGTCCCCAGGGCCAGCAGGCTGAGGGGGGTCTCCATCCCTTGAGTCCCCCCTTCCCCAGGTGCCACTTACCATCCCTGTGGCCGGTGGTGACGCACTGCTCGTGGGTGCGCGTGGCGGGGACGGGCCGGTTGGCCATGCGGGGCTCCACGCTCAGGCAGTACTCTGTGACCCAGAACAGGTCCCTGACGGTGAACTCTGTGCTGTTCTCCACCACTCTGAACTGCAACAGACAGCACGGGCTGGTACCCGAGCCCCCAGTCCTGCTTTCCTCCCTCCTCCTCCTCTGCTGTCCCCCAGGGAAAATCCCCAGGGTGTGTTGCGATAGTGATGACAGCAGCTAGACCCAAAATCCCCACGAGAGCTGGAAAACTCTGCCATAAACATGCAGAGAAACCTCTCTGATGCTGTGGCTGTGAGAAAGCTCAGCATTAACTCCTACAGAAGGCCATGCTTTAACATCCTGTTATTCCACCTGAGCAGCGCCACGTGGGACAGATGGGGACAACATGGGAGCAGCAATTCATCTCACCGTGTGGTTGTCCTGTGTCCTCCTGACGTACACAAGGTACTGAGTCATTTTTTTCTGGAAGTCCCTGTCCTCCTCTGTGAGGTTCCCGGAGCGGAGGAGCAGCTGCAGCTGCACCTGGATGGAGTTGCCCATCACGGAGAGGCTCTGGCCCGCCAGGCGCAGGCTGGCTGGAAGCAAATCAGTCACAAGAGCAGGTCAGGGCTATTTCCTGTGCACAGCTCTCAGCCTCTGCAGCACCAGACTGAGCTGTGACTGTCCCACCCATCCTCGGGCTGTCCCACCCCCCCTGCGCAGCCCGCCTGCCCTCCAGGAAGGTATGGACAGAAATATCCCTGCTTTCATCCATCCCACAGTTATTCCCAGGCGGTTTGGCACCCTGACCTCCCCAGCCCCAGCGCAGGATGGATGGAAGCAGACCCCAACCCACCTTCCTGTGGGGAGAAGGCGCCAGTCCTTTTCCAGGGGGATGTGTGGTTCCCGCACACAGCCCTGACCCGCGCGTAGTAGCGCCGCTCGGGATCCAGCGTGTAGTAGGTGAGGTCACAGCAGTGCCCCGAGCTCCTCCTGCACTCAGGGATGGCTGTCCAGGGGACACTTGAGCCATAGCTGCGGGGAGAAGCACTAGGGTGAGCAGAGAGCTGGGCTCGGACCCTAGGCAGGGCAGCACCCCGCGTTCCCCCAGCGTTTTACTCACACTTTGTACTCCACGTCGTAGCGGGCGATGCTGGGGCAGCCATGCCCAGGCTCCCACCTCAGCAGGTGCCGCGCCACCTCCGCGGCGAAGCGCACGCGCCGGGGGCTGGCCAGCCCCTCACCTGGAGACACACCGTGAGCTCAGGGCAGGCTGCACAGCCCTGTCCCCCCAGGGCTCACAGGAGCCTTGGGATGGCCTCCTGAAGCATCACCCCGTCAGCTCAGGGCAGGCTGCACAGCCCTGTCCCCCCAGGGCTCACAGGAGCCTTGGGATGGCCTCCTGAAGCATCACCCCGTCAGCTCAGGGCAGGCTGCACAGCCCTGTCCCCTCGGGGCCCACAGGAGCCTTGGGATGTTCTCCTGGAGCATCACCCCGTGACGGGTGATGTCACAGCACTGACCACCCAAAACCTGCAAGTCTTTCCCCAGATTTCGTTTTCTGACTTCCAGCGTTTGCTCATCCCTTTCTCCTTCCTCTTTCTTCAGGGACAGCCCAGCTCAGCCCAGCTGGGGCTTCTCCGTGCTTTTCTGCCCTGAGAACGGAGCTGTATTTGCATCCCCCATCCCCAGTCGCTCGCCACCAGCTCTGTTTGGACTCTTTCCTGTTTTGCTCATCTGCTGCCTGGGTGAAACCAGACTTTTTCACACCTCCTGCCTCATTTCGGTGTTGTCACCTGGCAGAAAAGTCCCGCTGATAACATCTGCCACCTTTCCCTTGCAGGTTTCCCTGGCAGCTGCTGTCTGCTGGCAAGCACCCAGCCCAGCACTGTGTCCCCAGTGACCACAGCCCCTCGTGGTCACACCAGTGGGGACAAGCGAGGCTGGGGCCCCTCGCTGAGCCCTTGGGCTTCCAGCCACCACTGAAAGGCAAGCGGTAAGCAGTGAGCCCTGGCTGTGTCCTGCTCCAAAGCACCGATCTGAGGGCTGAGACCCCAGCCGAGGTTCCCAAGCTCTCCAACCCCTCCCTGCCTGCTCCCCCACCCCAAGGAACCCACCTGGCTCAGCCCCAGCCAGCAGGGAGAGGCGAACCAGCATGAGAGACTCACCGTGCGGAGCGCAGGCAAGGAGCAGTGCCAGGCACAGCGCCAGGGCAGGGGCAGAGGGGACCATGGCCTCTCAGCATCCTCCGTAGCAGCACGGTGAGCGCGGGGCCAGGCTCTGCTTCGGAGGGAGCTGAGCGCTCGTTTTTCCCCCGGGGGTTGGTTCAGTGACGTCTCGGAGGCGTTAAAGGCACGTTGCAGCCACTTCCACTTCTCTTCGCTGTCCACCCACTCAGCCCCAGCCCAAACCTCAGCTCCTGCTGGGCATTTCCGACAGCAGCTTTAGAGGAAGAGTTCTTGGGGGCTTTTCTGAGCAAAGCGGGACAGAGCTGAGAAAGGCAAGTAAAAGTAAATGATGTCTCTGCTGCTCTGTTATGAAATGAGATGTTAAAAGCAGGGCACAGGTGAGTGTCAGCACCAAGGGTGACCTGTCACAGGGGTTCTGCTGAGCACAGCGCCGTGTCCTGTCCTGCCAGCAGGCCAATCCAGCCACATTCCAACTAGCCCCGGAGTCCCAGGAGGGGTTTCTGCCTTCCCCTTCCTTTGGCTCAGCCTGTACCCTCCTGTCTCAGCCTGCAATTCCCCTTTCTCCCTTTCTGGGGCTGAGTGACACCCTCTGGGCTCTCCTGTGTCCTGCGGACACCCTCACACAGGGCTAGCATCTGGAATCCGGTGTGCCAGAGGGTCTGATGATGTCCCCAGGGCTCTGGAAGCCCCGAAGGTATGTCTGTGATCCTGTGGCTGTGGGGTCTGGCCCCACGGCAATATCTGGTGATGCTGGGACCAGAATCACCACCCGGCAGAGTCCTCTGCTTTGCCTCAGAGCTTGAGGGGTTTCCTGGGGCCCCCATGTGATGGAGGGTGGTTTTTCTCAAAAAAAGGAGTTTCCCACTGGGGAATTAGTGCAAAGGACTCAGATAAAAAGAGTAAGAGAAACCAAAAGGGCTCTGGACAGACTCAGAGAGCGTCATGGTGGGCACAGACACGCAGGACCTCAGGTTCCTCTTTGAAGAGCCATCTTAAATGCCTGAAGTGGAGATTTCTGCTGTTTTCCCTCACTTATCCTTCCTCCTGAAGGCCACAGGCTTCCACAATATCACAGCCTGGCCGGAGCAGCAGCAGATCCCCTCCCTGCCTTGGCTTTATCCCCCTGTCCTGGCAGAGGAGCTGATGTGCTCTGCTCTCAGCCCTGAGTCACACCTAGCAGCCACAGAACTGAGGAGTTTTGAGATGAAGCACAGCCCGTCCCACACAAAGCCACAGATTGTGCTTCGTGTAAGGTAATGACAATTAAAAGCAACGGGACCAAAACCCCGGGAAGAAGGAGCTTTGTGGAAAAGCCACGGCGGGGCTGGCCCTTTGGGTGAGGCGGTTCCGAGCCTTGGGAGAAGTGGTTGGCAATTCAGGGGAAAATGAAAGAGGCTGAGGAGGAACAAGAGTTCTGCAGAATGCTTGGAACAGGTGGGACTCAGGCTGGTGTCTGAGCTCTGCAGGGACAGCGCTGGCAGGTGCCACGGGAGAGGCTGGTGAGGGGACAGTGTGACCTGGGGATGATGTGGCTGACCCTGAAATGCCTCCCTGTGTGCACACTGCAGAGAAACCCAGCCCAGGAGCACCTGGGTCTGTGCATTTCCCTGCCTGGTATCCCTCAGGCAGTTCTCCCAGGGTGACAGAGGGGTCAGAGAGGCGATGCTGCACCGAGCAGGGCAGGGATGGGGCCGGAGGGCTGCTTCTCCACAGGACAGAGCGATCCTCGTGCCTGGGGGCTGGAGCAGCTCTCCTGGGCTGGTGGAGCCGGCTCTGGCTGTGTGTCTCAGCTCCTCTTTGCTGGCTGGGAGGGCAGGAGGGTGCGGGGAGAGGTCCCAGCAGCAGTTACCAGCAGGAAAGGTGAGGATTTCACCCGCAAGTGCATGCTGACATTTACCATCAGGCTGCACACCCTGTTCTCGGGAACTTGCTCGTTGTAGGTGGCTTTGTAGAAACACAGCAGACAATGAATGATTGATTCCTGGATTCCCGTGTCACCTGGAGCTGTTTTCTGAGAATCCCTTTTTGAAGTGGATGCAGCAGGTCAGGAGGGCATGGCTGGCTCAGGGCTGCCTGGGGAATGCAGCTCAGTGCTTGGCCAGCCCTGGCACTCAGCAGGCACAGCCTGCAGAGGCACAAAAAGCAAACAAAAAAACCCCAAAAACCACTCCTGCCTGTGAAAATTACAGAGAAGTGATGGTTGACTCAGAACCGCCCCAGGGAGGGGGGATCCTCAGAGCAGGAGAGCTCAGAGGGGTCGAGCCCAGGTTTTCCAGCCTTGAAAGGAAGGGGTTTTGCAGCAGGGTTCCTCTAAGCTTTGATGTGCCTGCTTGTCTCCTGCCCTCTGAGCAGGGAGGGGAGCTGGGTGAATAAGGGGCATACACTATGAATAATGCCGGGAGAAACGTGTGGCACTGAGGGTCATGGATATCAGAAAGCATAGAACGAAGCTAGGCCTTTTCCCTTTAATCTTGGTATTTTTTCCTGTTTCTACCTGAGTTCTTGGTTACACAGAGCATCCCCCAGGTTGAGCCTGCAGGAGAAGCAGGAGGCTGCTGCTAGCTCCTGGAAAAAGCATCTCTCCATTAGCAAAGGAATGAAAAAGCCTCTAGAAAAACAAGAGGAAAAAGGCATTTCATTTCCCTTGGAACAGGGAATTCTTGACTTCTGGGTCACACCAGAGAGGTTTTCCTGGGGTTGGGCAAGGCTGTGCATCCATTCCTCTGTGGGAGGGCTGTGTGGTGGGCACAGAGGGGAACAAGGGGGGCTTGGGTGGGCTGGCAGCCAGGAGAGCAGCGAGGAACCCTGGGATGCTGCCGTTCCCTGGGGCCAGCTCTCAGCAGCCTCCCAAGGCCCCCCTGCCCCACATCCCCAGGCTCTGGGCAGGTGTTTTGCAGGCCGTGCCTGGAGCGGTTGGGAAACCGGCGGCGCCGGGGCCGGGCGGCAGGTCCGACAGGTTTGCTGCTGGCACTGACGTAGAGCCCGCTCGCCAAACACCTCCTGCCCCGGCCCCGAGCTGCCTCTGCTCGGCACCGCGCTGCTGGCATGGCCGTGCCGGAGCTCTGAGCCCAGCCCAGCGCTCATCCTGGCCCATGGACGTCAAAACCTCCCCGGTAAGTGCGGAGGCTCCGCGGCTGGATGGGGAGCACCCTCGGGGTTTGGTGGAGGTCCTGGTCTCTGCCTCCTACTCACAGGGAGATCCTTCACAGCAGCTCGGGGGGAGCAGCCTGGGGAGCTGCTGCCTCTGCCAGCCCCCAGGTCAGGGAGGGAGGGACATCAGCATCCCTGGTGCCAGCCCCAGGCTGGCAGAGGTGTTGAGGCTCTCGGGTACTCTGCCCCACCAGAGTTGTGAACTGAGGGGACCGGTTGGTGCTGTCAGAGGGATCTGGTGCTGCTTGGGGTGTCCCTGAGCCCTCTGGCACTTTCCAGTGGCACTGCACTGGTGGGCACAGCCCTGCTGCCCCCCCTTGCCTGCTCTCCAGGCTCTTTTCCCTGTACCTTTTTTGGGATGGGATGGGCTCACTGGGACCTGCTCAGCCCTGGATATGGGGCTTTGCTGAGCATCCTGTCATGAGGAAAACATCCATCCCGGCTGGGCACCGGGCGAGGCAGCGACTAATTACCGTGCTGAGCAGCGCCGGCCGTGCCAACGACATCCGGAACAAAGCCGGCGGTGATGGGGTGGATGGGGCTCCAGGGGAGGCAGGGCCAGCTCTAACACTGCCCTCCTCCTGCCCCTTGGCGTGGCAGTGCCAGCCAGGAGCAGGGGCACGGTGGGCTTGTGCCGGACACTGGCTGGGTCTGAGGAGCTGTAAAGTGGCCCCAAAGCCATGTGGCATCACTGCATGGTGACAGTGGGGCAGAAACTGGGATGCCCACATACAGAGACAATTGCCCAATACTGGACAATCCCACTGGGCCACCTTGGCATTGTCACTTGGATTAAATGGGCTGTCAGGGGTGCCAGGAGCCACCCCTGGCTCTGCAACTGCAGCAGAGTTGCTTTGTCTTTCCAAGCCTCCATTTGCCCCTCTGTGGAATGAGGTGAGCAGCAATTACTCACCCCCAGAACATTTTGGGACCTGTGCCCAAAGGGTGCTCACGCTGGCATAGGGTGACCTGTCCCCAGCCACATCGGGCTGGCTCAATCGACAGTCGGTCACCTGCAAAGTGACTCTGGTGTGCTTTGGGATTTCACTTCACTGTGTGTTTTGGGGTCTTGGCAGTGTCCTCTCACCCTGCTCTGGGGCTGGGGTCTGTCCCCTCCCAGGCAGGCCCCTCTCAGCTGTGGCACTTGAGCAGGACAATGTCACCCAGAGTGGTCGGGGGCTCTCACGGGCTGGGGATGGCTTTGTCCCCGGCGAGGACAATGTCTCTGTTGTGTGCTGGCTGAGCTGCCCTGCACAGACAATCGGTGCTTCACAACCAGGTGAAGGAGTTCCCAGCCTGGACACGGCACTGTGAGCAGCTGGAGCCACGGGGAGGGCGGGCAGGGAGGATGGTCACCCACTGAGGCAGCTCCTTCCAGTTTATTGAAGCCAGGCTGCCTCCCTCTCTCCCCTCTTGATGCTCCAGATTTTGGGGAGCTCCTGTGTCCTTCTCCTCCGAGACACAGCTGGGCCCTGGGTCTGGTTGCAACACTCAGGTGTTCCCTGGCTTCCTCTTTCCCTCCCACTCCGAAACTGTGGGTGACAGCTGGCTGGTTTCCCTGGATCCCAAGCCTCCAGCCCAGCCTGGATTGCCTTCCTTTCCCTTGTGCTGTCCTCTGCTGCCCTGGGTTTGGGGGCCTTCTCTCCATGTCAGGGTGCAGAGCTGCGGGTCGGTGCACATGCAGCTCATGATGCAAAGGGGACAGGCACCTCAGGGCCTGTCTGTGGTTTGGGTGCCTTGTCCAGCTCTGCTCTCAGCCTCGGAGCAGGGAGAGGGAGTGAGGTGGTGTTTGCACTCCTGACAGGTACAGCAAAGGGCTTGTGTTGCAGACAGGCAGTGTCCACTCGTCCGCAAGGTGAGCAAAGCTGGCCAGGAGACCCTGAGTGTCCCCAGCATCCGTGCTGGCCGTGCTGTGGAAGCTCTGTGCCACAGGCAGGGCTGGCCGTGCTGTGGAAGCTCTGTGCCATAGGCAGGGCTGGCCATGCTCCCCTCCCCACAGCTGCCTCTGGCACAGATGGCTCCCGTGGCTGGGGAAGCGTTTGCAGGGAGGTCGTCGGGGAAAGGGCTCAAACCGCAGTGGCGCGTGCGATCCGGGCTCGGCTCTGCCTCTGACTTTTACTCAAAAGCCAGCGAAGGATGAGTAAAGGTTTTGTGGGCAGGAGCTGGCGCTCACTCACTGGGGTCATGAGCTCTCCTCAGCAGAAATATCTCTGCGAAACTGATGCTGGTTTTTGGCCCTGCACTGCTTACCTGGAGCCCGCAGCAAGAGCTCTGTTACCTCCTTTAATAGGCCCACAAAATTATTTAGACTTTAGACTTTTAAGGAAATAAGTAGCTGAAAGTTTGCCTGAGTGTAAGAAAGGGCATGTGCTTCCTGCTGAGGAGTGCTCAGAGCGGTTTGACCTATGGCGCGTTTCGGTGTTAATTTGATATATTTGCACTCTGGAGGTCGGAGTGCTGTGGCATCCAGAGTTGCTGGCTCCATGGGGAAGCTGGGCTGTGCTTTCTGAGTGTGGTGGAGAGGTTCCTCTTTTGGAGGATTGTAGTTCTGCTGGTCTGATAAGCGAAGGGTTACAGCTGCTGCAGGGGGAGATGTGAAACATCAGACGTATGGAGATAGCACACAAATGCCAGGGTAAAAGGGAATTTACAAAAACCTCATTTATACGGGGACAGGACAAATTCTTCTCCCAGGAAGGGTTCCTGGCATCCCCACATTGCTTTGTTCAGGAGCTGCCACAGCTGTGGCTGGCACCGACAGCGGGCACTGAGGGTACCCAGGGATGCCCCACAGTGTGGGTGCCTGAGAACTTAAATCCCATCAGTGCTGTGACTGCTCAGGCTCGTTAGGGGAGGGCACTGCGGGGCACCCTCCAGCCCTCCCAGCCTAGAGGGGAAAACCGAGGGGCTCTCCTGGGCTCCCTGGCACCTTTGGGAGAAGGCAAGGCTGGGAAAGCCGGGTGCAGGGAAACCTGGAGCACACCCAGGCTCGTTCCTGCTGCCTGGCGGGGACCGGGTGAGAGTGGGGTGATGCTGTGAAACAGAAAGTGCCTCTGCTCCGCAAAGTGCCTCTCTCTGCTCCTCCCCATGCACAGCAGCCCGACACGAGCGGGGAGGTGGCTCCCCGTGGCCGGGGGACATTAGCGGCGCTTGTGCCAAGGGCCCGCGGGGGCGGGAGGAGGTTTGTGCCGGGGGTGGCCCTGCACAGCCGCTGCTGGCCAGGGCGGGTGGCCCGGGGTGCCGCTCCCGGAGCCCGGGGAGCCGTGCCCGGTGGCGGTGCGGGGCTGAGCTCGGCAGGTACGGCGCGGGTAGCGCAGGTGTGTCCCGTGTGTGTCCCGTGTGTGTCCCGTGCGTGTCCGGGGCTGAGCTGCGCTCCGATCCTGCGCGGCCACGCCGGGCCGTGAGTCACAGATAATGCCCAGGAAGTTACACCACCGCATTGCAAAGGAGGGCACAGCCGCATTGACAAAGCACGAGCCTCACGACCTGCTCATTAGGGCTCCTGGTTCCCGGCAGGAAACACGAGGGGAGGGAAAAACCAGCTGGAAGGGCGAGGGGGGCTCCCAGCTGTGCCCTCGCTGTGCCTATGTCCCCATCCTCTGCCGGTTCCAGAGCTGTGCTCCAGCCCAGGTGCTGCTCGCTGGCCTGGCAGGGAAATGGATGAGTTGTGGTTATGGGGAAAGGTGGTCTCTAGCAGTGCAGGGCCAAAAATCAGAGACGGTTTTCCAGAGGGATGTGTTAGAGCCCATCTCTAGCTGGTAAGTGATCTCTGTGGGGTGGTGGCTCCACTTCTCCCTGTGTTCCCCTTCAGAAGTGCTGCTACAGAATCCCAGGATGGTTTGGATGGAAAGGGATTTAAAGCTCACCCCGTCCCAGCCCCCTGCCATGGGCAGGGACACCTCCCACCGGACCAGGTTGCTCCAAGCCCCATCCGACCTACAAAAGATAGAGGAAGCAGCATTGTTTTGGGGATTTGTTCACAAGTCCTCTCTGAAGGATAATGAGATGCTCTAGCTTTTGTCACTGAAGGAGCATTTGGAAGAGTTTATTTTGAAGAAAAGAAACAGATCCATATTCTTTAGTGAATTCATGGATCGGGAGTGACACAACTGCAGAGCAGCATTCCAGGGTGCAGGACGTTTTCAGGGCTTGGAAAACACCGATTATTAAGTATTACTAAATGACAGCTGGAAATTGCACTGTATTTTTCAAATGGCTAATTAAGGATAGATGCATAAATTGGGGCACTGGCCCTGTGGAACTGGGCCACAGCGTGACTGTCACGATGCCAAATACCCGGCTGATTGCTCGCTCACAGCGATGGCTCTGGGAAGTTCAGCCACCTGGAGGGAAAAGCCCAGGGCCAATGAGGTTTTGGCCATCCTGGTTGGGACACGGCTCAGGCTGTGGTACAGAGAGAGGCACTGAGGTGGTGACTCTCCACGAGGCTCGTGGCACTGTGAGGAGCAGGCTCGTTGTGGTGCTGGGGGGCTCAGCTCCGTGTTGCTTTGGCCTTCACAGCTGGGGGGTGGCAGCTGGGGCACTCTCCAACAGGCATCGATCACTGCTGGTGACAGTCCCCTCTGCCCACAGACCACTGCCTCGCCCAGCAGTGTCACCCCCAGCCTCCTCCATGTCTCCACGGTCAGCAGCATCTTCGGTGCCCGACCTCCGCAGCCTCGAGAGAACGTCCTGGGCATCAGCTTCAAACCCTACAGCCCCGAGTCTGGCCCGGCCCCGAGCCCCTGCTCGGCCTGTGAGAGCACACGTAAGGATGGGGCGCAGGGTGGTCCCTGGCCCTGGTCCCACCCAGAATGGGGAGGGATGGAGGGAGGCAGAGGTGGCACAGACAGCCACGGGCTTGTGTTTCCCTGGGGTGGGAGGGGTGCAGGGGGGAGGGAGAGGACAGTGACAGTGTGGGGTGGCCCTGCTCTCCCATATCCTGGGGTGGGCAGCAGGGTCTGGGTGCCCTGGGGAGGCAGCTGCACCCCTGACCCTCCTCTGCCCTGCCACCAGGATCCTCCATGTTCAGAGCTCCCTGCATGAGCCAGCGGCGCCTTGCGCTCATCTTCTGTGTCTCCGTCCTCATCGTGCTGCTCATCGCCCTCATCCTGCTGTGTGAGTGGGGCCCCAGCCCGGGGGGGCTCCAGGCTCCTGGAGGGGACCTCAGAGGGGCTGGGGTCAGCAGATTTTGGGGATACCCATGCTGGGAATTGCCGGAAGGAAATCCCTGGCCCAGAGGCAGTGATGGGCTCTTCCCATTCCCTGGGTGTTCCTGACATCTGGTGGAGGGACGGGAGGTGGGGAAAGGAGAAAAGGAGATCTGCTGCCCAGGTTGACAGCAGTATTTGGGGAACTTGAGGATGCAATGTGCTTTCTTTCTGCTGCGCACACGTTGGTGGGCAGTGGGGCACCCCAGCAGCACCCACGGTCACCCACCCCGAGGCAGGATCTGCCAAACAAATTGTGATCCACAGGCAGAACAGGCGCAGACACTGGGAAATCCCTTTAATCCTGGTGACATCCAGCTGCTGCTCTCCAGCTGGTGGGTCTGGAGCACTCACAGGCTGAGTGTGGGTGGAGGAAGAGGCTTGCAGCAGCTGGGGGTGCTTGGGGTAGCCAGTCCTCCTCTAGCCCTGTGTGCAGCAGCCCCTCGCTCTTAGCTCAAACACACCTCATGTTCACAGCCAGTGATTGGGAATGCCCATGTGCCAGGCACACCTCTGGATGCCCACCCAGGTGGGTCAGAGCCCCTCACTCACGGCCAGCCCCGGCCTTAGGGTGGTATTCTCCTGCTTGCAGTCATGTTCTGGCGGTCCCAGACGGGCATCGTGTACAAGGAGCCTGCGGAGAGCTGCAAGGACAGTGCCGTGCGCTGCGACGGCATCGTCGACTGCTCGCAGAGGAGTGACGAGTTGGGCTGTGGTGAGGCCCTGGGAGCTGGGATGGTGGGAACAAGGGGATCCCTGGGGTGCTGGGCAGTCCTGACCCTCCTACTCCGTCCTGCAGTGCGCTTCTCATCCGAGGAGTCCTTGCTCCACATCTACTCCAGCACCGAGAGCCAGTGGCTGCCGGTGTGCAGCAGTGACTGGGACGAGTCCTTCTCCAGGAAAACCTGCCAGCAGCTGGGATTTCAGAAGTAATTCCTGGAGGATGGGTTGTTCTGCTCGGGTGCTGGGGCCCTGGCAGGCCCTTGCCCTGCCTGAGCACAGGCTCTGCTGTGCTGCTTCCCCCAGTGTTGTGTTTTCCTGCGGGAAGTGTGTCCAGCACTGCTCTGGGCATAAGGCAGGGACTGAAGGGTCAGTGCCTGCATGGGGGGACCCTCACTGCTCGTCCTCTCTCTTCCCAGCGCATCACAGACTGAGTACATCCCCTTGCGTGTCTCTGGCAAGAGCCTCACGGTGACTGAGGAGAGAGACACCATCCAGCAGAGCCTCAACAGGTACCAGGCTCACCTCCTGCCCTGCCCCTGCCCTGCCGTCACAGGAATGGGACTGAGGCTGGCTCTCTGTCCTCTCTCCCGCAGCTCCCAGTGTCTCACAGGAAAGTACGTCTCCCTGCGATGCACAAGTAAGGAGCTGGCTGCCACATGGCCGAGGGTGGGCCCCCTTTTCACAGGCTTGGGAGCACTTTTCCCCTTCTCTGCACAGGGTTGGGCAAATGGGGCATTTTCCAGCAAATTTTCTGGGCAACAGAAAACTAATATTGCATTCCCTGGTCCCCGCTGCCCCTAGGAATGTGGTGCCCGTGGGTGGTGGGGATATTGTGTGTGTGCCCCTCCATGCTCCCCCTCCCTCTGAGCTTTGTCCCAGCCCTGCTCTCCCCTCCAGCCTGCGGGCAGAGGATTTCCGGCCGGATCATCGGGGGAAAGGAGACGTCCGTGAACAAATGGCCCTGGCAGGTCAGCGTGCAGTACGGGCCCATCCACATCTGCGGCGGCACCATCATCGATGCTCAGTGGGTGCTCACCGCTGCCCACTGCTTCTTCATGTGAGTGCTGCTGCCAGCCCAGGCACCCAGCCCAGCCCCACAGCCCAGCTCTCACTCCCTCCTGCCCCATCTCCCCCCGCCAGGAACAGTGTGAAGATCCTGGACGACTGGAGGGTGTACGGAGGGGTGTCAGACCTGAAGCAGCCCATGGAGGGCATCCCCGTGTCCCAGGTCATCATCAACTCCAACTACAGCGATGACCACGATGACTACGACATCGCCCTCATGAAGCTCTCCCGGCCGCTGACGCTCTCAGGTGAGGCCTCGCAGCTCACCTGGGCTTGGCTGGGGGTCGTGTTTGCGGCACAAGGAGAATCTGAGGGTGGGCAGGAGCAGGAGGCTGCTCGGGTCACCTTGGAGCCATGCGGTGTGCGGGGCTGCTGCAGATGGAGCATCCGACTCTGCTGGGGCCACCTCACCTGTCCCACCGCCAGAAAGGGCCTGGCACACACAGCCCTGGGCTCAGCTGTGCCACCAGCCCCCCATGGGGCCAGGGAGACCCTGCTGGGGTGGGCAGAGTGGGGAGCCTGTCCTGCATCCCACACTCCTCCCTGGCTGCACCCTGCTGGGGTGGGCAGAGTGGGGAGCCTGTCCTGCATCCCACACTCCTCCCTGGCTGCGGGGCTGTGCCCATTCCACTCGTGGGTGACTCAGTCCTCCCTCCTGTCCCGTCTGTGTCCCTCCAGCCCAGGTCCGCCCCGCCTGCCTGCCCACGTACGGCCAGCGATTCCAGACCGGCCGGTCCTGCTTCATCACCGGCTTCGGGAAGACCAGGGAGAACGAAGGTGAGGAAGGGCTCCGGCTCCCCACAGGCAGCTCCTGCTCTGCTCCTCGAGGGCTTTCCCACAGGGATAACCCTCGGGATTGCCCTCCCAGCTGCAGAAATAAGACCTGTGAGAAACACCTGCTTCCTCCCTCACTGCTGCCGGGGGGAGTGGGTGGGGAGTGGAATGAGGCCCCCCCTGCCCCACAGCTCTTCCTGCCTTGCAGATAACACATCCCCGAAGCTGCGGGAGGCCGAGGTGAAGCTCATCGACTACAAGATCTGCAACAGCGACAAGGTGTACGAGGGCTACCTGACCCCCCGCATGATGTGCGCCGGCTACCTGCAGGGAGGGAAGGACGCCTGCCAGGTGAGCTGGGGGCACGCCAGGGGAGAGCTGCCCCATTTTGGGTGCCCACAGAGGGGCATCGCCTGTGTCCCCTACTCACCACTCTGCCCCTCTGAGCCAGGGTGACAGCGGAGGGCCCCTGGTCTGTGAGGACAGTGGCCGCTGGTATGTGGCGGGGGTGACGAGCTGGGGGACAGGATGTGGCCAGAAGAACAAGCCCGGAGTGTACACACGTGTGACGAAGCTCCTCAGCTGGATATACAGCAAAATGGAGGTGAGGTGGCAGGGCTGTGCCGCAACAGGGTGGCCCTGGGGAGGGGCTGTCCCCCCAGCCCAGCCCCTGGCACCTCACCCTGCTATGCTCTCTGTCCCTTGCAGAGTGAGAACGACTAAGAGCGGGATGGACACTTGCCTGGGCTGTGCCTTCCTGGCTGGCACAGGCCACTGCCCTGGGCTGCTGCCAGGGCGCGATGCCACCAGCCGATCCCCCACCTCTCTGGACTGTCAGTGCAGCCAGGGACCTGTGGCTGTCCCCGAACTCTGAAAACAGCGCCTGCAAAGTGACCCTGCCCTCAGCTGGTGCCAGGGGTGACATGGTGGTGGCTGGGCACAGCACCCAGCCAGGCCTGGGGGACACAGCCCATGCCAGCGGCTGGCCGTGCTGGCTGGGGGACACCTCCTTGTCCCGTGTCTGTGGCTCGTCTGTAAATAGACCTGTCTGGACAGGGTGTGCGAGTGCTTCCTGGCAGGATCGTGGCACGCTCAGCGGTGAGGGGCTGCCAGCAGTGCCCGAGGAGGGGGAACTCTCTCCTTTTGCTAGGTCACAGCTGTGCCACCTCGGGGTGCAGGATGTGGCAGCCGTGTCCACACTGCCCACACCTCCAGGGCCACACTGGTGGCTTTGTCTTGAAGGGGAGCCCCGAGGTGCAGATATTCCACCCTCTGGGAGGGGCGGCCGCTGCTCTCGTGTTTACCAATGGATTTAGGAAGTGCCTTTTACTTGACGTCCCTCCCTGCGAGAGAAATGCCTTTTTGTTTATTTTTCCATGCCGCGGATCTGGTCTGAGCCAGCGCTCCCTCCCAGGACTGCAGCCGCTCTCAGTCTGCTCCGGGGAGAGCTGGGGCAGCTCCGCACCCTGGGGCTGGCTGTGGGATGTGTGACAGAAGCCAGCAGCAGCCAAAGGCCACGCTGGAGGGTGGTGCAGAGCAATCCCCCTCCCGGGCAGTGCCCAGTGGGTCTCCCAGTGCCTGAGTGCTGCCTCCTGCCTGCTGGAGTGGCAGAGCCAGCCTGTCCCCTCTGCCCACGCCGCAGCAGGGACATGTTTCCCTCACAGAAACAAGTGCCTGAGTCTCCTTGTGGGCGCTGGGAGACCCCCAGGGTGGGCAGGGGCTGGCTGCTCCTCTCCCCAGCCCTGTGGTCAGCTGCAGCAGGGTCCTGTGAAGCCTGGCCACCCTGCGCTCCTCTAATAAATGTTTCGGAAGTGCTTCACGAGGATATGGCTCTTTGGGATGGGCTGGAAAGGAAGAAGAGACGTGCCAAGGTACCAAGGATCCCTGAGGAGTGGGCATGTGATGGAGTGGCCCTTCTGCCCTTCACCCTCCACGTGGCTGGCAGAAAAGGGATGTTTTGGGTTCCTCAGGTCCTGGGAACATCCCCTGGGTTCCCAGCACTGACCGCTTCCTGTGGAAAAGGTTATGGGCAGGCAGAGAGCTGCGGTTTGTGTTGGGATTTTGGGACAGCAGGTGTGGTCTGGTTCTGGGTGTGCAGAAAGCACCTGCCTCTTCTTGGGACCGCGGCTGCCGATGGGAAGGGGTGGGTGAATTCCTTGTTTTGCCTCACTTCTCATGGATCTGCAGCGGTGCTGGGTGGCTGCCCCAGAACATGAACCGAAGCAAAGGGAGTCGGTGCCTTTTGGGAAGCACTGAG
Source organism: Origma solitaria (assembly GCA_013397895.1). Taxonomy (NCBI): domain Eukaryota; kingdom Metazoa; phylum Chordata; class Aves; order Passeriformes; family Acanthizidae; genus Origma; species Origma solitaria. The sequence goes on along the minus strand of VZRL01001580.1, from coordinate 19,687 downwards.
TCAGCCTGCCATCAAATCCCTCTCCAGAGCAGCAGCCCAGAAACCTCCCCCGGATGAAGGAGCGCCTGTGAAGAATGGAGTGTGCAGCGCCCGGGGGACTGTTCTCATTTTATAACCTGTGAAAAGAGCCTGCGCAACCCTGCTGAGTTTCAGGAAGGAATGGGGGGCTCCTGCTCCCCGCACACCGAGGATGGACGTGTGGCAGTGCCTGCCCTGCGTGTGCAGCGGTGACGGCAGCACAATTTTCCGTAAACAGAAGCAGCTGATCTCGAGTAAGAGACGGGGCCCTGCCTGGCTTCTCTGCTTTATTTTGGTCTGGTTAAAGTGGGAATTCGGTGGGCCTTAAGGTACAGAGCCAGCTGAGGTTTGGCCGGAGGCTCTCTGGGATCTGGGGGTGTCTGTGGATAACTTGGAGCTTGCCCCATGGAGCAGCAGCTCACTGTGATTTCTTGCTGGAGAAATTGATCTTTTGGGAAGGAATAGCCCATGAATTGGAACCTAACAGGAGCTGATCCTGCTGGAGCTGTGCTCCTGGGAGCGGTAATGGTAACTCCATTTCAGCTCATGGGGGACCTGCCCCTCCACTGTGGATTTCACCTCCTCAGGGGTTATTGCTGTTCTGAAAGTCTCTCACAGCAGAGAAATGCTTTCAGCCCCTAATACAAATTTCATTTATTTCTTTAAACCTGCCATGCAGCAGTGTCTCCCCCCAGGCCGACGGGCAGGTATGCTGTGTTTTCCCAAGGGATGAACTTCTCTAAGCAGATTAGAAGTGATTATTTCCCCGTGAAGCCGCCTGGCTATGGCTGTCGTGCTGTTCCCAAACACTGAGCCGATGAAGCAGACACCTTCGACACCACTTTGCCTCCACTCCTGGAGTATTGTCCATACCCTGGGGGAGCAGAGGTGTGGTGGGTGCCAGCCCAGCCCCGAGGAGCTCCTGGGACAGCCCAGGCCGTCACCTGTGGCTCTTTTAAAGCCTTTTGCTTGCTCAACACGTCCTGCTCCAGAGCATCTTCTGAGACAAGGGGAGCTGAGCGTGGCCCCACATCTGGCCGGGCTGTTCCCATGTTCCTCTGTGATCTGGAAATCATAGGCCAGCGTCCCAAAGGGATAAAAATTACAAAAATACAGCCCGGCGGGCACCACGTGAATTACCGCCCATTAGTGGTGGTTTTCCCCATCTCTCCTTTTATAGCTCTTTGTTCTGCTGTGTCAAAACAGATTTGTTTATAGGGTTTCAGCGATGATGTTTCTCTGCAAAAATGCTTTTCCTCTAGTTGGGGATTGGTTCCCTTCCATGGTCGGTAACATCATCTCTTGGCACAGAGTCGCTGGACTTCAGCTCGACAGGGGAGTGCAGGAGCTTCAGTGCAGCCACTGCTTGATCCCTGCTCCTGCAGGGACTCAGGGCACAAGGAATGACTCGGACCCTATGGAAAATGATGTTATTGGGGTAAACGCAGCCTTATGGCCACACACAGCTTTTGTCACTGCTCGCTTCTCCTGTGTCCCTGGTGGGGCCGAGGGCTGTGTTGCCACTGAACAGGCGATTTCCAAGCTTGGCATTACAGGGAGAGACCTGAGAATCAGAGGGGAAAGTTCTGGAGAGCAAGTGGCGCCATCCCTGCCCCGAGCCCACGGAGAGGGACGCCTGCTCCAGGGTAAGGGACACAGGCTCAGATGCAATCATGCCCTGCTGGAGCAGTGCTCCTGTGCAGATGTTTGCCATGACAGATTGCTAAGGCTGCATAAGAACAGCACAGGGGACCCTTCCATTCCCATGTTCACATTGGCATCTCTGTTCTACCTGAGTTTGTAAAGGAAAAAGAAAAATCTATGCTCCTCTTTTTTTCTGATTCTACTCACTTTGGGCAGAGCCTTGGAAATTGGTAAATAAAGAACCAAGGGGAGCGCAGAGCACATCCAGCCACATCCAGCTGTGTCCTGGCTGCTGCTGCAAGGGAGATCTGTGCTGGGGCCTCTGCAGAGCCCCACCATGCTCGCTGCAGTGCCCAGGGCATGGTCACACCTGAATGTTTTACTGTGTGCTGTGGATAATGACAGCTGAGAAGCAGATAAGGTCAGAGAAGCCCAAAACTTGATTATATTGGTTTGATCCCTGCCTCCCTCTCTGCAGGGTAACTGACAGCCTTATCTTGTTATCCTTATGCATTAGAGGGATTTGATGTTTTCCAGCTCCTCGGTGTTGGTCTGTGTCTCTTGACCCTTTGAATAATTGCCTTGAAATGCCAGTGCTGGTTCATTTTCTTTTTATGTTTTACTGGAACCAGGGAAATTGCTGTGGAACGGTGCCGTCACTGCCTGATTTCTATCTAAGACGCGTTTGAGTTAATAGGGGATGAGCCAGCTCAGTGGTGACAGCATTGCTGAGGTGTTTTTCCAAGAAGAAATGGCTCTCCAGGGCAGCAGCAGGAGCCGGGTAGAGCGAGGTGTGCCAGTCTGGGCTGGCAGGGAGTGGTGCCCGTGGCTCCCAGCGCCCTGGTCCCATCTGACATCCTGGATCACACACGGATCTCCCTCCCCATGTCACTCCTCCCAGCACGCCTGCCTGTCTGATGGGAATGAACTGGGCCACAAAGGTCCCTGGCAGGGCTTTCAGAGCTTTTCACAGGGCCTTCTGTCCAGCCCTTCTGTCACACAGCATTTTGTCCTGGCTGGCTGAAGCATGGGCTGGTTCCTGTCCTGCTCTGGCTGACACCCCAAGGGTCTCATTTTCTGCAGCTGCCACATGCTGCTGGGTTTGGGGCAGGTAACAGGTCCTGGGTGTGCCTGAAACTGAGCTGGGCCAGGCTGGAAGTGACTCTGCTGCCCACCCTGACCTGGGTGGCTCTGAGAAGTGACTGAGTGACATGACTGAAGCACTTTGCAGAGGGCCACCTGGCCTGGCAGCCTGGCAGCCCTTTCCCAGCTCTCAGGAGGCAGCAGGACAGCAAAGCTTCTGTGCTGTGTTTGCCAATTCCTCCGTGTGTGTTTTCTGTGGCCCCAGAGGAGCTCCCAGTGCACAGCTCAGGGCAGAGTCCAGGCCTGCTCTGCTTGGGAAGGGATGTTTCACAGCCAGGTGAGCATTTCCCCTTCACACCTGCACCCTCCAGGCACCGTGACTTTCGTAGAGCCACTGAATGACTGAAGGGTTTGTGTTGGAAGGGATCTTCAAGTCCCAAATCCCTGACCCACCTTCCACTATCCCAGGTTGCTCCTAGCCCTGTCCAACCTGGCCTCGGACATTTCCAGGGATCCAGGGGCAGCCACAGCTTCCCTCGGCCACTTCTGCCAGGGCCTCACCGCCCTCACAGGGAAGAATTTAATCGCAATATCCCATCTAACCCTGCCCTCTGGCAGTGCAAACCCTTTCCCCTTCGTCCCATCAATCCATCCCTTGTCCCAAGTCCCTCTGCAGCTCCCTTGGAGCCCCTTCAGGTGCTGGAAGGGGCTCTAAGCTCTCCTTGGAGCGTCTCTTCTCCAGGCTGGACACCCCCAGCTGTGTCCAGAGCAGAGGGGCTCCATCCCCCTGAGCATCCCCGTGCCTTCCTCTGGGGGGATCTGGGAGCCGCCGGGGGCCGGGCCGTGCTGGC
>VZRL01001580.1:0-15937 GCA_013397895.1 Origma solitaria | reverse complement strand
GGTCCGCCCGGCAGCGCGCGGCTCGAGGGTGCCCGCTCGGGGCTCCGAGCCCCGGTACAGGGGTGCGGTACCGTGCCCCAGCCCGCTCCCGCCGGGGAGGCGGCCGGGACCCCGCCCCGCTGCCCCGGGGCATCGCCCCGAGCCCCGACCCGCCCGCATCCCGGCCCCGGCGGCTGCCATGGCAACGCCGGTACCGCGCTTTCCCTTATCCCACCGTTGCCTGGTTACCAGCCCCCCGTGTTGGGGAGGATGCCCCGACGGAGCCCACCCGAGACCCCCGCGGGTGGAGCGGGCACACGGCCGGTGCTTCCCAGGCTGGCAGGGCCGTGCGGAGTGGGGGATCCCGGGGAGCCGGGGGATCCCTCTCTCACAGCCCTTGGCAGCGCTCTGGCTCCTGTTGTTCAATATTGTAGTAACACCGTGCGTAAACAGCCGAGCGCCTCATCCCGGGAAGGCGTACGGAGGAAGGCAAGAGCGCGTCTCTCAGGGTGTGTAATTAATGCTTCCAAAGAAACGGATTTTGGAGTCCATGTGGTGGAACTTGGATCTTGCAGGGATATTTCCGTGGGAGGGAAAGTGACAGGTGGTTTGTGTGGATGTGAATAAGCAGCGTGATGGAGCAGCCTCTCGGGGAAAGCTGTGTGTGTATTAGAATGGAGCACCCATTTTGGCAAGCCCGCAGTGCTCCCAGATGCTGTTGGGTCCCGCTGGGATTTTCAGTCCTGCTGGGTGGTTTTGCTCCCAGTTTGAAGCAAAGGCAAACCCGGAGAATCCCTGCTCGTGCACAGCTGGACCGTGATTCCGAGGCGGAGTGAGGTGGAGAGCTGCCAGCACGAAGTGCCATGGCTGCCAAGCCAGGCCACCTGTTAGAGCGTGTTTGGGACCTGCTGGAGGATATCCTGTGCCTGCAAGGTGTGAGTCTGCCTGTGCCTTCCTCCCATCAGCCGCACGGCTCACGCTCACCTGGAAATTTTATCTGCTTTGTCTCAACGTACCCATTCAGGTAAAACATGGTGGAGTGTCACGGCTTTGCTGGGTGTGGAGGGCACTCCCTGGCACAGCAAACCGGCAGCTCTGTGTCTGGCTGGTCCTGTGTTTGCCTTTTGGGCTGTTTGTGTGTTCCCAAGGTGCAGAGGCTGCTGAGGTCTGCAGCTGTTGCATCCCTGAGCATGGGGAAGACACTGACCTGTCCTGTCCCACCCGGGGGCTGTGCCACCTGCCCGTCACTCTGTGCATGTGGCAGTGTTGGTGGGGACCACGGCCGTGCTGCTGGGGACTGCTGTCTGCCTCGTGCTGACGGTGGTCGCAGCTGATGGTGACAGCAGAGGAGAGAAGGGAGAAAATGTCCGCTCTGATGTGCAGCAGAGCGTGGCAGTGCTGTGGTACCCAGCACACACAGGAGCCTCAAACAGCTTCTCGCACGCTGCTCTGGCAGGGTGTTCTGCTCATCTGGGGTACTCTGGCCACCAGGATCCTCCAGGTAACCCCACCTTTGTCTCACCTGTGTGATTCCCGTGGCTGATGCCTGCGCAGAGCCCAGGCTCGTTCAGCCGGTGTGCAGCCAAACAAGGGTGTGGTGGGAGGATGGGATGGTCCAGGCAGGTGCACGGTGAGGTTTACAGTGCCTGGTTATCTGTTAATCAAATGAGGAGGGATCAGGAGCAGCAGATGCCTCGTGGGAGGTGGTGGTGATGTTTACTGCCTACTGGAGCCGAGGCTGGCGTCCCTGGGCAGGCAGGGCTTGCACTGGAGGTTTGCCCCAGTGATGGGTTGGCCTCGCTGCCTCATTGGGGTACCATCGGGGGCCCGGGGGCTGTGCTGAGCCACACATGGCCAGGCAGTCTTGGCTGAGGCTCCTTGATGGTTTGGGGTCAATTCCATGAGGCTGGAAGCAGCCCTGCAGGAGGCAAGTGGAATTCTGGGGAGCAGGTGAGGGACGGTGCGCTCAGAAACACCCCAAATCCGCAAGTGACGGTTGGATCGCAGTGAAGCCAGGCTCGTGTCTCCCATCCAGTCAGCCTCTGAATCAGCACCAGGTTTGGGAAGGGCCGTCCATGCCGGAATGGCGAGGGCTGGAAATCTCCTCTCATTTAGAAGCACGAGGCACAACAACAGGCACATTAATAGGCAGATTGATGCTGACGTGAAATGGCAGAAGAGCACATCTATGCAGAGCTGGAAATGTCCATTCACACATGCACGCTCTTAAACGCCCCGGGCAACGGAGCGCTGCTGTCACGGTCTGGGGGGCTTTGCAGAGAAACCAGAGATTTTAACTAGGTCTGATCTTCGGGAGATGCCCTGAGGACTCCTGACGGAAGGCGGAGGCTGCCCGGAATTGCGCTGTGATGGCTGAGACTTGACAGGGCAGATCTATGCAAAACAATGAAAAGGAAAAGGGGACTTGGAGATCCAACGGCGTTACAAATTCACCTGCCTTGCTCTGGCAGGATTTGCCGTGCTGCAGAGAGCTGAGCCAGGCAGGAGGGACTCGGTCTGTCTGCCCGGATTTGCCCGCTCCTCTCCCTCGCCCAGGCTCCATGCACGCACACATGCCAAGCCAAGGGCACGGGAATGGCAAGGAGGGATTATCCAGGAGGAAGAGGCTGAGGAGGAGCTGTGGCTGTGCTGTGCACGGAGGGAGTGTTGGCTGTGCGCGTGGCAGGGCAGTGAATCAGCCGGCTCGAGTGGGCGCGGGTGGCTCCCTGCTCCTGGTGGCCCTGCTGCTGTCACCCTGCCTTGTACCCATGCTGGTGTCACCGCTGGCTGTGCCCCTGCAGACCCTCACCATGGCGCAGGTCCAGCCCTGGCTGCCTCTGGCAGCACTGGGTTAGTCCCTCAACCCACTCTCACCCACATCCTCCCAGAAAACAGCAAACTCTGTGTACTCCCTTGCTCTGAGTTGCTGCTTCCTTCCCCCTGAGCCTCTTACAAATTCCTGCTGCCTCCTCCTAGCACTGGCTCTTCTGTGGTGATACAGATGGGGGGGAAATGTCTGGTTTCCCTCGTAAAGCAGCAGGTTGGACTGAGATGAGACAGAAGGGGAATTCTGGACTCCTCTGCTCTGCTCCTCTGCCGCTCCGCCTCTCTCTGCGTTTAGCCGGATCTCACAGTTTTAACAGGAAACCCCCGTGTTTTGGTTCAAGTCACAGGCATTGCCACTCCCCGTGGTGTCCGGGGTGGTGGCTCCAAACCTCGTGTCACCGATGAGGAGACAACATGGAGATTTGGGCCGTGGGACATGGCAGCTGCTGGTTTTCCGCTCCTTCCCTGTGCCAAGGCACAGCTGGATTCAGCATGAGGGAAGGGGGGAGCAGGGAGAACAGCAAACCCTCGGCAGTGCTTGCTCTCCTCACTTTATTTCAGCTTCAGGAAGAAGTGGGTGGGCCAGCTTGGAGCAACCCGAAAAACCTGTGGCTCTTCGCAAGGCATATGCTGCCTTGGAGGAGAGCTGGGCTCGTTTGCAATGCAGAGCGCCGTGTTTGTCTTTGGAGCAGGGACACTGCCAATCCTGGCGGTTCACTCGTGCGGAGATAAGTTCGAGCGCGCGGAAGTGTGTGAATTCTAGGAATTGAGATAGAAAAACAAAGAACATATGTGTGCTGCGTGCTTGGCTCGGCCCAGCAGTGAACTCTGCCACGCTACGTGCAGGAAGCCAAACGCTGAGCGAAGGGTTGGAGGCAGCGTGTGTGGCTGGGCAGGGCCCAGCGCCACGTGGAGGGGCTCAGGGCAGGGAAAAATGCAAAATTCCCTGAGTGTGTTCTTTGGGGAATGCTCCAATAGCCGGCAAAGAACGGCAAAATCAACAGTAAAAAATCTGATGAATGATTTGTTTGAGAAATATGGGAGCCAATTGATGCCATTCATGGCACGAGAGCATGAGCTGGGTCACAGCCCTTGTGCACACACAGAGCCCTCGCAGGGGTAAAATGACTCTGATTTTGCAGCCTTGGCAGTGAAGAGATAAAGGATGGGAGAAAAAAGGACGTGGAGAAACGTGCAGCTCGAAGTGACTGTGCCACCAGCTGTGGGTTCTTTGTGTGTGTTTCTAAGAGCTGGTAATTACCCCGAATTCTGCGTCTCAGCAAACGAGGGGGTTTGTCTGGACGCACTCTGGTGCAGCCCCGCGCTGCACAATGGCACCGCAGCTGCAGGAGAGGGGGGATGAAACCCTCCAGTGTGTGGATAAACACATCGCCTTCGGAATGGCAAATCGTGGAAGGGGAGGGAAGGATGGGAATTATCGTGGGATGCCGCTTGTTATGATGAATAAGGCGTGTTCTGGGAATATCGGTGGGGCCAGGGCTGCCTCCTCTGTGGATGCAGCGGGAAGTGGCTCCCGTGGGCAGTGCTGAGAATGGCCATGGAGCCAAGCACTGCTGGGCCAGCCCTGGTGGGCATTGCTGAGCCTGCTCCTTGCAGCCAGTCCTGGGGGTGTGGAGCACCAACCGGGAGCAGGGGCGCAGCAGGATGTGGGGGACCTCGGGGAGCCAGCCTGGGGCAGCTGCGCTGCCTCCCCCGGCGCTGGCAGTGGGGATGGGCTGGGATGGAGGCTGTGTCGGAATCAGGTCAGGCTCCGGAGGGGCTGAATAGCGGCACGCCGGGATCTGCATCCGTCAGCGAGCTGAATTCCTGCTGTGTCGAGGGCCCCTTCCTTATCGGCACTAATCCAGCGCGGCAGCTGCAGCAGCTCTGTGGCACTCGGCGCTATCGGGGCCGGGAGGGCTCCCGATAAACCCCTTCCTCTCCCGTGCCAGCAGCGAGCCCTCTCCGTGCTCCCGGCCATGTATGGCCACCCAGCCCGGCGCGGGGCACTGTGTGACTGCCTGGCACCGCTGACACGGAGGGGCAGAGCCGCGGGGACAGGGACAGCACCCGCCTGCGGCCACCCGCCCTCGCAGGAGCAGCACCAGCCAAGCCCTCTCCTCCTGGCACGAGGTATCCCCCACACCCAGCCGGCATCCGACTGGCTCTGCAGCACCCTGTGCCAGCTGGCAGGACAGGGAGCAGCTCCCCGCTGTCCCCTGCCTGTCCCCCGGGAGCTGGAGAAGGGATGCTGGCAGCAGGTTGTTGGTACCTTGGCAGGGTCGGTCCCACCAAATGGGTGCGGCAGTTGGGGACATGCCCCCCTGCCCGAGCTGGCAGGGGGTGTCACAGCCCGGCCACAGCGTCCTTACACCCAGGGAGAAAGGTCCCTGCCCCGGCCGGGTGCTCCCTGTGAAGGGACAGGGACAGGCTCCGCTGGGAGAGGACACCGTGATTATTTATGGTCTCTCCTTGCTGCTGCAGGGAGCCCGGAGGGCAAGTGTGTCTTTGAGCTCATGTCCCACCAGGGCCACTGGCCTCATTGCGGGAGCGTAATTGCTATGCTAATTGGGACAAATCATCATCAGGAGCCGGGCCGGGGGCTGATGGCCGGGTGCTGTGCCATGCCAAGCCGTGCCTGCTGAGAGGAGCCCTGGGATGCTCAAAACCAATGAAGTTTTAAGAGCAGATGTAGAGAGAGCAGACTAAAATTGCTCTTCTTGCCTCTTGTTCTGTGGTGTTTCTTAAATCTTCTTGAGAAAGTTTTTAATTGAAACGCACCACATTAAAAAAATAATCCCAAGTGTGAGTGGAGTCTGTCCCAGTTTAGGAGGCTGGAAATATTCAGCAAACTGGTTAAGTTATGCCAAGTTCTCCCAAAGAGAATGGGATTTAGGCTCGACTGTTTCAGCAAACTAGGGTAACTGTAAATCCAGTTTCTTTTAATTTTTTTTGTCTCTGTGGAGGTTCAGGTTGAATATCAGGAAAAGGTTCTTTCCCCAGAGGATGGTGGGGCACTGAAGGACTCCCCAGGGAATGGTCCCTGGCTCTGTCCCAGTGCCCTCCCTGAGCCATCTGGGTGCTGACCCCTCTCCCCTCTCTCGCAGCAGCCATGGAGGCAGCGCTCATCTTCCTGTGCTCCCTGCTGGTGCCAGCGGCCGTGGCAGACGGTAGGTGCTCATTGCTTCCTCACACAGCTCGGGAAAGGGCTGGGGGACCCTGGGGGATCCAAGGGGGCTGGAGTGGGGCATGGGGCAGCAGTCCTAGGAGCCCAGAGCCCCGGAGTTTGTGGGGGCTGGCAGGGCTCAGCCGGGGGCTCACTCACCTCACAGCCCTTGTCTGCTCATTTCCAGTGGCCACGCAGGAGAAGGAGGAGGAGGATCCCTTTAACTATGGTGAGCATGGCTGAGCATGGGGATGGGGGCGGGGGGTGCCATGGGGCCAAAGGAGCCGCCCCCTTCCCTGGAAGCAGCAGGAATGAATGAGCCCTGTGTCTCCCCCTCCCAGATTACCAGAGCCTGAGGATCGGGGGGCTGGTGTTCGCCGTGGTCCTGTTCACCGTGGGCATTCTCCTCATACTCAGTAAGTTGGGCACGTGGCACGTGCAGGGCTGGCAGGCAGGGCCAGCAGGCGCTGTTCTCGTGCTGGGGGGCCCTGGGAAAGTCCCCATCCCATTCCCACCTGGGCCACGCTCACAGAGTTTCTCTCTCCTTGCAGGCAGGAGGTGCAGGTGCAGTTTCAAGCAGAAGCCCAGGTGAGTGGGGGCAGCCTGGTGGGGGGCACATCCCTTGGGAAGCCGCTCTGCTCCAATCCTCCCGAGCTCCCTCCCACAGCTGCTGCACTCCCTGGGTGTCCCTTTGGGCTGCCCAAAGCAGCTCTGCCCGCTCCCACTGCACCTTCCTGGCCATCCCACCACGCTGTTGGGCATCCCGTGTTGGGATGGGGCACAGATCCCAGCTGCCCTCACCATGCTCCTCTCCTTGCAGGGCTCCAGGGGATGAGGAGGCTCAGGCGGAGAACCTGATCACCTCGAACGGTAAGGCCACTGTGTTGTGGTCGCTGTGCCACTGCCCCATGTCACAGCCACCTCCTGGTGCTGGGCAGGCACTGCAAACCCCTCTGCTCTTCCCTTTGCAGCGACGGTGGCACAGAAAGCAGAGAACTGAGCAGGAGCCATGCGGTGAGTCCCAGGCCAGGCTGGGTGGGGGCATCGGGATGGGCTGAGGGTGAGCACTGTGGGGTCCACAGCAGGGAAACTCAGTGCTGGCAAGGTCCTGAGTGTCTGCAGGCAGCCCAGCAGGAAAAGGAAGCATCTGTCTGGATATTCCCTTGTGTTACACTTCCTTTTCTTGTGCTCCTCCATCTCAGAGTGGTTGTGGTTTTATGGTGTTCAGAGAGCTGGGTGTGAATCCCTCAGGGCATCTCGCTCTGAACTCCCCGACCTCCTGGGCTGTGCCCTGGTTTGAAAAGGGGAAGGCTGGAGCCCCTGATGGCAGTTTGTGCTGCCAGGACACAAGCCCTGTGTGGGAAAAGCCTGACCCACTGCTCTGCTCCCCACGCAGACCCAGAGACCCGAGGATGGACACTCAGAGCGCAGATGCCCGCAGCCTGCGAGGAAACTGAAACCCCAGCAGCAGGTCCCCCTCAGGAGACGCGGAGCTGCCGTGTCTGTGTCCCCCTCTGTGCTCCAGCACCGGTTCTCTGTTTCCCAACCTGACTAAACTCCGCTCACCGTCCTCGCTGCCTCCCGTGGTGTGTAATGTTGCTGTGAGATGATCATTACCTCTAGGGCTAGTTGTTGCTGATGTTGTAATCGTGACTTTCTCTTCACCTTTCTCGTGCTGTGCGTGTGATTCGGGCTCTGTAGGACTGGCAGGCGCTGCCCTTTTGGTGCCCTCCAAGCCTGGGAACGGAGTGTGGGCTGTGGGGCAGGGAGCCTCGTTCCCTGCCCAGTGCCAGCAGCACAGCCCCACTGGTTTGGGCAGGGCTTGGGGACCTGCAGCGCCCTGGGGACCTGCCCAGCCATTTCAGGGCCACCCATCCCCATTTCAGCAATAAGCCCCTGCATGCCCCCAGCCTAAAAGCAGCCATGGTGGGGGGTGAGTCAGGCAGGGACATTGCATGGCTCAGCCCTCCTCGCTGGGGTCACTGGGGTGCTGCCTGCGAGGCTGAAGGGAGCTCTCCTGCCTCTCCTGCCTGGCACTACCCATTTCTGTCCCTGGTTAAATCTGTGGGACGCTGCTTTAAGTGTGAGGAAAGGCCATGGTGGCAGAGAAGCCCGTGAGGTCCCCAGCATGGTGACACTGTGGAGGAGGGCGGCAGCACAGCGGTGACCCCATTAACCAGCACAAACCAGCTCCTGCCTGCGAGCCGGAGCTGGGTGGGTGACACAGTGCGGGGGCTAAAGAGAAACAAAGATCCTGTCTGTGCTTGTCTCCAGCAGGGAAGGGGCAGCAGCGTTTCCTCCAGGTGCTCCCTGCCCCTCCTGACGCCTTGTCGCTCCCTGTGCCACCCATGTCAGTGCTGTGTGTTGTCCCGTGGTGGTTCCCTGTCACCCCTGGTGCCGGCTGTCCCTTGTCCCCACAGAGCAGCAGCAAGTGGCAGTGAGTGATTCTCGGGGCTTTTGCACACCTGAGCTTGCACTGTGACAGCGTGCTGAGCCCAGAGGCCATTGTCACCCTGTGTCCTCTCATGGGTTAAAGGCAAACCTGTGATTTTTGGCCCTTGCCCAAGTCCATGGGCAGGCAAAACCTCAGCTGGGGCTGGGGACTGCCAGCTCGTATGGGGGCAGCAGTGGGGGGTCCCCAGAGCTGTGCTGAAACACCTCAGGGTGCCATCCCCACACCGAGAAGGGGTTCTTGTCCTGCAGGATGGTTTTGAGAAGGGTTCCTGTTGTGTCCATCCCACTGTGGTGGCCCTGCTTCCAGCGTGGGCTGCGTCCCTGCATGCTTGGCATCACTTGGTGGCAGCGGGAAGCTCTGTCCCATCTGCACCAGGCAGAGGGACCGTGTCTCTCATGTTGTGTCCCTTACCTCTGTCCTGGCTGTTGCAGAGAGCTCCCGGGCAGAGCAGACATTGGCCCGGCCCCCGAGTGTCACCGTGTGTGTCCCGTCGGAGTGCCCGTGCTGTCCGTAGTGTGCCGTTGGTGTTACCACAAAACAAAGAGCTCCCTGTGGTGTGTAAAATGGCCAAACCCTGACTGTTGTAAAATAAACTGAGCTATTGTGTCTCCTTTTAAATAGGCGAGTGTGCTGCTGTGCTGGAGGGCTGGTGTGCTCTGTGCTGTGACCTAAGGGGAAAGGAATAAAATATCGTTTCTATCAGTGCCTGCCTGCGTTGTCTCGAGGGCCGTGGCGTTCCCAGGGCAGCCTGGCAGCTTCCCACGCTGTCCCATTGTGGCCCGGCTGGGGCCAGGGGAGCAGGGGCAGCGCCCTGGGCAGCACAGCCGCGCTTTGTGCCGGCCGAGCCCCCTCCTGCTCCCTTCTGCAGCTCAGCGAAGCCAGAGCTCGTGGGAAGGGAGCGCGGGGGCGCGGCCAGGGACACTTTTGTCCCTCGGCTTTTTGGGAGCCGCCGTGTCGGGCTGCTGGCGCGCCGCTCCAGCGGATGCTGAGCGCTGCCAGGGCGCTGTGACAGCAGTGACAGCAGTGCCACAGCGCCGGCCCCACGCAGCACCCTCCTGGGGCTTGGCTGCGGCCCGTGGCACCGGAGCCGGGCTGCCGCGGGCTCCGGGGGTCTGCGCTCCCCGGCCCCGCCGAGGGAGCGTCCCTCGGGGCCGGCTCGCCCCGGCCACCGCGGCGTTAATCGGCTCGGGCGCGTGACTCCCGCTCGCTGATGGCCAGATTAGAGCAAACTGGATTGCACAGCCCTGCTGGCAGCTGGCCCCGCTGGGCCCGGGGCTGGCACCGCCCGGGCAGGGGCACAGCATCCCGGTGCCCACTGCCGGCGGGAAGCGCCTCGGACGTGGCCGTGCCAGGGCGCTGCGGTGGCCCGGAGCGGCTCGGTGGTGGCACGGAGGTGACGAGCTGGCCGAGGGACACCCCCGGTGCCAGGCTGGGAGGACGGGGCGTGCTGCCCGCTCCTCTCCAGCAAAAGGCAGTCCCAGCCTGTATTTGAGCCCATCCCTCGGCTCGTCACCGCCGCAGGAGGTGAAGGCCAGCTGGGCTGACAATGGGAAGCGGAGGGAGGGCTGCGACAAGGACACGCAGCTCGGGGTGCCCAGCCCTCCCCACCGGCTGGCACGGTGGGTGCTGTCCCTGCCCTTCCCTCCCCTCCCTCTTTCCCAAAGGCGGGCGGGAGCCCTGTGCCTCCCCTCGTGACTGCGATAAACATTACACCGAGGCCATTAATGTTTAATGAGGTTTGTCTCCCAATTAATGCGCTTTCCCGTGGGTGCCCACTCGCAGAGCGAAGCGCCCGCTGGACGACACACCGAGGCCATGGGTGACGGTAAGGACAGACACCTTCGCGGGGACATCTCTGTGCGAGGGGCAGGGCTGGTCCCTCCCACCATGGCGGAAGCTCTCGATGAGGATTTGGGGTGGGGAGATGTGGGGATGGATCCTCAGAGCTCCGCAGCCCCGTGGCACATCGATGCCAGATGGTGCTTGGCTTCTTGGGGTGATTTCTCCTTCCAAGCTGCTCCCGGCAGAGGGATTGCACTCAGGTAAGGTGGCTGGAGGTGTGACACACAGCTGTGGCGTGGAGGGTGGATTTTTGGGGTGCATCTGGTGTGATGTGTGAACCTGAGGGATTGTCCAGTCCTGTGCACTGAGGGAGCAGAGCCATGGATGGAGTCCTGCAGGAGCAGAGCCATGGATGGAGCCCTGCAGGAGCAGAGCCGTGGATGGAGTCCTGCAGGCGTGGCACTTCCCAAGGACAGTGGAGCCGGGTCCCTGTCTGCAGCTTCACCCGGAGCTCAAAGGCTCCCGAGCATCCTGCAAATGCAAGTGCATCCCATGAATTCACCGGGGATGTTAAACCTCCTGGGGTGAGACTCAGAAGTTTCCTGCCTCAACTCCATGCCAAGGAAGTCACTGCGCTCTCAATTGCCATCCTCCATCCTGGTGTCTCCCACCTCCACGTTGTGAGGACGTGGCTCTCACCGGGGTTTCTCTTTTCCAGAGCAAGTGCCTGAGCAGGGCCCGGACAGGTTCAGCTACGGTGAGTGTGTGCCCTGGGCAGGCCGGGGGCTGCGGGCAGGGGGACGGGCAGCCCCCTGCCACTCTGCCACGGGCTCTGTGCTGCGGGCTCAGCCCCACGCTCAGACTGGGCTGACACCGCCGGGCTCTCCTCCTCCCCAGACTATGACACCATCCGCAATGGGGGGCTGATCTTCGCCGTCGTGGCTTTTGTGATCGGGCTCCTCATCATCCTCAGTAAGTGCCTGGGTTGGCTCAACACTCCTCAGCTCCATTCCCTGCCCCACTCGGCCCCCTCCTCTCCCTGAGAGGAGTCTGGGGGTCACCAACCCTGCCCCACAACACCAGAGGTGGGCACAGTCTGCCCCCGGGGCTGCCTGGGAACTTTCCATCCAGGCACACTCCCAGCAGAGAGCGAGTTGGGAGGGCGACCACGTAAATATTTAGTGTTTCCCTGCCAGCGCCAAGGCTTCAGAGGGAAGGTCACTCATTAAAAATAGCAGAGAAAACTCTGACATTTCCAGAGTGAGGAACCAGCATTCCCAGAGCCCTCGGACCTCAGCAGCTCCAAGAGTGACCCAGTGTTGGATGTTCAGGGCGCCCTGTGACCCTGCCTGGGTGTTCTGGCACTGCTCCGTACCAGCACCGCTCTGTGCAGGGTGGCCGCAGTGTCACAGCTGGTGCAAGGGTAGTGCCCACTAACTTCAGGGAGAAATACATGAAAACCAGCAGCACTTGCACTCACGGGACAGCTTGAGCAGGAGGCTGTGGCTGGGCAGTGCCAGGGCTGCAGGGGTGGGTGAGATGGGGTGGGGAGGAGGCTCAGCCTCAGTCGCTCCTCTCGCCCCCAGGCCAGCGGTTCCACTGCGGCGGGAGGAAGAAGAGGAGGTGGGTATTGCACGGTTCTCAGGCAGCCTCAGCCTGCTCCAGTCCTGCCAGCTGACAGGGCCGGGGCTCAGCCCATGCTTCCCCCCTCTCTGTGACAATTCCCAGTGTAACTCTTCTCCCCTTGCTTTTTGCTCCACAGACAAGGCAATGAGGAAGAGCTGTAGGTGCAGGTAGGAGGCTCCAGCCAGGCCCCCTGTGCTGGGCAGCAATGCTTTGGGGTACTCGTGCTTCGGGGAAGTACTTATGGGGGTTTGTCCCAGGAGGAAAGGGGCTGGGACATGCTGGCCATGTCACCCTCCCTCTCTCTGATTTCAGAGCTGCAGTGCCGCCATGGAAGCAGAGCTCCAGCCGAAGCCCAGGAGTCCTGGCCAGTGGCCACCCCTCACCCCGCTCCGGTGGATCCATTTCCCCGCAAGGCCAGAACGCAAATTACCCTCGTGCTTCTCCCTCTCTTAGACCCAGCAAGAGTTCCTTGGCTAATAAAGTTCAAGCTCCGAGAGGTTAAACTCTGTGCCCAAGGCGTTTGAATCGCCCACTCTCCTGGCCCGGCTCCAATCACTTTTCTGCCCCGCAGGTGCCTTCCACCACAAACCCAGGAAGGGGTCCCGCTGGCTCCTCTGCAGCCTGAGGCACGGAGCTGCCAGCCGCCTCTGCCCTGGGTTTGCTCCGGATGTTTCTTCTCCCAGCTGCGGGTCCCTGGGTTCTGGGCACATGCCTTTCCCTGGGGATGCCCTGGCAGCGGTTGGCAGCACCGCAGGGCTGTTTGTGCGCTCGTGTCTGGTCGGGATGGGGTTAATTCTGCTCCCGCAGCCCTCACGGTGCTGGGCTGTGTGTGGGGAGCTGGGAACGCGTTGGAAACACTCCAGCTCTGGCTCCTGCTGCTCCCTCTCACCAGCGGCCGGGGTGGGCAGGACCCTGGGAGGGGACATGGCCAGGCCAGCCCCAAACTCACCAAAGGGATATTCCAGACCAGGGGATATCCGCTCAGGTGTAGAAGCAAAGGGAAAAGAGGAGAAAAGGTAGGTGTTCGTGCGTTACAATCGCCTTCAGGGGTGACCCCGATTTCCCGGGAAGGGGCTGGACGTCACCTGCGGATGGGAAGTGGAGAATTTCAGTCTTCTAGGTTTCTTTTTTCCTGTTCTTGTGCTCACGCTCCCTCTGCTTTCACTTTATAAACTGCCTTTATCTAGACCCACGCCTTTGGGGGATTTTCCCTCTTTTTAATCCCTCCCTGCCCTGCTGGGGAGGGGAGCGATGGAGCAGCTCAGTGTGGGCAACTGGTGTCCAGCCAAGGTCAACCCAGCGCAGCACCACGGAGCGTGACCCAGGCATCCTTCTCGGTGAGGAGCAGGGCTGGGATGAAGAACGGAGCTCTGTGTGAGCTCTCGGCCTCTCAGCTTCGAATTCAGCCAGAAACGCCTCTTTCCCAAAAAAAAAAAAAAAAAAAAAAAAAAAAAAAAAANAAAAAAAAGAAAAAATACTCCCCGGCAATTGGGCGGTGAATGGGGAGGGAGGTTCGCTCTGTGCACGGAGAGCTGGCCCGACACAGACACCTAGTGACGGGAGGGCAGGGCTGCCTGTGCCCCACCGCTGCCCCCCAGCCTGCCCCAGAGCCTTCACCCCTTCCCCTGCAGGCCTGGGGACAAAGGGGCGCCCCAAACAAGCAGAGGAGGGGCTCAGGGAAGGCTGCTCGCTCCCAGCCTCGTCAGTCTGGGGGTTGCTTGTCCGAGGAATTGTTTGGGTGGGCAGCCCCGACTCAGGGGGTTTCCTCCCCTCACCTGAAGCCTCTGTGGCTGGTCAGGTGTGCAAGGGGCTGCCTTCAAGGACCCCGACCATCCCAGCACAATAGGGATGGAGAAACCAATTCCCGGGGTCCGTTTGGGCTTCGATCGAGGTCAGACATTGACAGAAAAATAGGATTAGCTGGGGGAAGGTTATTAGGCAAAATCCGTGCAATTTGTTTAATCTGAGGTGCTTATTTAACACAGTAAGGAGATTATTTTGGAATATAATTTTGACTTGAAACTGACCCACTAATAAAGACTCATTGCAGCTTTGCACAGCTCGAACAGGGACCGGAGTCCTTCGACTGAGAGAGAAAATGGTTAATGGTTGAGCTTGATGGTCTTAGAGGTGCTTTTCAAACTAAACGATCCTGTGACTCTCTGCAAAGTGCCCCTTTAACAGCACATAAAGGTTTGGTCGCACCAGAATTGAGTGCGGCGGGGCTGTGCCCCCCAAAAGCAGGAGCTAAAGTCCCGAGCGGCAGGAAGGCAGCGGGGTGCGAAATGAACTCGTCCTCAGCAGGGTCCCCGAGCCCCAGGGCTGCCCTCCTTCCCGGCTCCTGAGCGTGCCAGGGCTGCAGCCGTGCCCTTCATCTCCCCGAGAGCCCCGCGCACGGAACCCCGCGGCTCCGGGGATTACGGGGAGCGAAAAGCCGCGTCTGGCTCCCGCGCGGGATCTCTGTCTCGGCACCAGATGGCATTAATGGCATTATTCTGCACGGCTTGGGGACACCCACGTGGGCCCGCACCTGCACAGCCCCCCGGCCCGGCCCGGGGCTGAGCCAGGGCTGGGGACACTGACAGGGGGACAGTGGCAGGGCAGGACACATCCCAGCGCCCAAACACTCGCACTGGTGTGACTGTGAGCAGCCCGACTCCGTGCCCCGCCGAGACGGAGCCAGGCAATCTGGGAACCAGGAACAGAAGGAAGAAAACGTGGCCTCCCTGCTGCCAGCAGCTCTCCAAACCTCCACGGCCATTTGCTTTGGATGTGGAGCCCTGGAGCTTAGGGAGAGGGAAGCTGGGGGCACCCCAGGAAAAGGCCACCGTGTCTCCCTCCTCCTTCTGCTCCCCCGATGAGAGCATCCTGCTCCCCCCTGAGCTGTGTCCCCATCAGAGGGTGTCCCATGGACAAGCCCAGTCCCTCAGCCCTTCCTTGTGCTCCTCATGCTCCGTGGCCTTGGGGAGGAGGCATTTGCCTTCTCCCCTGAACCAGGCAATCTCGGAGGATTTCTGTCACAGCCCCTTGAGCCATTAATCTTCTCAAAGTAAATCTTTTCTGCGGCACAAAGGGGATTGGGTAAATAATACAGTGGACAACTGGAGTGCCCTTTTCCTCTGGGAAAGCTTCCAGACCCAAACAGCTTCCCCTTGGCGTTGGCTATTCCCTGTTTGCTTCGCCAGGCTCTGGATGGAGAGGTACGAGGGAGAGGGCTGTGCCTTGGCCTGTTCATGTGCTTCATCCCTGACTGAATGCGAGGAGATGAGGCAGCGGGGCAGGAACCGGAGGAGCAGCAGCCATGGAGGAGCTGCCAGCACTGCTCCGCGATGCCAGGGACGCATTTCGCCCATGAGGAAACACGAATACAAAATGTCTCCTCATTAGTTTAAAGAGGAGAGCAGCAAATGGTGACTCAGGGAGCCAAAGAGGAGCACTGGAGAGCGGAGAGATGGGCCGGCTTGGCGGGGAGCCAGCCACGCGCCTCGGCCTGCCTTTGTTCTGCTCCCGAAAAGGCAGCACATCCAGCGGCAGCAGCACCCCTGCCAAAACATCCTCAGCAGTGCTCCGTGGGCTGGAATTATCCTCCAGCCCCAGGAAATGACATTTCAGCCCCCATTTTCACATTGCATGCGCCCCAAAGTGGAGGTGGTTAGGGAATGACTGCTCACATGAAGAGGGCCGGGGGCAGCGATGCTGTGGGTGCACAGCCCAGGGATGGACAGGCTGGCTCCTCCCAGTGGGTTTCACACTGGGATGAGGCTGGAAGCAAAGGGGAGACCCCATGAACCGAGTCCTTGTGTCTCAGGACCGTGTCTTGGGATCACAGAGGTTGGAAAACACCTCTATGACCATCGAAGTTCATTAACCAACGCCACCAAGGCCAGCACTAAACCATGTCCCCAGGGGTTACAGCTGTACACACCTGCCTTTTAAATCCCTGTTTTAAATCCGCCACCACTGTCCTGGGCAGCCTGCTCGGCCCCTGGAGCTTGCTAAGACTGTGCAAAGCCCCTGGAGCCGGCGAGGGCAGGGGCCCTGCTCTCCTCCCCGCGCGGGGCTCCCCTCGGCACAGCCCCCTCGCCCCCTCGCCCCTGTCCCCG
>VZRL01001579.1:285826-297059 GCA_013397895.1 Origma solitaria | reverse complement strand
TGGGAATGCTCTTCCTGATGCCCACCTTCGATGGACCTGGTTCAGTGACTCCACTGCAAGGGAGGGTCATCACCATCTCCAGACTCATCCTGTGTTTTTTTTATCTTTTCTTTTTCCATTGCTGCAGCTATGATTTGGTTTTCAGCAGCATTCAGTTCTCTTTATAGGGAAACGATTGGCACTAATTGATAAAATGCTTTCATTTACTTGGTGACAGAATTATTAGAGGCTGATAATTGATGGAATGATATCACACAGCTTTTTTCCGATGATCACATTAATTATATATCCCTCCTGCTTTCTCGTCTACAGCACTGTTGCTTCCATTCATGTTCATTTAACTTGATCATGCATTTCATTAGAAAACAATAAAGTGTGATTGCACAGAGCCAGAATCCCAGCCACAAACAGTGGCCTGAGCGCCACAATTTAACATGAGGAAGGCAATCATTTTTTGGAGTGTATTTTGGAGGAGTATTTGCTTCATTTGTTCGGTGAGAGGCTGGTCCAGAGGCCGCTGAACTCGGGAAGCCTTCCTGTCAGTTCCTGAGGATGTGGATGTGCATGAAAATGAGGTGATCACAGCCCCAGGGCAGCAGCAGGTGTCTCAAAGCCTCGCAGCTCTTTTTAATGCAGATGAAGTTAGAGCTCAGTCTTGGGAAGACACCCTGAGGAACATGGAGGATTCCTGTCAGAGGACATGACCCGGAAAAGGAGCTGCTGTGAGAGCACTGCGGGCTCTTGTTAGAGTTCTTAGATAATTATTTTCTGGAAGCCAGGATTCAGTGGCTGAACTGAGATTGCAGAAAGAGAAAATCGCTGCTGTTAGTCACAGAATCATGAAATGGTTTGGGTTGGGAGGGACCCCAAAGCCCATCCAGTGCCACCCCTGCCATGGCAGGGACACCTCCCACTGTCCCAGGCTGCTCCAAGCCCCAATGTCCAGCCTGGCCTTGGGCACTGCCAGGGATCCAGGGGCACCCACAGCTGCTCTGGGCACCTGTGCCAGGGCCTCACACCCTCACAGGGAGGAATTCCTTCCCAATATCCTGCCTGACCCTGCCCTCTGGCAGTGGGAAGCCATTCCCTGTGTCCTGTCCCTCCATCCCTTGTAAAGAGTCTCTCTCCATCTTTCCTGCAGCTCCTTCAGGTCCTGCAAGGCCACACTGAGCTCACCCCAAAGCTTCTCCTCCCCAGGTGAACAATCCCAGCTCTGCCAGCCTTCCCTCCCAGCAGAGCTGCTCCATCCCTCTGCTCATCCTGCTGAGCCTCAATGCCAAGCTCTGTCCCAGAGCTCATTTCACTCAGGGCTGTACCTTGTGCCTCCATTTTCCTGATTTCTGTGCCATTTCACAGCCCAGGTTACTCCTGAGGGAGTCCTTGTGAGCACAGCGCACATTGTGGGGTTTGCAGCATGAACTCCCAGGCAGAGATCTCTGTGTATGGACAGGCTGTGGGGTCACAGCTCTTTGTGCCTGGTCAGCCCTGATCCCAACCCTGTGCCATTGCCACTGTGCATGTCCCCTGCTCCTGGTCCTAAACACAGACAGAGCTTTGGGATCCTGTTCCTCGCAGTCTCACTTTGGGATCCTGCTCCACGCAGTCTCACACTGTGTGAGAGGAGAGGCTGCAGCCACATCCAGGAGTTTCCCTGCAGGGTGGGGCTTTTTCACCCAGGAATGTTGAACATGCGGGCTGTGTCCTGCTCCCTGAGCCTCTCCAGCCCTGCTCCTACTGCTGTGCTGGGTTATCCCTTCCTATCCTGTTGTCTAATAAAATTTTAAAAATTAGAATTAAAATTAAAAAATAATATAAAATTGCGACAGTATTAAAATGGTAAGATAAAAAAGCAGGTATTTATTGGCACCTTCTAGGTGCCTCCATAGTTATGGGCTATGGGCACACCTGGCATTGGATTTCTGCAATTTTTTAAGTTTAACAAATTAGCACATCCAACAAACATTTCCCAGTTAGAAGAGCAGTTGGTCAGGTAATTTTCCAGGTACTGCCCCATTGGAGTTGATCCAGAGCTTCTTTGCCCCATTTCTTGTTGTGTCTTCTCAGATTCGGGTTGGAAAACAAAACGTTCTTCTTGGAGGTTCTCTTCTTGAAACTAAGACTAAAGAGTATCTCAGGAACGTGTCAGAAGATTAGCTCATTACTCTAAAATCTAAATGAAAGGGCAGGAAAAACACCAGGAACTATATAACCATGCATTAATAGTCTCCAAAGCTCCAAAGAGATGAAAAGTGTATAAAAGCTAAAACCCTTGGATATCAATCCGTGTGGGGGAAAGCCAGAGGTGCCATTTATTTTTGCTGGGGAGCAAATCCCACAGGCACAGGTGACACCAGCAGCTGTGTCCTGCAGGGAACAGCTTCCCAAGCTGCAGCAAGGAGCTGGGGACACCTGAGATGTGCAGCAGGGAGGCCCGGGGTGGTCCTGCTCTGGACTGCTGCAGCTCCAGCAGCTGCTCCCTTTCCATGGATTTCTGCCCCCCCAGACCCTGGGGAGGACACAGCCCATCACTGCCTCCCTTTGTAGGACATGTAAACATGGCCTGTTCCTATGGAGAAGGGACTTGGTGCCTTCCGGTGCCCCCAGAGCCACAGGAATGTCTCTGGTGACAGTGGAGGATGTGTCCTCACCTCAGGGGACAGCAGGGCTGGGGGCTGCAGGAGGAACTCCAGGCTCGCTGTTTGTCTTTCAGTGCTTTCTGCCAACTTCTGCACTACATTTTTAGCGATTCATTTCAGAAAGAGAACAGAAAACGTGGTTTGTGGAGCTCTCACCACTGCAAATGCTCCTGCAATGCCACCCTGGCCTTTTTCTCCTGGGTTGGGAGTGCACGTCCTTGTCCATCACTCATGGAGGTCCCGTCTCAGGGGGGGAATAACACCAGCCCAGCAAAATTCAAGCAGCTGCTTGGTAAATTTGGTCTTTTGTACAAAAACAAAACAAGCATGTCCTTCTCCACAAGTGAAATGTTTTGGATTTGTGGATTCTCTGTGTGGTTACAGCTGTGTGACAAACTGCACATCTCTCTGTGAAAATCCCCCAAAGCTTTTTCCTGCTGCTTCACAGACAGTGCTACTGACCACAGGTGGTTTTGGTGGGAGCACATGCAACATTCCCAGCCACACACCCCATGGAGAGGGGAAAATGCAGCTGCAGCCTGCAGGGAAACCCTCCAGACCCTTCCTGCCCTGCCCTCTGCTTCCTGGACCTTCCTGGGATGTGATGGACAGGGTCACTACACCTGCTGTGCTCTCAGTCTGTTTTAGAAGGCAATGTTTGTAGTTTATCTCTGTTTTATCTCTGGCCTTGCCTTTTAGTTAGAAAGATCTATAAAAGGTTAATTTCTAGGTTCCCTGGTTAGCAAAATTGGAGCTGTGGAAGTGTTGAAAGTCTTCTCCTGCATGCCTGTGAGAAAGCCAGTCTGGGATAAAGCCAGGGAGAGCAGAGAGTGGTGTTGGGTTACTTCCCATGGGAATTGCAAAGAATGTTTTGCACTCAAGAGTTGCATTAAAAAAGCCCTGAACTGAGCCTGAGCCTGAGCCTGGCCTTTTTCTTTCATCTGCCACACAAGTGCAGAAAGGAGAGAAACTCTCCCTGAGCTGAAGGGCAGCTGGAGCAGAGCCCTGCAAACCCCAGGGTGACCAGGAGTGACTCTCAGACACAGCAGGGTGGCCATGGTTGGCCATGGCCCAGCAGTCCCAGCAGAGATAAGAAATCCAGCTGGGCCATCTCACTGGGACTTAACAGAAAATTGCTGAGAGATAAGTGGACTTCTCTCAGCTGAAGAGATTTTTGTTCTCATTTTCTTTACACCAAAACAACCAAATTAAGCAAATGTGAAAATCAAAACACAGAATTCCGAGGGTGCCAAGGGAAAATACTCCTTTCCTTGTAAATTGGAAAAAGAAATCCCAACCCACACACACTTTTTTTTTTTAAATCCCAGAGTGAATAAATTTACTACTAATTAACAGTGAGGATGGCAGTAGTCAGCCTGAACCTCTTGCCTCATTGGCGAACATAAGACTTTAATATTTATTTTTTTTTCCTGCTCACCTCAGGTGTATCCCCAGCCCCTGTCTGCCCTGCTTGCCCTTCCGTCGATCCCCTCCTGGCTCTGGGACTGAGCTCTGCTGGGCGTTTGGCTCAGCCAAACCCTGCCAGCTGCGCCCCTGCCTCCTGTGGGACGAGGGAGCTCCTCCTGTGCCCTGGGCACGAGGGGATGAGCTGTTCCCGCAGACAGGAGCATGCCAGGGCACAGTCCCTGCTCACCAGGGGAAAGCTCTTCCAGCTCAGCAGCAGCACCTTTAATTCTCAGGGATCTTGGAGAGGTCAAAACCCCTGGGTTTGATTTGGGGGTGGCTGCAGGACCAAAGGGTGTGCTTGGCTATGGCCCCACGTTGCCAAGGGCACAGAAACACAGAGTTGTAAAGGTTGGAAAAAACCTTTGGAATCATCAAGGGCAACAACTGACCCAGCCCCAGCACCTCATTCATCACTAAACCTCCTCCTGGAGTGCCACATCCACACATTCCTGAAGGCTTCAGGGATGGTGAGCCCTCCCTGCCCTGGGCAGTGCCTTCCAGGGCTGGCAACCAAACCCTTCCGTGTTCTGTGACACAACCTGGCCTGGGCTGAGGGGCAGTTCCATGAGTGTCCTCTGTGGTACAGGAAAAGTCACATCACTTCAGTCCCTCCTTTCCCTGGAAAGATTTTCCCCAATATCCACCCTGAGCCTCCCCTGGCCCAGCCTGAGGCCGTTCCCTCTCCTCCTGTCCCTGTTCCCTGCGAGCACAGCCCGACCCCCCCGGCTGTCCCCTCCTGGCAGGAGCTGTGCAGAGCCACAAGGTCCCCCTGAGCCTCCTTTGCTCCAGGCTGAGCCCTTTCCCAGCTCCCTCAGCTGCTCCTGGGGCTCAGCCCTGCCCAGCTCTGTTCCCTTTCCTGGACACCTTCAGCCCCTCCATGTCCTTCTCGCCATGAGTAGCCCCGAACTGGACACAAATTTTTGCAGGACAGCGTGGAGCAACCCCATCTACCCAGCTCTGCCCATGCCAGGCAGTTTTCTGGGCTCTACAGGGGCATTCACCCCATTGTAGCATTGCTGATTCATTTTTGCTCTCTGCTGAGCCAGGGCTGATGCTTCCTTAGTGCCAGGGAACAAACCCATGCCTTCCACACAGTCCCTGAGCCTCCCTGATTTCCTTCTACACAGTCTCCCTGATTTCCCTGCAGCCTCTCCCTGATTTCCGTGCGTTTTCCCTAATTTCCATGCTCTATCGTATTAGACACGCCACCCTGCTAACTCGATTTAGCATAAATAAAAGCTTGGATAAAGCAGAAATTAAACACAAATTCTACTGTACAAATCTCCCCTTCTATCTGCAGGCTCTGGTTCCCTTTCAAAGCTGCACTCCTGCTCTAACCTTTATAGTTTTAATGTTTGCTTCTCCGGAGCTGCTTGACACAGCTTCAGCCACAAATGTTCAGCCAATATTTTGCCTCTGACCACATTTATAAACCAACCCCACCTATTCAGCAGCAGTGTGAGGGCAGTTTGGTGGTGAAATTAAAATTTAAATTCTGTATACATGTACTCTCTTTATCTGCACTCTTTGAGTGAGGCCTTGAAGTTGTGAATCGAGGAGGGACTGGGAGTGGCAAAGGCTCCCATGGGTGGGGTGGGGATGGGGATTCAGGGAAAGAGAGCAGAGATGAGGCTGAGAAAGCTGCAGGGTGTGGTGCATCCCGAGCTGCCATGGGGAATTGGGAGCAGGAGAGGGAAAATGCAGTGCAGAGGAGGCTGAGCAGCCTGGGCAGGAGTGGGGCCCACCCTGCTCACGTTTGCTTACAAATGTGTTTTTATTTTCTGGAGCAAAGGAGGCTCAGGGGGACCTTGTGGCTCTGCACAGCTCCTGCCAGGAGGGGACAGCCGGGGGGGTCAGGCTGTGCTCGCAGGGAACAGGGACAGGAGGAGAGGGAACAGCCTCAGGCTGGGCCAGGGGAGGCTCAGGGTGGATATTAAGAGGAATTTCTCCATGGAAAGGGTGCTCAGGCCTTGGCAGGGCTGCCCCGGGAGGTTTGCAGTGCCCATCCCTGCAGGTGTCCCAGGAAGGAACTCAGAGCTCTGGTGGTGATCAGTCCCAGGCTGGAGTGGATGATCCTGAGGATCTTTTCCAGCCTCAAGGATTCTGTGATTCTCTTCTCTGATTCTCTGAAGATCCTCTGGACCTTGGCCAGCCGAGCCCTGGGTGCAGCCCCTGCTGTGTCTGACACACTCCAGGTCTGCTCCTCTCTTGGTGCTGATTCGCAGTTCCCCCTCGCTCTGCAAGTTCTTTAAGACAGGAGTGACTCCGAGCACAAAGGATTATCCAGGGGTGCCAAGGCACAAAACTGAAGGAATTAAATACATTCCAGCACTGCTTCCATCAGCAGCATTTTGCTGCGGCTCTGGCTTGGGAGCCAAACATATGGCCCTGTGTGTGCCGGGAACAAGGGCTCCCCTGACACTTATCACTGACATATCAGACAGGACAAGCTCTAATTTGCTCTCCCCTGGCAGCAGAAAGCATCTGTGGTGCTAGGAGCGCTGGGACAGGGCAGGAAAACTACAAGGTAAAGGGCGTCCTAGTGAGGGGAAGAGAAAAACTGTTAATTGGCATTGAAAATGAACCTGAGACTCAGTCTGAAGGAAGGGAGGCTCCAGTGCCAGGTAAAACTGCGGAGGTTTCACTGAAAATGCAGCAAATGAGCTAAGGGACAGTGGCTGGAAGGAAGGTCCCTCTGAGGGATGAGGTGGGTGTTTGCCTCTCAGCCTCTGAAGGAGGGCATTGGTTGAGATTCCAAAGTACCAGTTTGACAAAAATGGCACAAAAATGGCACAAAAATGGCACAAAAATGCCCTGTCTGGCTCAGCCGGGGAGTGGTGACAGAGGGGACAGTGTCTGTGCAGGGAGGGCAGTGCAGGGGAAAAACTCAGTGTCCTAGCCTGGACTTTTCCTGTAGAAGCACTGCAGAAATATTGGGGTGTCAGTTTGACAAAAATGGCACAAAAATGGCACGAGAGCGATCCAAGGGAGCAAACCGGGCTGGAGAGAGTGATCCAAGGGAGCTGAGCTCCTCCCAAAGATCTGAACAGCCCCAGACAGCTCCTGCTGCTGCAGCTCTGTGCTTGAGCTGCTCCTGCAGCCCTGCCTGGGACAGACAGCACTCCTGCAGCCACAGGACACAAAGGCAAAGCTCGAGGAGAAAGGAGCAATTCCCGGTGCCAGGGGATGATAGAGCAGAGATTTCTGTCCAGAAAATCCCCCAGGTCTGTGCTGAGAACCCTTTGCCATCAATCCCCTGCAGAGTGGCTCATGGCAGTCACACCAAGCCTGGGGCCGTGGGTCACATCCTGCTCTGTCCGTGTGTCCCCCGTGGAGCAGCCTGGGGCTGGAGAGTCCCCCAGAGTGCCAGGGAGGCACCGTGCCACATGGCTTACTGCCTTTATGGCACAGGAGGAGATGCAGCAGGGCCCCGAGACAGGAGAGACAGGAGCAGCTCCCTCAGGGCTGTGCACAGGCAGAGGGACTGTCCTGGGAGCAGTTCCTGTGCCAACCACAGAAGGATTGAGAGGAAAACCTGTAGATTATATAATGTGCCACAGGCACGAGCCATGGCCACTGCACAGCTTCTGAGCCAGCCTTTGGGGCTGTGAATCCACAGACACACTGTCCCCAGAGGGCTCAGGGACACAGAGAAAACATGCCCAAGGCTGTAGAGGAGAAGGATGTTTTCCACCCCAAGTTCTGGGTGTGCGTTCACTCTCCGGTTCACATTTCAGCTCTGTCACTTTGGGCTGCAAAAACCTTCAAGTGCAGCCTGTGCTTGGGGTGATTCACACGAAGTCACAGTGGAATGGCCTCTCCTGATAGCAAGGGGAATTGTATGAGCTGGACATTGGATTTTGGGAAGGAATTCCTCCCTGTGAGGGTGTGAGGCCCTGGCACAGGTGCCCAGAGCAGCTGTGGCTGCCCCTGGATCCCTGGCAGTGCCCAAGGCCAGGCTGGACACTGGGGCTTGGAGCAGCCTGGGACAGTGGGAGGTGTCCCTGCCATGGCAGGGGTGGCACTGGCTAGGCTTTGAGGTCCCTCCCAACCCAAACGATTCCATGGTCTGTGACATAACCCTGGGTGGGCTCAGGTTCAGTTCCCAATGAGTAGCACAGAAATCAAGTCACTCCTGTCCCTCCGTTCCTTGGAAATGGCAAAATCAATTCAGGACTTTGTTTCTGCATTAAGCAGCTCATTCTGTAGGGCTGGAGCAGGGAGAAAGCCAGAGCTGGAGAAAAGAAGGAATAACATAAAATTATTGGATCTTTCTGTTAGCACTTAGCCCAGCACTAGAACATCAAAAAGCTGCTCTCCAAAACTCATGAAATTTTAAAATATTTGGGGTTTACTGTGTAAATCTGCTGAATTTGTGCATACTGTCGCCTCTCTCCAGCCGTCAGGGCTGAAAACTTTTATTTGTTAATAAAGCTGAGCTTCTCAGAGAGGCTGGAAAATGGAGTATTGGAAAGCAGCAGGAAATAACACCGCATTTCACTGGGAAGAATCAATGGATTCAATACCATTCCTGTTATTTGTTGAACTCCTGAGCTGTCTGCAATAGGCAGCGTCCCACTCCCTCTGCCCAACAATCCCAAACTGCTATGACTTAAAGGCAGAGGAAACATTGGCGCTGGGAAGTCTCAGAAATTGCCTTTACGCTTCCGTTTATTGAAACTTATATTTCATCACTCACGAGAGACATGAAAAATCAATTTCACCAGACATATTTTTTAAAGCAACATCTAATTGCTTGCAAATAGGGACTCAGAGCAGAAGTGCCTCCTTCAATTATAAAGCAGCATCATGGCAGGGGAAGAACACGATGTCTATTACTTTTTTGATAAATCAATAAAAAAATAAACAAACAGCGGCAGATTGGTCCCATGGGGATGCCAAGTCCACTCCCAGGATGAATTTTATAGGCTTTATAAAAACAGAGTTTATATTATAGCATCTTAATTAGAGAAGAGCTTCCAGTGCTGCTGAGTATTTATGTAAATCCCTGTCCATGGGCCAGCCAGGCTGGAATTGCTGCTCTTCCTGGGGCTCACTGTTATAGCCACAAGCCTCCTCCTAGGGCTCATTTCTTGCAATTTTGGCTGCTTTCAGAGAAGATGAGACAGGGAACTGAAGTTGGGAGTGAAGTTTTGATGAGAAATGCTGATATTTTGATGTCTTATTTTTCCTTTCTGGAAACAGAAGAAAAAAAGATATTTAAAAATACACACTCTGATAACAAATTTGGGACAGATCTTGTGATGTTTCCATTTGGCTTTCAATCTTTGAAGATTTCTATTATACACTGCAAGTGAAATTTTGAAACAAATGTCATTTAGAATAAAATGTACAAGAACAAACAAAAACAGCAAGATATTTTTCAAAATCTGAAAATACATTTGAAAAATTTATGGTTATTTACCTTTAAATCCAGATTTGTCCAGTTTGTCATAGAATCATTATGGAATGGGTTGGGTTGGAAGGGACCTTAAAGCTCATCTCATCCCACCTCCTGCCATGGGCAGGGACACCTTTCTCTATTTCTTGTCATAAATAATTATTCCTTCAGGACACTCTTATTTTTCACCTTCAGCAAATAATGAGAGAGGAATTTGGAATCACTGAATATTATCCCTAAATTGTTAAAAATTTACAAGTTATAATTGGTGTATATGGAATTCTTCATCTGAAATTTGAACCCAAACTCTATAAATCCTTGTAATCTGTTACATTCACTGGAAATTAATTAGCAATTTCTAAAACAATTGTATTTCTAGTTCTAACTTACAACCAGGTGCCTGGGAAGAGCTGAGACACTTCTTTGGCCAACCTGGGAATCCAACCTGTGCTTGGAATGTTTGTCCAGAATAAATATTTTAACTCCAGTCAGCAAGTTAGGATTGTTCACTGGGTTTGTAGAGGGGAAGAAATCAGGAAAGGGATCTGGAGGAGGTGATTGCCATGAAGAGTTTGTGTTCCATCAGCAGTTTCTGCTCCCCTGCAGGGTCAGACTTGCAGAGCAATCCCCACCTGCTGCTGCCCAGGCTGGAATGTTTGCCAGGGAAAAAAAGGGTGGAAGGGCATAGAACCACAGAACCCCACAGTCAGTAGGGTCAGAAAATCCCTTCAGGACCATCGAGTCCAAGCTGTGCCCAATGCCCACCTTGTCCCCAGCCCAGAGCTCTGAGTGCCACGGCCAGGCCTTCCTGGGACACCTGCAGGGATGGGGACTCCAAACCTCCCTGGGCAGCCCTGCCAAGGCCTGAAATGCATCCCAGTGCTGGCATGATCCAGGAGGGATCGGAGATGTGACTGCAGTGATGAACTGGTGGTGAAGAAAGTGCAAATGTCTCCTCTGTGTGCCACTAGTCACAGAAATCTGTCTGCTCCAGACTCTCAATGTGGACAGTGCCCAGGTTTACTCATTTTGTCCTGAAATTTGGGTTCCCTGTGCTTGGCAGTCTCAACTGGTGGGTTTCAGTCCAGCTCCCTCAGCTGCCCTGATGCTCAGGCTGAGCTCCATGCTCAGAGGGAGGGGATTTTGGGGGAGTTGGTGGCTCTGATGGAGTCACCAAGGTGTCCCCTGCAGACACAGGGTGTGCCCTGGGAAGCCTCAGGTGGGATGAACTTGGGCCACACTGGGAGAGGGGACAAGGAATGGGATAGTCCAGGCAAAGTCTGGGCAGGCTGAGAGCCCTGACTGTCCCTGGGACCACACACTGCCCCAGACACCCCAAATCCCTTTGCTGGCTGTAGCTGTGCTGTGGCAGGAATCTCTCAGGGCCTCCATCCCCTTTGGAGTCACTTCCCCAGCAGGGATTTCCTCCTGCTCAGAGCTCTTCCCTGCAGGAGCAGCCTGGACATGCTGTCATTCCTTCCCTTGTGCCAACAATTCCTTGGGGCTGCCGAGGGGTGCTGGAAACACCTCTGACCCCAGTGCTGCTCCTGCAGCCTCCAGCAGCTCCTGTGACACTGGGAACACTCAGCTCTCCTTCCCCAGCCTCTTCATCCCTCTCCCTGCATTCCCTGAGATCCATCCATCCATCCCTCCATCCATCCATCCACCCCTGTCCATCCATCCACCCCTGTCCATCCATCCATCCATCCATCCATCCATCCATCCATCC
>VZRL01001579.1:226068-285796 GCA_013397895.1 Origma solitaria | reverse complement strand
CCATCCATCCATCCATCCATCCATCCATCCATCCATCCATCCATCCATCCATCCATCCATCCTTCCATCCCTCCCTCCATCCCTCCATCCATCCATCCATCCATCCATCCATCCATCCTTCCATCCCTCCCTGTCCATCCATCCATCCATTCCTGTAAGGGCTGTTCCCTGGAAGTGGAAGTGCAGAATTCCCCCCTGCCTGTGCCTCTCCTGCAGTGAAGGTTTGATTTCCAGGCTGCTTGCGTAACAGCTAAGGTACAGATTTAAATGTACAAATACCTAGACAGGCAGAGTGGAAATCTCACAATATTTGATTAACCTGAATTATTTGCTTTCATAAACAAGTAGGTTTTGAAGATCTCTCCAGGACTGCAAATGATTTTGGCAATTTTCTCGGAGAGATAATTACAGATTTCAAAGGAGGATGCTCTAACAGGGAGAAGGGAGGATACAAGGTGACCTACTGCAGTAATCCACCATGAAGAGTAGGGAGGAAGACATCAAAAGGAGCTGGGTTTATTGATGCAATTTCTATTAACAGGATTAGTGGTGATAGCAGAGGAAAACTGCCATGGACAAGACACATTTCTCCTCAGAGGCCTGAAAACAACAGTTGTGTTCCTTATCTGGGGCTGGACAGTGGCTGCAGGGCCCAGCCCTGGGTCGGGGCTGGGTCACCCTTGGGTGCTGCCTTCCCAAGGCTGTGGCACTGCTGGGGTGAGGAGGGGATGCTCCAGGCCCAGGAGATGCAGTGGGACTTGGCTCCATCCTGCTCTTTTTTCCACCCCAGGGGGAGGGAGAGGTCCAGGGGCACTCCCCTTGTCAGGGCACTTGGGAGGATGCAAAGGTTGGGTGCTCTCTGGGATGGGAAGTTGTTTTATTTCATGTTCTTCACTAGGAGAAGTAGAAAAATAGAGGAGAAGAGAGAGACGATTCCACATTTCTCTAAAACCTCAGCAAAATCTGTTAGTTAGAATCGTGGAATGGTTTGGGTTGGGAGGGACCTCAAAGCTCATCCAGTCCCACCCCTGCCCTGGGCAGGGACACCTTCACTGTCCCAGGCTGCTCCAAGCCCTGTCCAGTGTGGCCATCCCTGGCAGTGTCCAAGGCCAGGTTGGATGGGACTTGGAGCAACCTGGGGTAGTGGAAGGTGTTCTGCCCATGGGGGTGGAATAAACTGAGTTTTAAGGTCCCTTCCAACCCAAGCTAGTCTGAGATTTAATTTTTTTTAATTACTCAGAATACGTAATTATAACTAAGAGATCTAAAATCCTCTTGACTTCTCAAAACACTTGCCCAGCTGGAGATGCCAAAATGGGGCTTCTTGACAATTTAGAGATTAATTTTTTTAACTGTTCATACTGCATATTTTCCAGTGACTGAAACAGTCTTTTTTTTTTTTTTTCAGTCTAGAATAGTTCCTTTTTTACCAATAATTGCATTTCTGTTCCCCTACAATACGCGAAACCATCTGATAACACTCATGACTCATTCTTGCTTCGGAGTGTGGATCCCCCAAGCCACCCTTGGCTGGAGAGAGTGGGATGGAATGCTGTGCTCAGAGCCTCTGATTAAATTTCCAGATTGCAAAGCTGGAATGTAAATGATAGATGGTGACAGGTAAAGGTGTCACTGAGGCAGATGCTCAGACATTTATCCAAGCAGCTTTATGTGGAGGGGAAATTGAATTTTCAACCAGCAAAAAAATTTCAGAAATTGAAAAAAAAGTATTATTGAAAATTCTTTGGACTTCCATTTTCTTCTTCTTCTTTTTTTTTTTCCCCCTCTGATTTTCCTGGAGGAAAACACAGCTTCTGCAAGAAAAAAAACATTTCTTCCAATGTGCTTTGCCTTTAAAGCACTGCTCTGGCTTGGGTATCTTGGCCAATGGGACCCAGATAATTCTGTCAAGTTAAAAATGGACATAAAATTTGCCTCCCAAGTTCATATTTTCAAGAAAGTGTTCATTTGATGTAACACAACAACACTGAGAAATTCACTTCTTCCAAGTATCACCAAAATCACCAAAACAAAAAGAGTTTGAGTCGGATAACCTGAGGAATGAGGAACTTTGGGGTCTGAAATCCTGAGTGCACCCTGAGCCTCCAGCACAGAGGATGCAGGAGGAATCCATGAGCTGGGATTTGGGAGGGTTAAATGCAGGGAATAACCCAGCTCTGCTCCATCTGGAGCTGTGCCAGGGCAGGGACAGGCTGGGCTCAGGGAAAGGCTCTTCACTCCCTGCCAGAAACAGGGGTTGGTGACATGGAACTGGGGTCCCGTGGTGATCTCATGGCCTCCCCATGGCAGTGCTGTGTGAGTGTCTGTGGTGCTCTGTCCCCAAGGATCTGCTCAGGACCCCTCCTCAGGGCCCTTGGGAAGAGAAGTCAGGGGCCCAACACCCAAAATGCATGGGAAGGTCTCCATGGGTACAACCAGCCCTGCCCAGGGGCTCCTGCAGCCTGCTCCAGCTGCAGGATCGGCTCCTCCTGGAGAGGGGAGCCAATGTCCCACTGCAGGAGCAGCCTGTGAGCCTCCCTCATCTCCCTGCCCTGCTCCCTGCAGCTGGAATCAGCATGTCAGAAAACGGAGCTCCTACACCGTTGCTTTTCCTGGAGCCTCTCCTCTCCTGAGGACACACCACGGAGATGTTCTGTTTGTCACCGTGAGCCTTTCCAGGCAGTCCTGACTCAGGCTTTTCCTCCTCTCAGAGGGACTTGGCTCAGGCCATATCCCAACATCTCCTGCAT
The DNA here is from genome assembly GCA_013397895.1 of Origma solitaria. Lineage (NCBI taxonomy): Eukaryota > Metazoa > Chordata > Aves > Passeriformes > Acanthizidae > Origma > Origma solitaria. The sequence continues at coordinate 283,046 of VZRL01001579.1, read as the reverse complement.
CCCTCATCCCTCACTCGGGCACGTTTCAGGCTGGGAGAGGAGCAGTTAACAGCAATCCCAGTGCCCCAGGCCTGCGGGATCCCCTGGCTCCAGTGCAGAGCTGGGTCACACCTCTGGTGTCATCTTCTCACCCCAGTGACCCTGCTGGCCCCCACCCCTCCCAGGCCAGCGCAGCGCTGCTTCCCTCACACTGATGTGGAGCACGCTGAATAATTGATGAGCTGCTTTGCTGACTGAACCAGAAAATGGGATTTTTGGGTCAAGCCAAAATGAAAAAATGAAATGCTTTGCTTTTTTTTTTTTCCTTCCCCCACAAGCCAAGAACTGGAAAAGAAACACCCAGACAAGCACATTGAAGGGTGAATGAAGCATTTTGTTTTGAAGTCTAGTTGAAGCTGTTTTCTGTGTCCTCTGGGGTCAAGACAGGCAGAGAATGAGGGGGGATAGGAAAAGGTGGGAATTGAACAGGTTATGCCCCTGAAAGCTGTGGTTCCATGCTTGGCTAGGCACAGACAGGGCTATGCCAGGTGACCTTCTCAGTGTGCAGAGTCCCAGAAATCAGGAGGCAAAGCTGAGCCCCCCCAACATCCCCCATGGTGGCTAAAGATCCCTGCAAAGATCCCTGAGAGTGCCCTCCCCTGCTGGGGAACCCCTGCTGAAGAGCCAGGAGGTGAAAGAAGACATTAAAATAGGGGAAAAAAATGGAGAATGTAGAAGAACAGCAGAAAAAAAAAAAAAAATTACAAAACATATTAATAGATAGAATAGATAGAATATACAGAATATACAAAAATATTATATATTATATGTAGAATATGATCTGATGTGGTATATGATATGATACAATATAATATAATAATAATGTGGGTTCCTTTTGAAAAGCTGAAAATGAGAGACTTCTTTTGAAAGCCATGTTCCCAGGCAAAAAGCAAATCTCCCTCTTATTTGGTCAGAGGATTGGAATTGGAAAGAAGAAAAGATTTTAAAGAGGAAAATATCTCATCCCTGTTCAGAATCCTGCCTTCCTTCTTATTTACACTCCATTTTAGAAGGGCCAAAGGAGCCAATCCTAGCACAATGTGCCTTCTGCAGGAGGCTGGGAGCAGAGTCTCTCCATGACCTTCAATATCTGATGATTTGGAATATTTAACATTTAACATTTAACCCTCTCACCTGAGCATTCACTTCTCTGTCCAGTTCCCTCTGTGTTTCATGAATCAAAGGAAGTACAAGGCAATCCTGGTAGAAAATGCAGGATTTGGGTCACTCCAGACTCCCAGTGCCAGCACCACTCCCACGGTGCTCCATCTCCTGCCTGGCTGTGCAAATGTCCAATATTCCCTCAAGGATTTTCGAAGTGATGGAAACTCATTCCTTGTTTCTGAGGAGAATGTTTGAAAAGGGTGTGCTTGTCTCAGCCTGGAACAATTCAAACTCCAAGTTCAGACAGGATATGAACATAGAATTAAAGGTAGTAAAGGAAAATAATCATAAAAATTGTACAACCAATACAAAAAAAAAAGGAGAAAAGATTTAGGAGGGACCTAGCTCTTAGCTATGACCTGATATAGCAGCAGGGGGGATTTGGGGTCTTCTCCCCAGTGGCAAGTGGGCAATGTCCTCAGGTTGCCTCAGCAGAAGTTCAGGTTGGACATCAGGAAAATTTTCTTTGCTAAAAGCGTGGGTGAATATTGAAACAACTGCCTGGGGTGGAGTCACATCCTTGGAAGTGCTCAAACCCCAAGCAGACGTGGTTGATTCTATTGTGCATTATATGGTTCAGCGGGCGTGGTGTTGATCCAAGGCTGCATTCAATGATCTTGAGGTCTTTTCCCACCCTAGTGATGCCGTGAGAAGGAGAATTTGCTGAGCAGAACTCTGCTATCTGCATTTCCCTGCTCAGCCTCCCGCAGAGCTGATGCTGCACAGATCCATCCAGAGCGGCTTCCTCGATTTCAGAGCCGAGGAGCCTGCAGTTATTGAGCCCCAAGCTGGGCTAGAATGGCAGAAATATTGACAGCACCGAGGTAAACATCAGCTTTATTGACCGAGGGGTAGCACTTAGGCAGGTTTACAGAACCAGAAGGAATAGCAAATCATGTTTCATGAGGCGGGCTGTCAATACAGCCTGTTATCACTTCCTGCTGGAAATGCCAGGATTTCATGCCCAGAGAGCTCGTTCCCACTCCTGGGATAGCACATTCCCAGGTGGAGCCCTGCCGGCCCCTCTGAGCCCATTCTCCCTCCCTGACTCATCGCAGAGCTTGCAGATGGTGCATTTTTATCAGGATAGACAGGAGAAAAGCTTCCCAGGAAATTGTTCCATGAACAATTCCCATGCAAACCGCCTAACGGGGGGCAACGGAGAACAGAAAACTCAGGACTGAGAAAGGAAAATCATTCACTTCCCAACTCCTGCAAGTGCACACTGGGATCAAAGTGGCAATTAGGGGAGCCTGAGTGACTTCCATTGTCCAGCAGCTCACATTCCGTGGGATATCTGTGCTTCCCATGCATGTTGTGTGTCCATTATTTATTTTTTTGATTTATAAACTACCTTGGGAAGCTTATATAAGCTCCACCTGACACACATGGGAGGCGTTTCTGGGTCATGCTCTGTTATCTCTCAGAGCTCGAGCCAAGTCCAAATAACTGGTGCAGCTCCAAGAGAACATTTTCCTCAGGCACTCTATTTGATAATTATCCACCACGGGGTTCCTCAGCTGTTCCTGGCCCCGGTTTGGACAGGAAGCCAAGCTGGAGGGAGTCCTGCTGTAATCAGGTCTAGTGATTTCAGATAATGGAGGTCCTACATGATCACCATTTCTGGGGAAAAAGATGTTCCTGTTTGCCACCATGACCCTTTCCAGGCAGTCCTGACTGAGACTTTTCCTCCACTCGGAGGGGGACTTGGCTCAGACCACAGCCCAACACCTCTTGTATCCCTCATTCCTCATTTCCTGCACACCAAAATATGGATCTTATCGTTTCACTGGGGGTCTTTCCTTTCTGTGGGGGTGGAAGTGAACTCAAAGGCGAGGATCTTTAATTTTATGCATCAGTTTCCCCCTGTCACCCAACACTGGAGCTACCTGATCATGAATAACCACATGAGATTCGTAGTGGTGGAAACGCAGGGATTTCACTGCCACCAGACTCTGGTGATGGACTGGTCACTATGGAAACCCTTCCAGCCTCCTTCCTTCACCTTCTGGTAGAGATTGTCACTGTCTGTTTGCCATGGGAGAGAGATTCAAGATGGTCTGAGAGCTCTGGGGCTGCTGGAGAAAGAAGAGAGAGGACACTCACATTGCTGAGACAGCTCCATTGCCTCACTGACACTCCCAGCACACATCCAGCCTCTTTCATGAGAAAAACTTCTCCCGGATTAATGCAAATTCAGGGAGGGCAGTGAATATTCAATTGTCTCCAAAAAGGGAAGAGGGAAGCACAATGAAATTTTAAGCTGAATATTAAGCAACAATTTGTATTAATTAAAATTAGACTTCAAGTATCTGAGCAGACATCACAGTCAGGAGTAGAAGATGGAGCTGAATGAATATTCAGCACCTCCTATTCCTGGGATTCTAATCTCACTGAGCTGTGGAATATTCTGGCTCTGCTGGTCAGGGTAGTCTGAATTGGAAATAGATTATGAGCTTCATGGAATGTCATTACTGCTAAAACATATCCTGGCCGATAAAGTGCTTTGTTGCAGCAAAATAGGTCCCAGAATCACCTGATTCTTGGTTTGCAGAATGTTTTACATTTTGTTTCATTCATTGCCCACATTCTTATTTTTCTGTTGAGGTACTTCAGCCACTAATTTTGCAAATGAGTGGGCTTTCCACCAAATTAATTGAACATAATCTAGGGAGGTGGTCTGGCAAAATAAGGGCTCTCTGTTAATAGTAGCATTTACTCAGGAAAACACTGGATTGTGTTGAAGTATCTGCTCCAGTGCCAGGCTGAAAAATGACCCCAAAGAGCAGAAATCATCAAATCCTCACCACCATGCAGTCAAAGGGCTTGAGCACAGGGTTTGTAGTCACCATGGGCACACCTGGGACTCACAGGCCCCCTCAGCCTCATGGATCCTGGTGTACATTGGCATTGCTATTACCATCAACATAGATATTTATTGATTTTTTTATATTTTTGCACCTTCCCCACATGAATTGTTATTATGCCTCCCCACGCTTGTTATTAAGCCTGTTATGAAATCCAATTATGTAATGTCTGGGACAGACCCTGTAGTGAGGACAGGTTTGCACCTCTCCTGTTCAAATTTCTCCTTCAGCAAATATTAATAAATACGTAGAAAACAGGAATTCTGTGCCACAGTAGGTCATGCCTTCCCTAACTCCATTGGTGTGTAGGTCTGAGGTCCAGTTTGCCATTTCAGTTGTTCAGCTCATAGAAAGCCATGAAATATTCCGAGTTTCCTTGATATTGCTGTAATTTTTTTGGATGTTCACATTTACCCTGAAGCTACCACGACCTCTAGCTTTAAATTCTCTGCAAGGACCTGGTAGGATATGTCCTTGAACTGAAAGGATTTAAGCAAAATCCTTTTACATGGTTCAAAGGGTGCCTGTATTATAAATCTGAGAGGGTGGAACATGGACCGGAGCACTCCCAGCTGCCCTGGCCCCTGTAAAGCAGCGCAGGTGAGACCCAGGCTGAGCATCAAAGCTGCTCCTGGGCTGGACACTCTCGAAGGACGCAGATGTCACATCTCAGATTCCTCCCTGCACAGCTCTAAACTCAGCCTGTTGGTCTGTGATCCCAGCCCGAGGCTGGCTGACACCACGACAGGTGACACTGGAGTATGACTCGGAATAAAAGAAATAATCAGTCATATTTTGCATATTTTCCCTTTTCTTCCGCGCCACCAGACCAGACCTCAGACAGGGAACCAATGCAAGGACCTGGTGCTGAATTTGCATCCACATCCATCAGGACAGTCCAGGTTAATCCCAGGGCAGCCACAGAGCACCTGAGGCACCATCAGTGCAGGGACAGTCCCCATTGCTCTGTGACTTTTGTGCAAACACCTGCCTCACATGCCTGTAACTGTATTTATATAACTGTATTTTCTCCATGACTTCTGGGCAAAGTACCTGGATCGAGATATTTGACCTTGGCTTTGAAAATCTGTCTACCCCCAGTGTTTTGACAAGTTTGTTATACCAGTGTAATTAGCATTCCAGGGGTGATGCAGGGTCCCTCTCTCGCTGTGAAAGGTTCTGACTTCCTCCTCGGTGAATTAATCCTTTTATTCCCGGGTTTGAACTTGCTCATTCTGTGGAATGACCCCAAATCTCTTCAGGGGTTTTCATTAAACACACACGGCTCCTCCTTGAAAAAAATCGCTCTTTCTGTGGTGAGCAATACTCAGATGTTGCAGCTTTTTTGTCTGAGCAGTTTGTGGTCCCTCCAGGGGGCACAGTCCAGTGACAGAGAGCTCGTTCAGAGGAGCAGAAGTGGCCCAGCAGTCCCTGCAGTGAGGGACCCTGCGGTCACAGCTGCTCAAGGATGCACATCCCTCCCCTGAACTTGTCTGCTGCGACTCCCACTCGAAAGGCTCAAAAGGCAAAGCATCTTGAAAGCTTTTGTGAGCTGGTTAAGATCAAAGAAATTTGGTTGCATAAATCTGGAATACTAAACTGGAATGAAAGGAAGCTGGCACTGCAAATGGAGGGATATGTAAATCCAGAACGTGGAACAATTTTCCCCAATGGACCCATCCTGAGCTCATCGACCTCAGCCTCCAAACGATTCTTCATTTGGACAGAAATGGGGGTGCAGTGTCCTTTGGACAGAAATGGGGTGCAGTGCTGAGCTGGGCTGGGTTCCTGATCTCTGGGAACCCCAGGAGGCTGGCAGAGCCCTGCTGAGCCTGAGCTGCACATAACACACTGGATATCTGTGCAGAAGGTGACAGAGCCTTTGGGGCTGATTTATGGCTTGACATGTTAACTGTTACCCCAAATCTCTAAAACTTTATTGGAGCAGATGACAGAATTACAGATGGCCCCTGGCTGAAGACTGAGCTGGAAGCCAGGCCAGCAGTGGTCAGTGCTGGGGGGTTCAAGGACCACGCTGCTGTCACAGCCCAGAGCTGCAGCTTGGACTGGTGACCCACCCAAGGTGCTTGGGATGAGCTCTGCTCCCTCCTGGCAGCCCCACAGGAGCCTCTGCTCGGCCTGGAGAGCGCAGGGTGGGTGTGCAGAAAGGGATGTGAGAGCCATTGGGGGCAACAAGGCAACATTGAGCAGTAAAGAGAGGCAAGGACATCCTGGAGTGGGTTCTGAGCATGGACAGCAAATCAGGGAGGGAACCTGCCCCTGTGCCCAGTGTGGGAATCGTAGGCACATAGTAAGAGCTACTTTACTGTGAGAACACCTTGTTCTCAATTCTCACAAATGGCTCTCTGGTGCAAAACAAGCAGGAGTTCATAAACAGAGATAGCCGACTTGATGCAGGTGGTGTTTTTCCAAGATGTTGTTCTGGTTGTAGGTAGCCAATGGTATTGTGGGGTGGTGAATTGAGAGCCAATGGATGTGTGACATGAAAGTTAGAAAATAGTATAAAAAGCCTCTGGAAAATAAAGAGTTACTTCCTTCCTTTCTTCTGACCTGAAGCTGTTGTGAACTCTTTTCATCCTGTGACTGTCTCGTCAGCGACAGCCCAGCACGGGGATAACCATCCTGGATCCAGGGCTGGAGTCCCAGTGGATAGACAGGGACACGCTGGTGTGGGTCCAGAGCAAGGCAGTGAGGGTGAGGGAGGGACGGGAGTGTCTGTGCTGTGGGGAGGGGCTGGAAGGTCTGGGGGTGCTCAGCCTGGAGGAGCCCGGGGCACCTCACCCGTGTGTAAAGACACAGCCAGACTCTTCCCTCTGTTACCCAGTGCCAGGAGGAAAGGAAAAGGGCACAAACTGAAATACAGGAAACAGGAAAAAACTTCTTTTCCTGTAAGTGTGTCCAAACACTGCAATGAGTTACCCAGACAGGCTGTGTAGCTATGGGAAATGCAGTTGGTCCTGGGTCCTGCTCCAGCTGATCCTGCTTTGAGAAGGGCCCAGGAGGTCTCCAGAGGTGCCTCCAGCGTCAGCAATTCCAGGGTTCTGTGGTGCTTCTAACATTGAGATTTAGATTGCTCTTTTGTGGGACTGACAAGAGCATTAAGGGTTCTTGTCTTATCCAAGCTTTGTGCTTCCAGTAGGATAAACCTGGACCAGTTCAAAACAGCTTCCCACGAAATCCTCAGTGCTGGGATTCCATGGAAAGGGCATGAATGCACCATCATGGTCTAACCGTGTTCTGCATCTACTTGTCACCACAGCAGATGACACTAATGCCATTTCTATAAGACTTGACAACAAATAATATAACTCCAGAGCTCTCTTGGATTGGTATTTCCAGAAGATAACAGAGGAGCCATGGAGCAGAGCAGGAGATTACAAGGAAAAAAAGGATATAATTAATATCAGATGTACCTCCTTTGATTTACCTGACAAATCACTTCATGTCATTATTTTGAAGACCCCTTGGTAGCAAAAGCTGTCCCAAGCAAAGCCAAATCATTTACCTGTACATTTTAAAAAAACCTAAATCTTTGAAAAACCAGTGTTCTGCTTAAGAAATGAGGCTGTTTTATACTAAGTATGTCCACAAAGGGACCAAGAGAATTATCCTGAGTGTGTAAGTATGAACTGAACCATGGAGTGAAGATTCCTGTAATAAACCACTCTCTCTGTCTAATCATTTCTAAAAAGGAAGTTTACTCCTCATTCCCTGCAGAACTAGGCTGTCTCTGCACATTCCTATGGAGCCAGTCAGATTGTGTCCCTCTCTGAATTGACCCAGAAATATTTCTGTGGCAGGACAAAACCAAAAACTCCAGGGTGGAGTGCTTGAGACCTGCGGGGCTCCTGTTGTATCTCAGAGGGGTGGCCACACTTCAGCAAGCAGCTGGAGAGAAAAAAATGTCTTAAAATACCTTCAAGGCTCCAGCCATGGATCCTGAGCAGCAGTTCCCGCTGGGATGGGGCAGCAGGACTGACCTGGAGCCTGCAGGACTGACCTCCTTGTCCCCACAGAGGGTGAATGTCCTCACCACGAGTTCAAGTCCCAGCTCTGCTTCCCTCTGACTTCTGCCTAGAAATTCCATGGAGGTGCCAAGAGTGTTTCCCAATTAGGAATGTGTTGACACTGGTACATTCCCAGGAGCAGCATCAGTTTGAAGACATCCACGTTTTTGAGGAAAAGCTGTTTCTGGGCAGGCTCACTTCCCTGCTGTGATCCCACACCGCTCTGGAGCCGTCTGGGTGAAATCTCCTCCCCCAGGCTGGGCCAGCACCAGCCCTGTGCTCCACTCAGCCTCAGCATAGGGCCCTGCAGCCATCTCTGGCCAGGAGGAGCTTTGGAAGGTGCCACCAGCTGCCAGGGAACGCAGGGACACAGAGGGGTGTAACCTGTCGCTGATGGATCAGGGCTTCCTTTAGATGTCTCCCATGGTCTCGCTGCTGATCGTCTCTGTACAAAGATTATTGGCAGGGCAGTACATGACTTTATTGATGAATGAGGATTTATTGATGAATAACTGCAGGCTGAGAGTTGGGGCTATTCACCCTGGAGAAGAGAATATTGTGGGGAGGCCTCAGAACACCTTCCAGGGTCTGAAGGGGCTCCAGGGAAAGGGGAGAGGGATCCCTGCATCAGGAACTGGAGTGACAGCACAAGGGGCAATGGGTTCAGACTGACAGAGAGAAGGTTTAGATGGGATATTGGGAAGGAATTCCTGGCTGTGAGGGTGATGATGCCCTGGCACAGGTGCCCAGAGAAGCTGTGGCTGCCCCTGGATCCCTGGCAGTGTCCAAGGTCAGGCTGGACAGTACTTGGAGCAGCCTGGGATGGTGGAAGGTGTTCAGAGGGACAGACTGAAGGACTCAAACCTGTTCCAGGTAATAACAGCTAAAGAAATCACTCTTGTGCTCTGAATAAATACTGCACAGGAAGGAGTACAGCCAGTTAAATTCCTCCTCAGTGTGCAAATTAAATTCATCTCCATGCCTTGAGTGAAACAGATATTTCACATGTTCAAACACGCTAAGGTTGAACCAAGTCTAATTTATTCAGCTTGTCTAGAGAACCATCTTTGGGACTTGGTGAGGTGCAGCAGGCTCCAGCCTCTTGATGTAGTGCAGAGCTCAGCGTGGGGCAGGTTTGCTGTCCTGTGCTCTGGGAAGCTCTCAGTGTTTTTGTTGAAGTTTGGGTGCCCTAGCTGACAGTTTGGGTGCCCAATGTGAGAGTTGGGGTGCCCAATCTGAGAGTTGGGGTGTCCAATCTGAGATTTGGATGTCCAAACTGAGAATTTGGGTGCCCAATCTGAGAGTTTGGGTGCCCTAGCTGAGAGTTCAGGTGCCCAATCTGAGATTTGGGTGCCCAAGTCAAGAGTTTGGGTGCCGTAGCTGAGAGTTCAGCTCCCCCTGCTCAGGGAATGCTGCACAGAGCCAGAGGGATTGGCACATGACCATTCACACTGTGCCCACAGGGACACCAGCACTCTCAGGGAAATTGATGCCACGATTTCTAAGACAGTACTGGATTTTGAGGATGCATTTCCTGCTGTTCAAATGTCATGTGTACTTTTCAGATAGATGGTTTCTGCCTGAGTCGTGTCCTTCTCCACTTCTTCAGGGCTGCAGAAGGAGGTTACAGCAGGGCTGAGAAAGCACTTCCAGGTGCCCTGTGCAAACATGCAAGGTGACGATAATTTGGGAGAGAAGGAAGGGAGAAAACCCTTGCAGCTCCCAAGATCTGTGGGTCTCCCTCGGGGAGCATCAGGAGACACCAAACTGAAGGGCAGTCCTTTCCCGTGGAATTAATGCAGCCAAGAGACAATGAATGCACAGAACTAAAGGGAATCCTTCAGCCTGGAGCAAAGGAGGCTCAGGGGGACCTTGTGGCTCTGCACAGCTCCTGCCAGGAGGGGACAGCCGGGGGGGTCGGGCTGTGCTCGCAGGGAACAGGGACAGGAGGAGAGGGAACAGCCTCAGGCTGGGCCAGGGGAGGCTCAGGGTGGATATTAAGAGGAATTTCTCCATGGAAAGGGTGCTCAGGCCTTGGCAGGGCTGCCCAGGGAGGTTTGCAGTGCCCATCCCTGCAGGTGTCCCAGGAAGGCCTGGCCGTGGCACTCAGAGCTCTGGGCTGGGGACAAGGTGGGCACTGGGCACAGGATGGACTCGATGGGCTGGGAGGGATTTTCCAGCCTCAGGGATTTGGGATTCTGGGATTCTGAAGGATGTGGTCTAGCCCAGGGGAACTGAGCAATTTAAGCATTACCGTAGAGCTCCAGGTCCTGTTCCCACAGCAGGAACCTTTATCCCACCTCAGTTTGCTGGCACAGCAAGGAATGGCACAAACCAGTCCTCGCCATCAGAAAAGGCCTCTCAGTGCTGGGCTGACTGGCCCTGGGCATCTATAAAAGATGTTTTTTCATTTCTCTGGCACCATTTTAACCAATGGATCAGTGTGTTCCTCCCTCCTAAACCCACACAGGCAGCACCACTGGCTTCTCCTTCTCAAGAAATTGTTTTTGATCGACATTGATCAAAACTTTGACAGAATTGCCTCCCACAGTGTTGTTCATCAAGTTATTTTCTGCAGATATTAATGATAGACTTGATCTTATTTCTCTCACCAGTTAGCAAGCCCAAAAGTTAAATGCAATGGGTTGTTATTTCCTAAACTCTTGCCTCTCTCTTTCCTAATGGGTTCTCACCTCAGCTGATGCCAGGGAGTCCAGGATTCAGCTTTTCCTTTCCATCCTTAGGGGGTCATTTCCCCCTTCTCATCAGCAATAAGTTCTCCCTTCCTTAACTCCAGGGTGTTTAATGTGGATCTTTGAGCTGCACAAAGGGTCACTTTTTCCATTTCCCACAAATGTGACACTCCAAAATACCCTTCTAACCTCTGTTAAGAATACATAATCCTAGTCTTTTTTTTTTTTTTTTTTTTTTTTTTTTTTTTTAATGAAGATATCAATGAAATAATTTTTTTGCAGTGGAAAATAGTTCGTACTAAAATGTTCAACCAGCTTAGAGGGTTAGGTTGGACAGGACTTGGAGCAGCCTGGGATAGTGGAAGGTGTCACTGCCCATGGCAGGGGTGGAAAAAGATGAGTTTTAAGGTCCCTCCCAAGCCAAATCTTGTGTGATTCTGTAGGTCTGTGATTTAGGGATACAGAGGAACGTGACTGATGGAGAGTGGAGAGATTTATGAAGAGGGCATAAAATGGACGTGACGTTATTGGGACTGCAAAGCAACAAGGACAAGAAAATCATTAAAATTCTCTATTTTGCTGCCTAGTTTAATACACAGCTGTATTTTTGCTCTCTCATCTTCACTTTTCCAACCCAGAGAACAATCCAGGATCTGTCATTTCCCACAGACTGGCAGGTCCTTTATCTCCCAAGATATTTTCCATCAGCCAGGCTGCAGAACCGCAGGAATCTTGGGTCAGGATCAGTCTTGCTGAGTACACAGGAATAAAGACAATTTTCTCTGTCTAGAACTCCTTCATCTGAAGGGACAGAGGTGTGGCAGGGCAGAAGAGCAGCCCTGTCCTTCGGGGGGACACAGTGCTGGGTTCGGATGTCACCCTCAGAGTGCAGGTGACATCACTGCGAGGGACAGCAGCCGTGCCTGGCGGGGGCACAGGGACACCGTGACCTAAAGGCTGTTTATACAGAACCTGCAGACATGAGTCACAGCTCTGGAGCCACAGCCACCTTCAGGAGGGGACAATTGTGCCTTTGGTCTTGGAGATGTGATGGGGATCCCGCAGGAATTGGAGCCAGCACAGGCCGGAGTGAGCTGGGGACGTCCATCAAACATGAGGGACCTGAGCCAGATGTTCAGTCACACCAGCAGCTGTTTGTGTCACCTTTCAAGGTCCAGCCCTCGTCTGAATGCAGATTAAATCGATGATGTGACCCAGAACGGCTCGAGTTTCTGTGCCATGAACGTGGCCCTGTAGTGAGTCGTGGTCAGTTTTGTCTGAGGGCAAAAAGGTTGGGTAAGGAAAATGTTTGGTACACAGGCAAGATATGATGCTCAGGATAAAAAAATAGCATTTCCTGACTTGAATCCATCAATTTCTTGACTTGAAGTGTAAGTGTACTCTGTGCTGGGCCAGTATCAACTGGAATAGAGTGGAGAAACAACACAATTTTGCCAGGAGTGATCCCATATTAACTAGCACCTTCAAACCTTAACCTCCTTCCCGCCAAGGATTTTAAGAGCCTTTGGAGTTTTCTCCACGGGGGCTGCAGGCCAAGTGTGAGAATTAAGGAAGATTTTAGCTAAACCTGCTGAGGCTGACATTCACTTTGTGCTTTTTTTGTGGTGTTTTTTTTGGAAGGCAGAAAATGACCCAGGAGCAGCTACAATGAGAGGTTAAACTTGGGGAACTCAGCACTGATCCACAAAGGAGGAGGGGTTTGAGGATAACCCTTGAGGTTTTCTTGAGATAAGGTTATCTTGGAAGACTTTTCTTAAGGTTTTTGGTACCCTCTCCACTGGAAAAAGCCACCTGGCCCATGAATGTCCCCTTTCATGTCTCTTGTAATAAAATCCTCTGGTTATTCACCCCAACTGCTGCAGCCTCGCTGTGTCCCAGTGGTCACTGAGGGGACTCACAGCAACTTTGTCATGACCTCATAACAAACCAGGACACGCTGCAATGGCCAGAGCTCATTTCTGTGTGAATCTTGTTCTGTCTGAAAGGCTTGGGGATTATCTGAAGAGTCTGAGATTTCTGGACACAACAGTGCTTTATCCTCCCAAGAAGAAGACAATAATATGGATGGTGTTGGAATCCTGTTAATGTGGTTTATGTCCTGCAGGAGCTAAGGACAAGAAAATGATAACAAAGTTATTCCCTTACATAAGCTTCCAAAGTTGTCCAAGCTAACTCTAACTTCATGGAAAACTTTGTATGTTTGGAAAGTGTGACCACACCTCCCAGGAGGAATTCCAGTCCTTTGCAGACCAGGCAGATGAAAGACAGGCTGGCACTTAGCTCAGGGAGCAATGACAGACAACAGCAAAGTGCCTGCAGGTATTTATTTGAACTGTTGAATTAAAATTCTTTGGCTGTACTCATTACAACAATTTCCTTCGTTTTCCAGGTGTTCTTGTTTCCTGCCTTTTATCAGCTGAAGTTACAGGAAAGTAGTTTTAAGAATTTATTTTTGAGCATTGGACAGGAAACTAAACAAGAAACAGTGTTTGAACAGACATCAAAATTCGTTGCTGAACTCGAGGTACCCCAATGCTGACAAAAACTTGTTTCATTTGCAGTTTTGAAGTGGTGCATCAGGAGATGTGTGCAAACAACCCCTGTGAGATAGCACAGCTCTGCTCTGAATTTAAACCAATCAGCCGTGAAGGAAGAGAAGATTGTGAATATAAGAGTTGAATAATTTCTTGATTTGAGAAAATTTGCTTTTATTCCACAAAGAAATCAGGGATTCAGACAGCACAGGATACACTGAATATAAAGAGCACACACATATCAGGTGAGCTGAGCTGAGATGACAGATCTAATAAAGAGTTTCTTTAATAGCTGAGCCCAGGCAGACCCAGAAAAACCAGCTCAGCTCAGGAAAGCAACACAGAATCCCAGAATGGTTTTGTTGGAAGGGACCTGAAGATCACCCATCCCACCCCTGCCATGGGCAGGGACACCTCCCACTGTCCCAGGCTGCTCCAAGCCCCAATGTCCAGCCTGGCCTTGGGCACTGCCAGGGATCCAGGGGCAGCCACAGCTTCTCTGGGCACCTGTGCCAGGGCCTGCCCACCCTCACAGGGAAGGATTTCTTCCCAATATCCCATCTACACCTGACCTCCTCCAACTTAAGGTCATTCCCCCTTGTCCTGTCACTCCAGACCCTTGTGAAAAGCTCCTGTCCAGCCCCTTTAGGTACTGGAATGGCATGTATATAATAATAAACAAACAAACAAACAAATAACCAAACAAATAAATAGATAAATAAACAATATAAATAAATAAATAAATACAATAAATACAATAAATGCAATACATACAATAAATACAATAAATATATATACCTAACATGACCAATGGGATCCAGAGTTTCTCCATCCCTGGAGGCTTTCAAGGCAAGGCCAGAACTAGTGCAAAAATCAGCTGCTGTAGCCACAGCTGTGCAGGAATCAGGGATTGGGGTCTGGCTGATCACCACCGAACTTTAGGCATTTGCCCAATGTGCCCGAGTTCCAGCCTAGTCTGAATCAGGACCCAAGGTGCCTCCTTCAGTGAGGAGATAAAAAGGGGACATTTCTCTAATCAGAGCTGGCAGCTGGAGGAGGCTGTGAGGAGAACATCCCCTCCTGGTTTTCAGACAGCCAATATTTGGTGCTGTGCATCCCTTCCGAGCCTCGTCCCAACTGTGCAGTGTTTATTGGTGGAATATGCTGAGAGCAGAATCTTGCCCAGGTTTCCCTCTACCTCCTCACACCGAGAGCAGAGCACACTCCTCTGCAATGTCCCAGCTGCTGGTGATAGCAGGCTAATCTTTTAATGAGATTTTTGAAGACTTTATTGCTAGTTTTATGTAAGGAGTCCAGAATCCCAGTGTCAGGAGCTTAATAAATAACATTTGTTGGTCTGGGGAATTCCACAGATCTGGAGCAAAAATTACAGAAGAATTTAGTCATTCACTAGTCTGTCTAATAGTCAGGAGCTTATTCTTCTGCACAGTCAGTGAAGAGAAAAGAGCTCCTCTCTTTAGTGATTCAGATCTCAAATGGAGCCTCATTTCTGTGGCATCAGCACTTCTTGGAGTGTGTTAAACCTTTAGCACAACTTCAGCACAGAGACACTGGAAGCAAAACCAATACACCCATTTTTCCATTATATTATAGAACAAGTGAGTTCCACATAACAATAAAAGCCATGCTTATTAAATATTATTAATCAGCTGTAGCAACTTAATGCCACACGTGGAATGAAGTTTTAGGCTTGGGTGGATGATTGCCTGGCAGAATTTGTTACCTGCTCACTGTAACTCCTTAGGGGTAACTTTGGAAGGTCTCCAGAATGCAAATTCTTCATGAAGTACCCTCAGCTTTCTCTGACTGTTTTTTATCAAGCCTTACATTTGTCAGGTGAAATGGGAGCTGCATGAAAAGCAGCTTCAGAGATTTGAGAGTTACTGGCAATATCTACTTATTCACAGAAGAGATTACTTGGGTTTATTGGGAGGCCATTTCCAGAGCAGTAAGCGAAAGGAAGCTCGTGTGAGAGGGACTGCAAGGAAAAACTGAAGGTTCATTTACATTTTTCTCAATAAATTATGCATTGAAAGTGGGAATTGTATTAAAACTGCCGGCTCTGTGCTGTCAGGTGGAGCTGAGCACGAGCCAAGGATGGTTTCATTAGGCAGACAGGGCTAAATGGCACTGCCCCTCTCGAGGATCTCAGCTGCTGAGCAGGAGCAGCTGCTGAATTGTTTGTTTAAACTCCAGTTCGGAGCTCTGCTCTTGCACTTCCTGAGCTTTCCAGGAACTGCAGCTCGGGAGAGGGAACTTCCTTGGCAGCAGAGCGCTGCTGTGGGCACCTGCACATGAGGAGCTGCTGCTGCTGAGCTGTGCGAGACTCAAATGTGCCCTGGGCTGCCCTCCACGGGCTCTGCTCCTCACTCTGGTGGTGATTCCAGCTCCTTCTGTGCTGCATTGTCCACACCCTTCCATTCTGCCCCAATTTTGCAGCATTTTTTAATTCTGGCCTGAATTGAAATAGGTGATTATTCCCAAAGAATTGTTTGTTGTGATTCCAAGTTCCTTCACTCATTTTCTGCCCATGTCTTTGATCCTTTGATATTATTTCTCCCTCTTTCTCGTGTTTGGATCACCTCTCCATGCAGCTCCTCTGTGAATTTAGCCCAGGGGTGATTGCAATGGGAGGGGGAACAGCAGACACAGTGTGACACAACAGATTCTGTCCCACACACACAGAGTTTGGTGCATTCCTGTCCCTCCCTGTCCTCCCCCTGATCCATCATTCACAGCTCGTGAATTTTCCCATGCAGTGTTGAGATGTCACCTGGAATGCCACCCTTGGGGCCCCAGGAAGGTCCCCAGAGAGCTCTCTGTGCTCCCACCCATGCCCCACCCTTGGCCATGGCTCAAGGGTCACTCAGCACTGCCCTTCCGGGGCTGACTGTGGCATTTAGGTCCTAAATGCCCTTTTCCAAATAGGGAACTTCACTGCTGAACTGGAAGGTTTCTCTTCCAACTGCAATCTAAAGATTCCAAGAGCTGAGTGAGGCACCTCCAGCACGTCTGGGCACCAAGGGGAGCAGACCAGAGACACCTTTGAAATACTCTGTAAGAAGCACAGTGAACACCCCCAACAAATCCCCACTTCTTGGCTTCCCCTGTGACTTTTTTCCTTTTTCTCCCTCTCCCTCACCCTCTCACCCTTCTCGTTTTTGCTTTCCAGTAGATTATACCCGAGGTTGACAAAGTGCTAATCTTGCTGCGGATTACGCACGAGGAATCTCTATTGATTTCCCTTTTTTTCTTTTACAGAAATAATAAAAGGCTGCATTGCAGGGGTTTGGGAACTGCTGGGGATGAAAGCGCACTTTTTGCTAACATTACCTTTAAGGGTTTTGCTTGCATAAAACATTGATTTATTAGAGAACCTACAAATAATATACTTAGTAGAGAACATGTTACATTTCTACATCTGGAAGTCCTCATTAGTGTATATACAAGGTGAGACAGAATAATGCAGGCAGAGAGTGTTGGTATTCTTTTTATTATTACTTTTATATAGTGCTGTGAGTTGATGCTGTGCTACACTAACAGTGCATGCAGTCAGTCAGGCACTGTGCACTGGGTCTGTCCTCTTGGGAAAGGACTTGGTTTCTAGCAATTGGATCTCATTCTGTGGTAATTTCATCCTTTTTCCAGGGAATTTTCATGAGACTCGGACTAGTTTGAAAAGAAAATCTGTCCCGCCACCTCTCCTGGATGGGAGAGATTGAGTCTGGAAGAAAGAGATTCTCCCCCAAGCACTGGGTTCGCACTGCCTGGGGGAGAGCCCTGAGCTCCTGATACACAAAATCTGAAAGAATGACAGGAAACAACCCTGGGAAGGCCCTGGCCACAGCCAGTTTATTTATCTTGGTACCCATAATTCCAGGTGCTGATGCTGCAGCTGGAGGATCCAGGTGGATCCCTCTGGGTGTGTCTCAAAACCTGAAGCCTTTGTTGCCAAAAGACACTTGGGGACAGCTCCTTAGCAGAGGGACAGTGTCTCTGGAGGCAGATGTGTGTGGGTTGGGCTGGGCTGGAGCTGCTGCTGTCCCCAGGAGCTACCCCGGGATGGGTTTGGTGCTGGGCTGGAGCAGCCCTGGTCACTGGGAGGGGTCAGTTCCTACTGAGCAGCACAGACACAGCCAAGGGACCCGGCTGGGGGGACAAGGAGCTGTCCCAGCTCACCCCCACTGACCCCAGACCCCACGGAATCACACAGTTGTTGAGGCTGGAAAAGACCTTTAGGATCATCAAGTCCAACCACCAACCCAGCCCCAGCACTGTGCTCACCACTGAGCCTTGTCCCCAAGTGCCACATCCACACATTTGTGAGCACTTCCAGGGCTGGTGGCTCCACCACTGTCCTGGGCAGCCCTTCCAATGTTTGCCAATATGAGCTCATGTTCAGCAGCAAAACCAAGGAGGAGTTGGAGGAGAGGCTCTGCTCGGGGCTGGCTGGGCATCTGTTGGTTGGTGATGAGCAACTGTTTCCATTTGGGGTTTATTTCCCTCTCTTCTTTATTTCCCTTTTCATTACCATTTATTATCTTCTTCTATTTCTTTCATTAATTGTCTTAATCCACAAATTTTCTCACTTTTACCCTTCCAATTCCCCCTGTATCCTGTTGGCTGTGTGGGACTGAGTTCCCAGCTGGGAAAAGAGTGAGTAGGGAAATATAAATGAAGGATTTGTTACCCAGAACAGCCCAGTGGGGCTGGCTGGGAGGGTCTCCTGGCAGTGGTGTCCAGGGGAACCCAAACTGCACTCAGGAGGAGGGAAAGGGCATTTCTGCAGCGACAAAAGCTGTGGTGGCAGTGCCACACGGGCTGTCCCCAGGCTCCTGGGGGAGGCAGCAGGTTGTAGTCTCGGAGAAGAGCCTGAAGAGCCCCCTGAGCCTGGCTCTTCCAAAATTCCG
This sequence comes from Origma solitaria, assembly GCA_013397895.1. Classification (NCBI taxonomy): domain Eukaryota; kingdom Metazoa; phylum Chordata; class Aves; order Passeriformes; family Acanthizidae; genus Origma; species Origma solitaria. The sequence goes on along the minus strand of VZRL01001579.1, from coordinate 264,769 downwards.
GGTAAGTGGGGAGGAAGGATGTTCCCGTGGCAGTGGGTGGGTGCATCTAATAAAGCCCAGCAGTGAATGAGGCCTGGGAGCCATCTCATGGCACTGCCCACAAGCAGAACAAATGTTCGGCTCCCAGACAGGGGCACGGCCAGCACAGAGGGTGCCTTCATCTCTTCGCTGCCTGTGGAAGACGCCACAGCTTGCTGAGGAAAATGAGCTGATATTTCCTTTCACTGCCTTGGCAGAAGGTTTAGCAACAGGCAAACCCTCCTGTCAGTCCCCTCCCCTCGAGGCACAGGCAGGACCTGGTGCCTGCTGTCAGAGATTTGTCAAGAGTAAAGAGCAAAGATGAGACTGTTCCCACTGACTCCTGCTAATCCTCCTCCTGACACAGCCTGGGGTCACTGTGTGCTGCTCAGTATTGATTTATTTAGATTTATCCAGAATAATCAGGAGTGTTGCTTTGTGTGCTGCAAGGACGTGTGAAGGTCTCTAAAGCCAGGCAGATTCCCAGCCCTCTGCTCCTTCCTTGCCACGGAGCTTCTCCCAACAGAACCTGGACAAGAAACATCAAATGGGATCATTCTTTCCCTCCTGCCCTTCCTTTCCAGAGCGAGCACGGGCACTGGGCTTTCAGAAAGATTTGAGTGCGTTCTAAGGTCATTTCACTCCTGTGACACCCATGGTCACAGCAAGGGCTTGTTTGGGAAGAGCCCTCTGCAGGACATTGGTTTTGAAGGATTGATGGGTTTATAAAATCCTTCTGTAAAGGCACAACCAATAAAAAAAGTCATGGAAGTCTTTAGTCCCGTGCCCAGTACATCCATCCTGGGTGTGAGGAGAGTTAAAGTAAGCTTGGGTCCTTCAAGGACTGTAAGTGCAAGGGCTGGTACCTCATGTCCCCAGCCCTGGCTCTGAACACACAGGACTTTGGGGAGTGTCACGCTGTGCCTGATGTCTCTGTCCCTGCTGTGCCAGCTGCTCCATCTGTAGCTGTAAGCTTTACGACTCCATAACATTTTTATTCCCCCTCATTTCAATTAAAAGATTCCCAGTCACCTCTGTGGGAGAAAACACCTTGTCATTTGGAACTGAGAGCATCCTGAATGCTTCGAGCCCCTGGGATGCTCAATATCATTGGGCAGTCGTTTTCCCAGGAGTTTTGGCAGCTCTTCCTTCGGATGTTTTCTTAGAGCAGACTCCAAACTGTATCATTCAAATTAAGTGGAATGCCTGGATCATGTCTTTTGCTCCAGTGATGGATTACTTCTCCGGGATGACCACAGAGAACTCAGGGTAAAAGCTCACACCACTAATCCCACTCCAGCTCGTTTAACTCTCCATTAATTAGGTTTCCATCCTATCAGCAGCTCCAGAGGCTGAGTCCAACCAGCTGAAAGTCACATTTGCCTCAGTGAAGGAAGTGGGTTTGAAATTCAGCTTTAGATATCAAGGGGACTTTCCCAACCACTGCAGCAGGGTAACAGTTGGGAGATTATGGGCAGAGATTTGCTGTTTACTGCTGGAATTGCTCACCACTTTCAAGACTAATCAGTAATTGTGAGAGCTATCAACACAGTTATGAGGCTGTCACAACCTTAACTCCAGGAGAAATTGGCCATCCAAAGAGCTTCTGAAGCAGTTAACTCGGAGTTTGGGGAATATAGGAGAAAATTGTTTCTATTGGGGCATTATTAGTAGTACTTACCACTACAGCTAAATTTAGATACCTCTTTAAACTGAGCTCATTCCCTAAAATTTATAACTCACTTAAATAAACAGATCCCATTTACCTGAAACTCTTGAAACCAAACAAAATCGAGGTGCAATCAGTACACAAAATCTGTTTGTCATGGAGATGCAGCAGAGAGATATAATTTGCCTCTTAATTTCCACACAGAGATTTGTGCTGAGTCCCAGAAATGCTGTAATCAAACACATTTAGATCTTTAGCAACTGTCACAACTCCTTGATGGCCTCTCCACTGCAGGGAATCACAGTCTGTGCTGACTTCATGCCACCTACGCAGAGGTCACAGAATTTCATTAAGAAACGAGATAAGAAATGAATGAGAGAATTTCCCACATATATAAAGAAGTGCTGCTTCAACTCAAGGCTTAAGCTGTCATTCCAGTGGCAGAATCCAAGACTTCAGCCACCTCTGCTGTGATCAGGAGCTGGACACCTCCAGGAGGTGATGCACCACATCCCGAAGCTGTCCCTTCTGTTCTGTGGAGATGCCTCTCTTTTTCCTTGTATGGTGGGAGGAACCCAAAAAAACATCTTGAGACACCTCATTTTTAGTTGACAAAAGATGGGGATGAACCCCAGACTGTCCTCACAAGAAGTTGGGTCTAGGAGGACCCAAGAACAAGAGCAGACCTTGGCAGAGGCAGTTTGTGTTGTGGTAGATGGTGCCTCAGCTTGGGCTCAACTCAAAGCCACGGTGTTATTCCATGTTTCCTCAAACACAAAAACATGGAAGTATACTTAAGGATAAAATTTGCTTATTAAGAATGAGTTGAAGTTCGGTTTTATTTTGAGATTATAGTGTGTGCTACAGATCCCAAAATCCCAGGATGGGTCAGGCTGGAGGGACCTCAGTGTGTCCCACCTGTGCCACCTCCCTGCTCCAGCAGGGCCATCCCAGAGCTCAGGGCACAGCACTGTGTCCCCACAGCTCTGCAATATCCCCAGGGAGGAGACTCCAGCCCTGTCTGGGCTCTGCTCAGGGCTGGGCACTGCCCAGGGCACAAGTTGTGCCTCCTGAGCAGGGGGAGCTCCCTGGGCTCAGTCGGTGCCGTTCCTCTGTGCCATGGCTGTGCCCCGGAGCAGAGCCCGGCCCTGCTCGGAGCCTCCCTGCACACAGCCATGGCCACTAAGGGCTGAGGGCCCCTCTCAGCTGGGGCTCCTCTGGAGCTGAGCAGCCCCAGCTCCCTCAGCCTCTCCTGGGCACCATGGGCCATGCTCCAGGCCCTTCCTCAGCTGCGCAGCCTCCGCTGGCCGCGCTCCAGGAGCTCCTGTCCTGCTGGGCTGAGCATCCCGAGCTGGCACAGCACCCAGAGGAGCCTGCAGGGCTGGGCACAGGGCAGGATCACCCCAGAGGAGCCTCACAGTCCACCTTAGGAAAAGCTGTTCGTTGGAGCAAGTGATTTCCTATTCTGGCCTTTGGATGCAATAAACCCATAGGGCACCACAGAGAGCTGTCCTAGAGCAGAGCATGGACAGACCCTGCCCATCCTGCTGGGGTTTGGATGGTTCAATTCACACCGAGATTCCCTGAGTGCCACTGCAATCAGCAGGACTGTTCCATTTAGATTTGCCAACACCAATGCCAACCTTGCCCATCGTAGCCAGCAGTGAGTGAGTCAGGCTCCCAACTGCATTTGTTTACCTGGGACGGAGTCTGTATCCTGACATCGCTTTGCATTTCTGGGACACTTTGAAGATAAAAGCAGTCTGAGGGCAAACCTAAAAAAGTCTGTCAGAGAAGGGAAAGAAGAAACACCTTATCACCCCTTTTGGGTCCTATTTTGTCAGTCTTTCCATAGATAAATCAAAAAATGAATGCAAATGTCAGTATATGTCTTGGTTGTATTATCTTAGGATGGATTTCTATCAAATACACAAATAAATCCATTATTTAAGTCAACTCCCAAGATGATTGCATAATGTTATTGACATTTAAAGACTTTTCTATTCATTTAAAGCATGAGGGAAACCATTCTCCCATTTAATATCCCTTTAACAGACTGATTTACTTATCTAATGTATTCTATTAACAAACATCAATACATCAGCATTTTCTCCACTAAGTCAAAGCTTCGAAGGGTGAGATTTTCCAGATAATTGATGGACCATTTAAAAGCTGTTATGAAGAAGAGGACAAAGTGAATTCATGCAGGAACAGGGCAAGGCTAGGTGTGCTCTGGACCCTTTCTGGGATAGAGAACTTGACCCTGGCTGATATTTCTTTACCAAGCCCTTGCCTCCTGTCACTTGAGTGGAACCCATTGCACCCAAAATTTTAATTGTCCTTTGGAGACAAATCTTATCCTTCACTGGCTGCACAGGGCACCGGTGTTCCCACTCTGATGTCATAATCACAGAATTCCAGAATGGTTTGGGTTGGAAGGGACCTTAAAATCCCATCAGGTGCCACCCCTTCTATGGCAGGGACACCTCCCACTGTCCCAGGCTGCTCCAAGCCCTGTCCAGCCTGGCCTTGGGCACCTCCAGGGATCCAGGGGCAGCCTCGGGGCTGTGCCCATTCCCTGGGGAGCCTGGGCAGTGCCCAGCACCCTCTGGGGGAAGAGCCTTTCCCTGATCTCCAGCCTGACCTGCCCTGGCACAGCTCCAGCTGTTCCCTGGGTCCTGTCGCTGTCCCCGGGAGATGTTTCAAGCACATTCCAAGCTTGTCCTGTGGGAACACATTGAAGGAGGGATTGTTTTTGTGTGCTCCTTACCTAAAACACATCATCCCTCTGGCAGCCATGATCTAGCTATCAAAGAAAAGACAGAAACAGAGGGGCAGATTCTTGGATGGAGAGGAAAAGCAGGAAAAGAGGGGGGAAATGGCAAAGTCCTTGGATAACACTGAAAACACACCCAGCTGCATGTGGAGATGATGCGCAGTGTGATCTGTCACAAACTCGCCCGACCTGGTGGTAGAGTCACCCAAAGAAATAACCAGTTCTGATGGATCTGATCCCATTTCCAGGTGTTTAATTGTGTCCTAGGAAAGGGAAACCACAGTCAGGTTATTTCTCTGGAGAGGAGGAGGGTGGGAGCTGTGTCTCCCACGGCAGTTGCAGTGAATGTTGGATGGTGCAGTGAATGTCTCTGGAGCTTGGGTCTGCCCTGAGCAGCCCCAGGGAGTGGAATGGGGTGAGCTTTGATATATGGAATATTGGAATTTTTGATATTGGAATATCCTTCCAACCCACACCATTCCAAGATTCTGTGAACGGTGATGCAGATGTGCTCCTTGGAGCCCAGTGCCACAGGAGATTTTGGACTGGATGAGTGTGGAGATCCAGGCCAGAGCCCTGGTGATCCAGAGCTCTGTGATCCCTGCAGCTTTCCTCCTCCCTGGCTGAGCTGGAACGTTTCATCGGAGCCAGTGAGATCTTCACTGAAGGCCTGAAGGGAAAATGTCCTCTGGGAAGCCACTCCACTTATCATTTCACATATCTTTTACTTAATATCTTGTGACTAATTTCATCCCTTGCCTGAAGAATATTCACACAAATATTGATTTTCCGTGAACCCCACGTGGATTTAGATCAGCAGGGTGATGCATATGGTAACTCAGATTTATTCCCAGGGAAGGCTGGGAATTACTGGTGTGGTTAGACAGGAATAAGAGCTTTCTCTTCCCCACCCAGACTGCAATTTCTCCCACAGCTGGGAGATTTGCTGTGTGATTTGGGGTTGCTCAGGGTAAGGAACATCTTAAAGCAAAAAGGAAGCCCAACCTTTTCTGTACTAATTTTTTTAGGCTGTTTTAGAATGGGGAAAATTGAAAAATAAGGGAGGTTATAAAGGGATTGATTGTAAAAACTCCTGGATGGCGGCTCTTGAAATCTGAGCTAGGCCTGGCAAGGCAGTGGAGAACCTCTGGACTTGCCCAGGTGTCTTCTTTTATTTTAGATCCTAAAGAATCTGTCCTCCATTGATGGAAATGATGATTAATTACCCTGTAAGACAAGGAATACTTTTTGCCATCAAGAAATTCCTCCTATTTGAGAGTATTGACTCGATTCCTCCAGTGAAAACTGCCTGTAGGAGAGTTTCTCCCCGAAATGACCAGGGGATAAATGATGTGTGTTCAACATCTCTAAATCAAAGCATGTGGTGTGACTCACCCCTGGCCAGCTTCATCATTGTTCTTATTATAGGATCTCCTACAAAGGTCACATTTAACTACTAAAAATAAATCCACAGCCCAAAAACCCTTCGCTCCTCAGCAAACACTTGGAGCAAATATAGGCTACTCCTGTATTAAAAGTACAGATCCAGGTCACTGAGCTGACCTACTTAGGGGATATTTTAGGGCTTCCCAAAAGATTTCACGTCCTCCAAATGTCAATCTTATTTCAACTTCACACATCAGCATAAGTCTTCTTCCTTCAGAGGGGACTCTTATTTAGATGTAGATTTTATCAAAGTTTAACTGGCTTAATATTTCCTAGGTGAAACTCAGAGAAAGTTGAGGTGAACTTGACTCCTGTGTTTGGCAGCAGGAGCAGGACATGAGTAAAACCTTATTTTGGTCCCAAATGATACAACAGATTCCCACCTCCGTGCCTTTGGTGTAATTCCACCAAAACCAGAGAGCAGAGACCTTTATTTAAATGCTGCTGGTGATGCTGTTTGGAGAGCACTGTGTGAACTCAGACAGGGAGAGACCCCCACAAACAGCCTCATTTTCAGCCTCATTTTCAGCCTCATTTTCAGCTCACACGGTGATGTTTTCTCTATAAATGAGAGTCCTTTGCCTCCCAGGGAGAATGATGGTTTGAGGCACCTCTGCAGCATTTCCCGCTGGGCACCCCGGGAGGTGTCTGCCCCGTGCTGGTGTCTCTGTGCCATTCTGTCTCAAGGTGCTGCAAGTTCTGTCCCTTGGGCAGGAGCTCTGGCCCTGCCCTCGGGGCTGCCTTGGCAGCAGGTGCCACCCTGAGCTCCATGTGGGAGCCTGGTTCTCCTGCCAGCCGTGGAACCTGATCCTCCCTGTGAAAAACAAAGTTCACTCTCCTGTTGAAATTTAAAAGTTTAATAAAGGACAATAGGGGACAAAAACAATAAAGCAAAGAAACAGCGCTGGATGCTTCGCCCTAAGCCAAGAAGCACACCTGCCATTGAGAGAGTCGTCTTAAATACTCTCAGCCTCATGCCTATTCATAAGCATTCATGCATATTCAAACTTTTCTCCAAACTGTTTTGCATGTTCCAAGAACTGTTTTGCATGGCTCCTCCTTGGTCCCTCCTTTTCAGAGAATGCGTTTTTGGCTGTGGTTTTCTTCCAGTCTTGGTTATCATCTCCAGTTTGGGCTTTTCTCCGTGGTCCTTGCATCTGGTTATGGCTGATAGTCAGGTATCAGTGGCAGGTCTTCTCTGTGCTGTTCTTTGGGTGTTATCCAGTCAAGCAGGCAGTGTGGTTAGTAACGGAAAGTCTTTTAAACTACCTCTATTAGTTATTTTACTACTATATTGAAATCTAGTTCATAACAGAAATTAAAACATTGGTTATATACTTCTAGCTTTGTAACAAGACTACTCCTCTAAAAAGAATACAACCATACACACAATGAATATTTGCAAAAAGTCAACACTATATTACGTATCTATCACATCCCTGAGCCCTCCTGGGTACAAACAGCCCAGGTAACTCTGATGGTTGGCTTCCAAAGACCCTGTCAAACCTAGGGGATGCATTTAGGTACTGCCAAAACCTGATCTGGTCTACTGCCATGCCAAACTTCCCCATCTCATGGCAGGAAGGAGAGGACAGCGTTTTCCTTCTTCCCAGGAGGGATGTGAGGAACCCTCACTGGGGGATTTGAGCTCAGAGCCTCTCATGTGGGAGCTGCTCAGGGTGCAGATGCAGTCAGACAGAGCACGGAGTCCATGGAATTGTCCCAGGAGAGCAGGACCCCTGGGCAGGGGAGCTGCAGGGCTCTGCCCAGCCCTTCTCCACCTGAGGGATGGGCAGGGGCTGCTCAGGCTCTGCCATCTGCTGATCCCAGCCAGGGGCCACACCCTGCCCTCTGTTTGCCTCACAAACACCTCGGGGGTTTCTAGGAGTGCTTTTTCCCTGTCGGCAATGCCTCATCCTTTCCCCGTGTTCTGTGCCCCATGAAGAACAAGGAGCATCACTCTGAAAACTCAGATTTCTGTTTGTGCTTCCAAGTGACAGCTGTGGCCCTCTTAAGCCTGAAATGCATCTTTTGAAAGAAATCAATGTTTTTGGGATAATATCCACGAAGGAGTAGAGTCAGGTGGCAGTTTGAGGTGTGAGACACTGGGGAGGTGTCTCCTAGTGGGAGTGAAGGAGAGCACAGCCATGATCCCAAGGGATTCTAATTAACCAGTGATGCTACGAGAGCATGACCATTAAACCCAGCCTTGTGCATCTCATTCTAATCACATCTGCAGATAGAATAATACTTTAATAAGCATTAAGCTGGAATTGATTTTTTTTCATATACCAGGAATTGAAATCTAGGCAAAAATGGTTGGAAATTATTTAGCAGTTAATAAGAATTAAGGAAAAAAACCCTTTATTGTTAATCAAAGTGGATTAATTTCTTTTTATGATTATTATTGAGGAGCTATAATGTATTTTCCTCAGCTGAGGAGAGGGTTGCTGGTTGGAGGTGGGTGCTGATTGCTGCTGTAGGACTGTCCATGTGCTCACGTCCCTGATGGAGGTGTGGTGGTTCCAGGAGGTGCCACCAGCACTGAGCAAAGGAAATCTGTTAACAGACAGGTCTGGATGGTCCATAACTCCACAGCCTGTGTGCACAGGAACACTGCAGGTGCCTGTTATCCACGGATTGCTGTGCTTTGGGGCTCTGGAGGTCACTGTCTGTACATCCCAGGTCTGAATGGGCCTGGCTACAGCAGCAGGAGCTGCCTTGGGCCACCCTCAGCCCCAGCTCAGCATCTCAGCAGCTCAGTATGGATCCAGCCTGGGGAATAGAAGGCTCTGGGGAGATACCACAGCACCTTCGGGTGCCTAAAGGGGCTCCAAGAGAGAGGATCTTTTCCAAAGGACACGGATAAGGGGAATGGATTTGAGCTGAAGAAGGGCAGATTTCGATCAGATGTCAGGAAGAAATTCCTCCCTGTGAGGGTGGGCAGGCCCTGGCACAGGTGCCCAGAGAAGCTGTGGCTGCCCCTGGATGCCTGGCAGTGTCCAAAGTCAGGCTGGACATTGGGGCTTGGAGCAGCCTGGGACAGTGGGAGGTGTCCCTGCCATGGCAGGGGTGGCACTGGATGGGCTTTAAAGTCCCTTCCAACCCAAACCGTTCTGTGATTCCATGATTCTCTGACAAGAACCTTCAACTTCCCCTCTAGTGTCCAGCAGACTTGGGGATCTCTCAGTTTGGAGAATCTGTCTCCTAGAATCCCCACCGGTCATATCCAGTGTAGGTAATGCTGTGTCCATCATCCATGCGGAATTCCTCATTCCTCTTCAATTCCAGCCGAGCGCTGGCTTAAGACACTTCGTACTCTCACATTTTGCTGCAATCAGCCCAAGCTCTTGGACCATCCTCACAGCCAAACCCTCCTCAATTGTCCCAAGCTCTTGGACCATCCTCAGCCAAACCCTCCTGTACAGACCAGCTATGGGCTCACTCTTCCCTGGGCTCTTTCTTGCTCATAGATGGTGGTCTTGGCATGGAGACTCTGCTGATGGAGACAAAGCCTTTACTAACCACATTGTCTATCTCCACAAGGAGAGTTCCTGGAATTATTTCACTCCTCAGATCCCCTAAATTTTACCGTAAATCCAGCTTCACTCCAGACTGTTTTTCCCAAAAGGGACCAACCCCCAGTGTTCCCTGGGCACTGGTCACTGTGCAGCAGCCCAGCACAGATTGGCACGAGGCAGAATCCCCTCAGCAATGCCAGGGACCCTCACGGTCTGAGGCTCCCCATTCCAAACCCCTTTGACTGTCTGGAATGCCACATGTGCAACACGTCCCTCAGCCACTGACTCTGCTGGCACTGTCCATCCCTAACTTCTCCCTCTGCCTCTGCTGACTGTGTAACCTCTTAGGAAATTTGGTTTACAGCTGTTGCTGCCCAGGTTTCCTGAAGGGATAAGGACCAAACTGGTTTTCACTCAGGGACACCCAGACTGAGAACTCCTGCCCTGGGATTTCGTGTACGACTCACGGCAGAGCAGTTCCTGATGGTGAGACTGCAATTGAAACCTCTTGGATAGGATAAAGCTCCGTGCCTGCTATCACACTGCTCTGATAATTAGTCTCTATTAGTAATTAGTGTTGGAGGAATGGCGGAGCTGTGAAATCAACTTCTACATGCACTTTGGTAGAGTTACTCAATGGCCCAAAAGTCTGTCTCGGGTGTAGGAATGGAGAATTGTGCTGCCAGGACCAGACCCCAGCCTGAAGCCAGGACTTCCCACAGCAGATATGGGCAGGGATTTTCTTTTCCTTTACCCGGGAAGGAGCTGTAAAACCTTCTCCAGTTGCACTTCTTGTTCAGTGTGGACTCCTTGGGAGATTTGGGATGTTGGCTTTGCTGGTGAAGTAAGAAAAGAGGAAGGGTGAAAATGGAAAGTCCCAATGTGGCTTTTCTGTCTTTTGTGCAGCAGCTTCAGCAGGAGGGCTGGGAGCTGAGCCTGCTCTCTGCTGTCGGCTGTCTGAGGGGTTGGGCTGCCTCAGAGCTCCAAGATGGAAGAGTGGGAATCCTTTGCTCTGAAATTCCTGGTGCAGGGAGTTGCTGACAGGCTTAGCTTTGGTCCAGCTCTCATTCACTACAATTCTGGGCACCAACTGAGGCTTGTCTGGAGCACAGGCAGAGGAGGGGACAGCTCTCCAGAGAGCCTGGAAACCGTAAACACTGTGCTCTGGGGTCATGGGAGTTGCAGGGAATCTGCAACGGGGACTTCCAGGAGGGCAAGTTTGAGCAGAGACCTGTTGTTCTACTTCCAGTGCCTGAATCTTTGCAAAATCAGGATTTTGGGACCTGGACAAAGCAGCATCCAGCTTTTGGAGCAGCGTGTTCACTGCCACACCAGGCACTAATTCATTTCTGTGTTTACACAGGTCTAGATGTATCTAGATTTAAGCCTAACTCTTCACATTGTTTTCTGATTTTCTTAATTGGAATGTTTTTATATAAACACGCCATGAGCAGAGGTGACCTTTGTGTTAGCCCCATAGCCCTGCCCCTTTGTTGAAGAGCTGATGGAACCCTCTGCAGGCTGATTTGCTCTTCGGGATGTGGGGCTTCTTCTCATCAGTCCCTCCAGCTCCCATCACCAAATTTATTTCTGTTTCACTTACTCTTTCTGCTGTAAGCTCATGTCAAAATAAATACAGTATTTTGGTGGCTTCTTATGAGAAACACAGCCCTGTGAAGAGCACCAATAACAGCTGAGGGCTCTGCATGTGTTGCTGAAAATTACATTGGCTACTTTTGATTCTCTTTCACATTCCAAATTTTATTGCAAACTTAATCAAACGTTTGGAAAAATACTAACCCAGTGTAAATAGAGATTGACAGAAAACTATCTTGGAATAAATAGAGCTGCTGGAAAATATACAGAATTTTAGACTGGGGGGAATGGCAAGGTCACAAGGAGGCCATTTCACCAAAAAGGCTGACATGAGGGAATAAATATGTGTAATTATTTGTGTGGACTGGGAGTGGAAACAATCATTAGAAATTGGGTGCAAAAACATGGCAATGCATGGGGCAAATTGAGATGGCTCAAGTGGAGCAGAATCAAACTTCAGAAGGAATTGGCTGCTTCCTATTTCCTGTGGGAAGCATCCTGGAAATACAAAGAAATGTCCATAAAAGCTGTCCGTGTTCCTGGTGCCACCTGTGCCACCCAGCACTGCTGCTTGCCCTGCTTCCAGCAGTGGGCACCACCCTCAGAACAGCCAGAAGCCCCAAAAACTCCTCAGCTCATGTGGGGAGAGGAGCTGTGGAGATCTTGCATAAAACAGATCCCTCCTAAGATCCATCAGGTGTTTCAACCTGTGAAATGATCAGATTAATTCAAACCTGACTAACACTAATTAGAATCCTGTCATCAATTCTCTGGGTAGCCCCAGCAGTGGAAACACCTGACTCAGGTGCTGTGTGAGGTGCCAGTCCCTCCCCATTCTTGCTTTTGAGCACAGTATGTTGCAGAAGCCCATAATAAATCAAGCAAACAGCACCTGACAAGATGGCAAGAGAGAAAGTGATTTATTTACAGTTCTCTTCTTATATATGCATTAATAGTCTAACAATTATTGGTCAACAGTTATCCGCCCCCCAAGAGGATTGGCCGAAGCCTTACAGCACCCAGTACCAAAACAAAGATTAGAAAGAGTAAAGAATTTCAACTTATCTCTATTCCCCATGAGAAAGAAGAAAAAACCTTAGAATAGTGCATCCACACATAATATTGGGCACAAAGCCAGGATCAATGATATGGATTGTCCTAGCACGTTCCCCTTCCCTCCTCCACCTGCTTTACCCACAGCAATCCTGGTGGCACAGCCATGGTGACAGCCTGCAGGATAAAGGGTGTCGGGGAGGATTCAGCACTGGGCACTAATTACCAGCCAAGTTATCAACTGCAATCAGGGAATGCCCCAGGACACCACCTGCCTTTGGCCACGCTCGGAATAAGGGTTACCAGACAAACTGACACAGGAAAAAACAACTTCTGAACAATTTGTAAATAATTTCCAAACAATTTATAAACAGTTTCTAGCAATTTCTGGCATTTCTGGAGAGGAAAAAGCTCTGGATGTCTGGTTATTCCCATCAGTCACAGACAGCAGCTTCCAGGCAATGAGGGAAAGGGAAACAAATGAGAGGAAAAGGAGAGGAACATCTGCTGCTGGTGTTGGGTGCCCTCTGTCCAAATCCTGCCTACCCCTCTGTCCCCTGGTGCCCTCCCATCCCTCTGACCTCACTTGCCTGGGGAAGGTCTCTGGTGTGGCTTGGGGGGTTTAGTTCTGCTCAGCGTTTGATCTCACACAGTTTTGAAATCACAGAATCACAGGGGCAGTGAGGTTGGAAAAGACCTCCAGAGCAGTGAGTCCAACCTTTGCCCAGAGGAGCAGCAGGCAGGGTGGGTGCTGCAGGAGATGCACTACTGCTGTGTGTGCAGCTCCAGGTGCCTCGTGCTGCTCAGGAACCAGCCCTGAGCACACACAGTTGTCCCTGGGGAGGGCATCCTCTGGGGCTGGGCTGGAAGGGTGCAGGCAGGGATTTGGGACCACCTTGTGGCTCTCTGGACCATCCTCTGGGATTCTGGGAAATTCTGGATTCCTCAGGCACAGGCAGCATCTCCTGCTGGCTGTCCTGCTCTGACCTGGCCAACACCATTCCTGTTCTGCTGCACAAGAGACCATTCTTTCAGATTAGTGTAAAGAAGGATTTTAAAGAGAAATGAGAAAATATCCATAAACCTGTGGAAAGTGAGAGCCTGGAGGCCCAGCTCCAGAGCCATCAGTCTGGGCTTCAGTCACAGCAGATGTTAAGGAAAATGGGAAGTAACAGATTCCCACTGGGGCTCTGTATTACACATCATTCTTTGGGGCTGAGAGCTGGGCTTGATGATCTTGCGTGTATTTTTGTCTCGGATTAGAGACAAATTTCCTAGGTGGAAAGCATTCTGAACAGGTGCCTTCCCCACAGCAAAGGTTTCTGGCATCCCTTCCCCCCCACAACAACAGAATATCTCAGCTGAAAGTGGGAAAAAGAACTGTTTAATTAACAGACCACACAGTGGAAGGGGAAAGGGGAAAAGGGGTCATTAAACCTGAATAAACAGTTGATGAACTTTAGTGTCCTTTTCCTCAGGCGTAGCTTCCCCTTTCCGGGGTCCCCCGAGGGGCCGGGTGGAGTTGCTCCGGTGGCTCCCTGGAGGATTATTGTCCACTGTCCTCTGGGACTCCTCAGGTTCTCAGATGAGAAAGCAAGTTGAAGGAAAAAGGTCCAAAAACGATGAGAAAAACAATCTCAGGGGAAAAAAAAACAAAAAAGAAAACCCAAGCAGCAGCCACACCAGTAGCAACAGCAACCAGCAGCAGCAACTGAAACAAAAAAAAAAACCCAAAAACAAACAAACAAAAAAAACCAAACCCAACAAAAAAACCCCAAAACAAAACAAAAAAAACCCCCAGTGTCCCTTCCTTCTCACTCCCCTGTAGAACAGCTGGGGGAAGAGTCTCAAAACATCCCTCACTGGCAGCAGAGCTTCTCCCAGCTGCGGGACACAGTTAAAGCTACAGGACCATATTTCTGGTGAAGCATACAAATGATAGGGAATGCAAAATATCATTACGCCACCCTAGGACAATTTTCTAACCTTAATGATTGTGTGACTGATGATTCATCCTGGCCAGAAGTCAGGAGACTGGAACTGGGCTGAGCTGGGTCTAACCCTGCCCGTTTGGTGGCAGCCTGAGCGCAGAGTCATCAGAGCTCAAAGAGAGGGAGCAAAGGGAACACTGGGGACAGGTGTGACAGCAGGAACAGCAAAACATTGGTGAGCTCGTGGTGCTTACTCTGATCTCTACTCTTAAGCATTAAAAAAATGAAATAAAAAGGGAATGGTAGCAACCGTTCCTGTGAGTCATCAAAGGATTTCAGGGAACACATGCAGCAGCCCAGTGAGCTAATTTGAATTGGACCTGGGTATGTCAGTCCCTGTTGTAAATGTCCCAGTAAAATAAAGCCTTGCAGAAGAAATCAAATAATTAGCAGATCCACCAGCATTTCATCCGACACTTTGGAGCAGAACAAGCTTTGGCAGCAGCCCAGTGGTTCCAGGAATCCTGGCTGTCCAGCACAGGGTGATCTGCAGCTCCTGGCCTTCAAAGAAAAGGAAAGAAGGGAGTGTTTTGTAGTGGGAATTCAGACAATCCTTTCTCTCTCAGGGGTCACCCCAGATGCTCCAAGTCAGGGTGGACCCATGAGGAACCCAGTCCAGCTGCTGGAAGATTTAATTTATTGCAGGGAATGTGTGTCCCAAGCCTCCCAGCAGTGACTGCCTCAGTTCTGTATTTCCAATCGCTGTTCCAGGGTTCATCAGCTGCTCAGGGGCTGAAATGGTGTGCAAGCAGGTCCAGGAGCCTGGATGTACCTGGAGATGCTGAGCAGGGAATCCAAGGGGGAATTGGACATTTCTGTGCCTCACTGCAGCTCGCATCAATTCCACTGAGCAGCTCCTGGGCCCAAACACTGCTTTGTAACACCCCAAGTTATTGTAGCCAAAGTGAAATTTGCTCTGAATTCCTGGTTTGCGAAAGAGTGGTTCAGTAAGAAACCAAATTTTAAAACATTTCCTTTGAAGTGTAAGCCATGGGCTTGCGGCTGCTCTTCCTGAGGTTTTGTAGATCACATTTCGGCACATTTTTGTTGTGACCAAGAATTTCTGGACATCAGTTTCCTGTTTTGTTTTCGGTCTAGTCTGTGCATCTGTGGGTGTCTGACAAGTTGAAATGATGTCTTTTCACCCAAAAATGAGAACTGAGGTTTCTCCCTCATCTCTGAAGGAAAAAACACTTATTTTGAACTTTTCAGAGCAGGCATAGATACTCCAGGCTCTCTGAAATCCATATCAAACTCCCCAGAGCTGCCTCTGAAAGGCACGAGGTGTCCCAGTACGCCCAGCATGAGTGCCCAGGGAAGGAGGGAGCTGATTCCCACCTCCAGAGGGAGGAGGGCTTGGTGCCCTCGTGCCTTTCAGCTCCATCCAGCACCTCCTGCCAGCTCCACTGCCATCGAACTCCTTTCTCTCAGGGCAGCTGTTTTTCACAGCTGTAGCAAGGTCCCTGCTCCTGCCTCTCTTACTGAGCTTGTGCACAGCAGGGGCTGCTTCAAAGGAGCCCTCGGGATTTCAGCCTCCTGTTCATGTTCCAGACAGCCCTTCCAGAGCAGAAGGACTGGCTCAGCATGGAGGTGATGCTGCTTCAGGGGCCCTTTGGCCAGAGCTGCCATGAGCCCTCACTCCCACAGAAAACAGGCTGGAGTTGATGTGTGATGTAAAGCAGAGGTTTGTGCTCTCTGTTTATGAGGGCTGAGACGTGGAGAGAGCCTCTGGGAGCACCTCAGCACCCAGGGCTTGCAAGATCTGTGCTGGGGACCCTCCAGGGTATTCCAACCCGGAATATTGTCCTTATTCTGAGGTGGTTTCTTAGGAAGGACATCGTGACTTAGAGAATGAGCTCAGTCCTTCCCCATTTTGTATGAGGGCAGTAACAATGGGGAGAGAGGAAGAGCTCAAATTGCAGGAGGAAACACCTCAAGGGTGGTGCTGTGGGACACCCAGGAGAAGATGGAAACCTTCTCCTGTGTCCCTGGGAGGGAGGCACAGGGGAGGCAGCAGGATTGTCCCCTCACTGAACACTGAGTGCCACCTGTGCCCTGCCCAAACTGCTCTGGTGACATCGATGTGGCACCTGCATGGCACGGCCACATCCTGTGAAATATCCGCCAGAGGAGATGGGGTGAAAATGAAAATCTGCTCACCTGAGAAATCCCCGAGGTCAGGCTGGGAGTGTCCTCAGGGGTATTTATAGAGAGCACACAGCCCCTGTCCTTCCCCTCTGTGTTTCCCCACTGCATCCCACGGCAGCAGCTGATGATCCAGGTGCCCTAGTGACACTCCAACACTCGGGTTGTCCCCTCAGCACTCAGATTGTCCCCTCTGCTTGTCAGCAGATCCCTCCCAGAAGCCACCCTACAACCTGCAGCTGCTGATAAGCAGAGTGCCAGATGTTCCCTGCAGCTTGGCACCAAACGTGTCCATACCCTGAGATTTCCGAATTCATCCCAGAGCCCAGCAGCCCAGGAATTCACCTCTCGAGGGGGGTTAATTGCTTTCAGGCAAACATTGTCCCTCCAGCTGTATTTGCTCAAAATAGCAAGTGAAATCTTGCAGGAGTTTATCTGTATTATGAAGAAGATTCGGTTCCTGGTTACAAAATTGGAAGTACAGTTGTAAAAGAGGAACGTAATAAGAAAAAAGTGCAACCCCAGAGCCTCCCCCCTACTCAGAGCTCCTGTCTCCATGGGTTTCTGCAATCAGATCAGGGCTGTAGGAGGCAAGGCCACCTCTGAAGGCTGAACTCTGCCCTGCCCAGGCATATTCAGGGTTTTCTCGCTGCTGGTGAATGCAAATGAAGTTTCAAAGAAGATGGGAAGAGCTGTCTCTCCCCTGCCTGGCTCTCTCTCCATGAGGGAATCTGGCCAGGCTTCAGTGGCTGTGAATTCTCACTGTCTGAGGCTGTGCATGAAGCATCCTTCAACTCCTCTGGATGAGTGTCCTTTGAAGTTTAAAAGGTTTAGAGCAATGTTGACTCCTCTTTTCTGTTCACCTTTCTTCCCTCAGAAAGACAATTCACTCATAGCCGTATCTGCTTCCCTGGTGAAATGCTCTGCATTCAGAGCCCTGTGCCAGCTCCAGACCACAAATTTGCCAAGGGGGACTTTGCTGTTCCCTGAGGTGGCACATGGCACATTCCCCAGGCTTGAGCTGAGGGGCTGGAGGTGTCCAGGGAAGGGAACAGAGCTGTGAAGGGCTGAGCCCCAGGAGCAGCTGAGGGAGCTGGGAAAGGACTCAGCCTGGAGCAAAGGAGGCTCAGGGGGACCTTGTGGCTCTGCACAGCTCCTGACAGGAGGGGACAGCCGGGGGGGTCGGGCTGTGCTCGCAGGGAACAGGGACAGGAGGAGAGGGAACAGCCTCAGGCTGGGCCAGGGGAGGCTCAAGGTGGATATTAAGAGGAATTTCTCCATGGAAAGGGCGCTCAGGCCTTGGCAGGGCTGCCCAGGGAGGTTTGCAGTACCCATCCCTGGAGGGGTCCCAGGAAGGCCTGGCCGTGGCACTCAGAGCTCTGGGCTGGGGACAAGGTGGGCACTGGGCACAGGATGGACTCGATGGGCTGGGAGGGATTTTCCAGCCTCAGAGATTTGGGATTCAGTGTTTGTGTGCCTGCCCTGCGCCTGTGCCCTGTCAGCTGCAGGGGCACAGCCTTTGGCTGTTGGAGCCAGCCTGGGTCAGTGCTCTGTGACTCTGATCTCTCTCTCTGAGCTCCCTCGGCACTATTATTTCAGAAGTTAATTAGAGAATCCATTGCTGAGGTTCGTTCTGCAGGACCCTGAGGGGCTCAGCTCCTTTCCTGCTCTCCACAGGGTGATTTCGAGGCATTGGGAGCAGAACCCATGTGAGTGTCTGCACCAAACCACCCCTCCCTGGCATTCCCTGAGACCTTCACACAGATGAGATAGGATTCCAAAGTTATTCTAAATCTAGAGGATTTCCCAAGCTCTGCAGAACAATTGCATAATGATGAAACAGCTTATAAACCCCTCAAAGGTTTCTTTTTTTCTCTGAGGCCATAAAATGAAATATTTTATTCACATCCATACTCTCATGGGTTCAGTTTCTCTAATAAGAGATGCCACAAATGAAACTCTTACACCAGCATTGGATTAGAGTATTTTGTCATTAAACTGCTTAGAATTGTTTTCAGTCTTTTGCTTTAACTTGGATAAATTGGTTCATCATTAGTTTTCACAGTGAAATTTCCATTTTCCTTTGTCTGTGTTTGATTCCAACCTGCTTCAAAGCAGCTTTCCTGGTGAGATACGGTATCAGGGAGGAGATGCTGTCCCCAAACACAGCTGCCTTTCTTTTCTTAAGCAAACAAAATCACCAAGATAGTTCCAGAGAAAAACATTGTTGTGTTTGTTATTGGGCATGTTTATAATTTAATAGCAATACCAACCAGTGTTAATGCCAGAGATGTGTTTTATTCTAACAGGGATTATAATTTTTGGGGTGTGCTCTATGAATTAGGATAATTCTGAGCTCTCCCTGGCACATTTGCTTTGCTCAGCAGCAGCCTGAGGCANTCCCCATCCCCATCCCATCCCCGTGTGCCACCTGTGTCTGCAGCCCCGGGCAGGCAGCAGTGAGCCTGAGGGTGCCCTTGCCAAGGGCTGTGCTGGACGGAGGCTCTCAGTCACACCCTGCCCTGGCTGCTCAGCCTCCCAGCCCTGCCCCAGGCATGGCTCTCCCTGCCCCACACTGGGGCTGTGCTGGACACATCACCCACGAGGCAGAGAGGCAGCAAGGCCTCTCCATCCATTCCTAGCTTTTATTGGAAGTGTGTCCCTCTGGGAGCCCGGTGGGTGTGAGGTGCTGAGGTTCCTTCTTGAGTCAGGGAACAGAAATTGGCACTTCCCAGGAGAGCAAGGAAATGCTTCTGCGAATGTCCACCAGCCCTGGCTGAGCAGGAACGAGTGCTGAGGGGCCATGGCTGGGCCTGCTGGGTCAGCCCTGCTGCACAGCCCAACCAGAAATGGCTTCACACAGCTGAAGGTCTGAGAACAGCTCACTGTGCAGAGATCCAGGTGCCAGCCCAGGAACAGGGCTGGATTATCTTCCTCATAGAATCCAAGGCTGGTTTGGGTAGAAAGGACATTAAAGCTCATCCCATTCCACCCCTGCCATGGGCAGGAGCACCTTCCACTATCCCAGGGTATTCCCAGCCCCATCCAGCCTGGCCTTGGACACTGCCAGGGATCCAGGGGCAGCCACAGCTTCTCTGAGCAATGTTTTGGGTGACCCCTGTCCCTGTGGCTCTGTCCCTGACATCATGGGGGAATAAGGTGTGATGCAAACACATCCAAGGCTCTGCAGGCCCATTCCAGCCCTAGGGACAGTGCAGGGATGATGTTGTGGCTGCCCATGCTCATCCCACTGAGGGACACAGGGTGGGCACAACGCCATGGCTGAGCAGCCCGGAGCCAGCTGGAATGCACAGATCTATAGGAAAGGGGTGCTTGCTCAGTACCTTTCACCAAATCATAGGCACAGGTGAAGCAGCTGGGGGTAAAGGAAGATACTTTAGTTCTTGTTTTGCAAGGCTACAGGGAGAGGTAGCTGGGATGTTTTCTTAATTATTGGAATCACATTTCCCAAGGCAAGTTTGCAAAATGCTGTGTGGAGAAATCCCAGTGATCCCTTGAGGAGTTAAGCCTGCCCAAGAGCCTGAGGGGATTCTTTGGCTCCAATAAGAAATCTGCTCTTTGTGTCTGTGCTGTACAGGGGATCTGTGTGAGCCCAGCTCAGAGCAGGATGGGAGCACCCTGGCAGCTGGAACAGCTGGAACAGCTTGGGGAGCTGCTCTGTGCAGCTGACCCAGGACACCAGAGCTGGCTGGGCTGACCCTGGCAGCAGCAGGGGTGGAGGTGACCTTCACACTCTGCCTGCTCACTGGAGTTGGTTTTCAGGGGGATCCTCACTCTGTGGAACTGCTGTTTTTATGCCAACCAGTGCTTATTCCACTGTGGAAATTAACTCTTTTCTTGGATTTACTGCCTTATGGGTGCGATTTTCTTCTCCCCATTTGTGTGCCTTGCCTCTTTCCATCACTGCCTTCCGTGTAAAGCTGGCAAAGAGCCCCCCTGGAAAGCAGCGCTCCGTCACTCATGGGAGGGCCTGTGGGATCCCAGTTTGGGTGCTGCTGGTCTGGCAGCACCCACAGCCCAGGAGAGGTGTCCTGCTAGCACAAGAGACCCTCACAAAGCTCAGGCAGCCTGGGCTGAGGCAGAGAGGAAGGGATGAGATGCGTGTGAATGTCCCAGCCCAGGCTTGTGCTTTGATCCATACAGGAGCCTAAGCCATGAGAACTTATCCTGAGGGACATGCTGAGCATCCCTGTGGGTTATTTCACAATGACCTTGGGTGGAATGAGCACAAAAGGCTTGAGATGAAATGAAATTCCGGGACAAAGGATGGATGTCTGGGTAAATTTCTTCAGTTCAAAAAGCAAAGCTCTTACAAACTCAGGGAAGTGTTTGGCAAGTGTTTAGCAGAATTTCCTTGTGCTAGAATTTCCTCGGCTCTGGCACAAGGAAATTCTGCTGTGTCCATTGCCTTGGTGTGCCAGGGGCAGCAGAGACAGAGATCAGGGGACAGCTAAGATTATCAGAGTGTGGGCAGTGGCCACAGCCGTGACCTGCAGTGAGGAAGGGACATCGAACATCCTGGTGAATCTAGACCTCTGTGTCCATCAGAAAAGCAGCCTGGGGTGTGGTGTGTGTTAAACACATCTGGGGATGCACCAGTGCATCACAACATGCATGGGGTGGGGGGATACGGCCCATGGCAGAACCCAAATATTTTGCTGATTGCGGACATGAACAATAAAAGTCCCTTGGAGATTTGTAATGAAAGTGAGCAGAAAATACAACCTGGTGGTACAATTTTCAATCAGTAGCCAAAGCTCTGTGTATGCCTGGTTCCCAGTCATGCTTTCAGCATATATTTATTAATGGCAATTAGCACAAGTTGTTCAAATGTGTCTGCTGGAAGGCAACATCAGCATATCTCACACTGCTGCATTCCCAGGGAGGGCTCAGTGCAGTACCTGAGAACAGTCCTGCTGCTTCTGTAATGAGATCTTTATTATTCTAATAATTATCATGGATGGGAATAATATTTTACACTTAGAAAGAAAGCTTATTCTGAAAGGATCCCCACAGGCCTTCCAACCCTCTTCAGTGCAGAGCACATCCCGCAAAGGCCAATGGCTTGGGCTGGCGCTGCATGCACTGCTCACAGATAGTGGAGCCCAGCACATTTTGCCCCTCCAAAGGGGAAAAGGGCCTTTTATTGCCATTCCAGCAGCTTTCTTGAGAACAGGGATTACTCCGAATCATCATGAAATTGTATTTATGTATGTATTTCGCAAAGAATCCTCCATCTTTGGGGCATTCCAGCTCTGCCCATACAACACCAGACGCCCCTGAGCACCAGCGGGGCTGGCTCCCTGCTGCTGTGTTGGTGATAAGGAGACAATTCAGCCCAGCCACGTTCTGAGAACCTTCCCTGCTCTGCTCACAAAGGAGCCTCCAGTGATGGCATGAACAAAACAGAGTCACTGAGAGCCACATCAGCACCACTGGCTCCCTATGCCTTGGGCAGAGCACGCTTGTCTCTCCGAATATTCTCCAGCGTTTTGCCGAGTTTTAAATAAATGCGTTTCCACCCCCCCTCAGGAACCCAGTATTAGAATTTTTCTCAGAAAACTTTTCCTCTTGTGCAGTCTCCATTTTCCATTATCAGTCTCACCTTTTAACTTTACGCTGTTCCTTATCAGACCACACTAAACAGTTTTCCTCCTTGCCTGGCTACTTAATCACTGCTCGCCCGAGCCATGCATAATTTAATTCCTTTAATCTTTCCAATTTAGCTTGTCCTTCAATCATTTTGGGGCTGTTCTGAAGGCCCTCTGTTTCCCCCGACCTTGTGGTGCTGACACACCTGACCTTCTGCACTGCCCAGGGTGAGCAGGGCTCCTGCTCCCTCTGTTTCCTACAGATCTATAGGGAGATCACAGATCTATAGGGTGATCAGAGATCTATAAGGAGATCACAA
This sequence comes from Origma solitaria, assembly GCA_013397895.1. Classification (NCBI taxonomy): domain Eukaryota; kingdom Metazoa; phylum Chordata; class Aves; order Passeriformes; family Acanthizidae; genus Origma; species Origma solitaria. Next base: position 242,622 of record VZRL01001579.1, on the reverse strand, counting down.
ATCTATAGGGTGATCACAGATCTATAGGGAGATCACAGATCTACAGGGTGATTCTTTTGTGAGGCCCATATGCAGGTTTGTATTAAAATTGCTATGCCCTTCTCCTCTAAGCTCTGCTTACCCATAATCACTGCAAATTTTCCACTTCGCAACAAGTGCTTGCAGCCTGGGCTGTTTCCTTCGAGGTTCTGGAAATATTTTCCCAGACTTCCTCCCCCTTCCTATCTCTCTAGCTGTCCTTGACTCTCTGCACTCCCTTTTCTGCTTTTTCAGGCCTGAGCAATAACAACTGATTCAGTTGGAAACTTGTGTTTTATATATATCTTGCCCTTTTTAATGAAACTTTTGGACAATGCTGAAGTCAGGACAAACTTCCCCTTTCTGGGCAGTCTTATATCTGCTGGATCTGAATAAGAAATGGAGCATATTCCAGAAAAAGGCTGGAAGTTGTGATGCAATCAGTGCTGGATGAATTTCCCTGGCTAAGATGGAGAGAAAAGGGTGTGAAAGTTAGGAATATCCTGCTGAACCTTTCAGTGTTTCAGATCTTTAAACATAGACTTTGCCAGATGTGGAGCAGAGTCTTCCACAAGGAGAAAAGCTGCTTTGGAGGGTCCCTGCACAGTGAGGAGGGGTCTGAGAAGCTCCTCTGCCCTGTGAGACTTCCAGCTGGGAGAAGAGCTCTGAAAATCAGGACGTAGGTAGGGACTTCCTTAACACTTTTGTAACAGAAAACCTGTGAAGGTATCACCCCTGCAGCCACAGTGCCCTCTTGGAGAGCACAGGAGCTGTGCTTTGAGCACCAGGTCCCTCCTGTCACCTCGTGGAGAGGCAGTGGGACAGGACTGAACCTTACACCGGGTTTGTAGTCAGGGTGGGTGGAATGTGAGCTGTGTGCTGCATGAGGATGGGAAAGGCTTGTGAACACAGGAGCCGAGAGGAACAAACCCCCTGGGACAGGGCTGGGCTGTGTCCCCACACAGAGTGAGGCTTCTCGTGCTTCCCCCTCCTCATGCTGTTCTCTAGTCTTCCTCCACAGCACTGGGGACCCTGATGCCCGGTCCCTGGGTGACCCTGTCCCTGTCTGGGCTGCTGTGGGAAGCGTCCAGGAGCTTCCCCAGGAGCAGAGAGCTGGGGAGGTGTCAGCAGCCCCCTCAGCCCAGCCCCAGCTCCGCCCCACGCTGCCAGCACTGCCACAGCTCCGTGCTGAACACAAACATTTGATGGGACGTAATTACCATCTGCTGCTTCCCAAGGCAGCACACCCCAATTACCAATTGGGAACTAATTACAGCCCACAGGTCTCCAGCACAAGGGCCTCAGCTTCCCTCCCCAGTGTGCATCACTTCCCAGCTCTCCACAAGCTGCAGCCCTGCTGCAGGTGCTGGCACATCTCTCACCTTTCTTCAGCTGCTGAATGCACCAAACACCAGAAAGCGTTTGTTGGAGGAGTTAAAGTGAGATCCATTCTCTGAGGGCTTGTCTTGTATCTGCCAGAGGCATTTCAGAATCATTTGATGTTACTCATCTCGTAAGCAAAGATTCGAAGCCGGAGAAGAGGGCAGGGAGGCATAAACCCAACTTCTGTTTGCTGCTCTCGGGAATTTTAGCACCTATTTGAAAAACTGAAGCAAAGAAAGGGAAGCAGTTCCTTGCACCAGGCTCCTCCAGGGCCTGATTCCACACCACCAATCACAGCAGCAAAACCTCTGCAAAAAAGGCCATGCAGGCGCTTCTGCCCACATGAGATCTCAGGTGGAAACCCTGGGTGTAAATTGGGCAAATTTATATGAAAAACGGGCTCTGTTGCTTTGCTTTGCCTGGCCCTCCCTCCAGCCCGGCAGCCAAGGGTGCCCAGCGCTGCTGGGTGTGATGGGTGTTCAGGGAGCCCCCTCATCCCCCAGCAGCTCCTCAGAAGGGTTTTAGGGTGCCAGAGCCTCCCCAGCTGCTGGCTGAGCATCCAAAGGGAGGTGGAGAGGCCAGCTTGTGATGTGTGTGCTGATAACAGATCAGTTACTGAGGCTGGCTCAGGGTAAAAGGCTGCATTAGCCCCAGTGAATGTGCAGGTATCTGCTGGTTTCTTGTACAGCAACTTTAACTGAGTGCCCTGGGCTGCTCTCTTGCATCCCTGTGTCAGCAATCCCACATTTCAGGGAGGCTGGGAAGTCCTTCCTAGGGAATGGCTGCGGTGGGGAGATACTTTGCACTACAAATCTCATTTTCACTTGATGCACAAGTTACACTCTTACAGGTCCAGGCTCTGCAAGGTTGGGTTTTGGGAGCACTGTTTGAAGACAAATGCCCTCCATAAAGCTGTGAGCAATGGAAGAACCTCTTTAGCTGATGGTTGAATGGCTCAAGGCATTGCCACATGGTGCAGAAGTTTAATTGCCAGAGTCAAGTCCCATCACTTTCCCAGAATGAGACAATTCGTTTTAGATGAAGTCCTCAGAAGCCAGGATAGCCATGGAATGTGACAATGCCTTTTACCAGAAGCTGTTTTTTCAGGGTTTTTTCCTGTAGTTTACAGTGCGTTGGTCTAGCCTTTCTGTTGTCACATCCTTGTCATGTGTTCCCTTCCATTTACAGACCTTGTTCCATACAGAATGCAATGGGAAAGGCTCTGCCATGACCCAAATCCAGATGTTTGTGCTGGAATTGTTCCCAGTGGGAAAAGGCCATTTCTGGGAGTTTGCAGGATGTGTTATTGGTGAATTATTTTATGGAGAACTGAACACTGAGGCATAGATCAGCCAAAACAACGAGTTAAGGCTGGCACTGGAAGAAAAGTTTGGGAAGTCAAAACACTTGAAGAACTTCAGGAAGTCTGTATTCCATGAATTAAATCAAAAAAGACAAGGCAGTGGTGGTGGATTAAAGCCCTATTAGTGTTCAGAAAAACTGTAGCAGAAGAAAGGAGACACTGGACACATCTTGCTCTTGGGCAGCTCTCCAAGGTCAAACACACACTGAGCCGGTGAAAGACAAGGGATGAAAAAAAACAGACAGGGAAATTAAAAATGGATACATTTAAAATGGAAATGACGGGTTAGAAGTGATCGTCCATGAAAGCCCAAATTTGCAGAAATGAGGTGATCAGGAGAATTTGGAGGCCATATAGAAGAGGAAGAGGCCAGATGTTGGTAAAGAGATCTAAGGAACTGAATTGCTGCAGCAATGAATATGCAAAAGAGATCAGCACAGATGGAGATGAGGAGGAACAGGGAGGGGCATCTCATCATTCAAAATAAAGGGGGGCAGTAAAAGTAATAGGAGTTGGTGTCCAAGCAAAACAGGGCAGAGTACATGGAAAATGAAATGGGAGAGAAGAAAGGAGGCTGTTCCCAGGCAGGATACAAAGGGAGAAGACTGGGAACAGAGAACAGTAGAAAGGTCCCTGTGGTCAGAAAGTCTTTGTTAAGAATTTCTTGTCAGGAAAAGGAGGTGCAGTGGTGAAAGGAAAGGACAAATGCAAGGCAGCAGGAGTGTGAAAAGGAGTAAAAACCTGTCAGAGCACCTAAATGGGTCAGGGTAAAAGGGTTGGGGCATCAGTGTCTGAACAGCAGCAACAAAATAATTGTGGAGGTGTGAAGGAGCTGAGAGAGTTAAAGGAGAGGGAGTGGTTGAGGCTGGTCCTGGGGTGCGCAGCCCTCAAGGGCTGTACAAGTGGGGTGAAAACGTGACGGAATGAGGAGAAAATCAGAGAGACCATGGCAACAGAAGTGTGTCATGGCCACTCCCAGTCTGGGACAGAATGGTAAAAGAGGTTCTGCTGGAGGCGTGTTTATAATGAGCTGTATGTTTGCAGGCTGGAGCTGGGAATGGGTAAACACAGAAAAATTAGTGTTAGTGGAGGAATTTTGTCATTGGTGGGATTTGAATTCCCTAGAAAATAACAGTTTACAGAACAAGAACAGCTCTCAGTTCTCTCTGGTGCCTTGGACATGGTATCTTAGGAGTTTCTTTCCCCAACAGCCACTTGATAAATAAGAGGCACCACTTACACTGAGGAGCTGTGAGGCTTCAGAAAATGTGGGACACAATGACCTTGGGTGGAATGAGCACAAAAGGCTTGAGATGAAATGAAGTACCAGGACAAAGGATGGATCTGTGGGTAAATTTCTTCAGTTCAAAAAGCAAAGCTCTTACAAACTCAGGGAAGTGTTTAGCAAAGCCTGAGAAGCTCAAGGACTTTGGTTCAGAAGCAGCATCTCAAATTCCAGGTGTAAAACTGTTAGGAGCCTGTATTTTCAATATTTTCATGGGAGGGGGTACCCCAAATAACTGAATTTAGAAAAGTCCTATTAGGAATAAGCAGAGCCAGGAAGGAAGGAAGGAAGGAATGGTGCGGAGGGAAGGAAGGAAGGAAGGAAGGAATGGTGCGGAAGGAAGGAAGGAAGGAAGGGAGGAAGGAGAGCAGTTTGTTCCTTAAGCAGTGCAACCAGGAATGTGTGTTTGATTAGGGATGTGTTGTGTTTCCTGCACTCCACTAACCCCCAAAACCCCACAAAACAGACACAGAGACCCCAAGCTCAAACCCTGCAGTCTCACCCAGCTCTTCCCTGATGCCGCGGGAGCTGGGGGAGCCTGGAAGCACTCGAAGGCTCCTGTGGGCAGAGCTGGCTGCAGGCTGGAGCTGACTGACAAAGAGGCAGCTGCCAAGGGGAATCTATAATGGTTTGAAGATGCTCCCTTTTCCCTCAGTGCAGCCACTAATTTGAATCTCTCTCATCTATTCAGCTGCCAATTTTTGAAAAAAAACTTGCAGAATCTTAATTATCACAGGTTCTTCTACCATCCTTTCAGGTGGGGTTGGAATTGGCCATTGGGTTTTAAAGTTACTGCAGGAGAGGAAGCGAAGGAATGAAAAAGTGGTTGGGGTTTTTTTCCCCTTGGGAAACCAAGCTAGAAAAGATTGATCAGCAAAAGAGTACAACTTAGAGGTCAAGAAGTGCAGTGATGAAGGGAGAACTGTCAAGTGTCACAGTGAGTTACATGTTCAAGCAAAGAGAAAAAGCTCTTTGGTTATGTAAATGAAATGAGGAGGAGAAGAGAGCAAGTGAGACTACTGCGAAATGAGGGGGAAGTGAAATTACAGCCATCCTCAGTAGGACTCCAAAATAAAAGGAGGGCTCGTCTTCCATTTTTAATGATGTGGATGTTGACCAGGATATCAGAAGGACAGAGACAGAGCAATACTCCAGGGAATGCTCCGGGAGCTGAGGCACAGCCCAGCCACAGGTCTGGGAGCAGCAGCAGCACTTCAGGCTCCAGGGATGCTGAATGTCCCACAGCAGGCTTGGGGAACCGCCATTTATTGCTGGGTTCCCTACACATCCCCAGCTCCCGGGGGGATCTCCTCAGACAAACTTCCAGCCAACAAAAGTGCATTTCATTTGAGCAGGAATTGGGACAGGGAGGTCCATTCAGTCAGACTTGCTCAGCCCAGCTGCCTGAGAGAAGTGGCAACGTCAGAGTCCCTTAAGGGATCCTAAAACTCTTGTCACGGCGCCACAGCTGAGGTGACTGTGAGCCTATTCCCAGCAGTCACAGCTGCCCCGTGTGCCAGAAAATCCTCCTGTGAGGAGTTCCTAACCCCTCCAGGTCGGATCTCCCCTCCTGATCCAAACCCACAGAGGAGGGAGCACACCCCACTCAGCCATTTCCTTGCTGGGACAAACCATCTGCCACAGTCCCAGGGCCCTGATAAGGAAGGGCAAACATTGGGGTCTGGAGCCTGAAAGAGGAGCTCAGCTTGATGCAAGCTTTGAAATAGATTTTGGAGGCAGAAGTAATTAAAGCCACGGCTCTAAGTGGGAAATAGGCTGGAATGAAGCATGGCTTTATCCAAAGGAGATTGTGGCAGGCTAATCCGATATCTTTCTCTGATAAGGTAATGGAGTTTTTAGACAAAGGGAACATGCTCGATACCATCTCTGGGAGCTGTAAGAGACCATTCGATACGGTGTCACATGAGGAGCTCATTAGTGATGCTGAGGAAAACGAGGATTACAGGAGAATTAAAAGGGGAGGGAGGAAGCACTTAAAGACATGACAGAAAAGATCTTGTGTTAAAGGGAAGAGTCAGGCTGGGAGGAGTTGCCAGAGCTCCTAAAGGGCTACACCTAAGGCCAATATTGTTCAATATTTGTATAGAACATCTTAATAAAAGTACGTAATGTGCTAATAATTCATGGCTGGGGAGCACTGTAGGGAAACACAGCCCAAACCTGGCTCTTGGGGCAAATACCAGACAACTGTGAGGGCTAGAGGATTTAAAACTGGAAGAAACATTCTTCCAAGGAAAATTGGAGCAGAATCTGGTTGTAGAGGTGCCCTGGTGACCCAGGAGTCTCTCTGTGTCCAGGACTTGGACTTTTCCAGAGTGACATTTAGCTTGATTTGCTGGAATGCTCATTGTTTCTCACCTCGGGGTTAAGCTTTGTGAACTCCACCATTCATTAGATTTTTTTCCCCCTTAATGAGCTCCCTGTAGATATTTTCAAATTTATCAGCAAGTTAATTAGTTTTGTAGATCAGGATACCCTACAGTTTTCATTTACATGCAGCAAACACTGTAAAATTCCTAGAATTTTATTCAGGATTGACAAGCATGAGAGCAGCGACTCCACTTTTAGCACAAACAGCTCAGGATCCAAAGTGTGGAGGGTGAGCTTTGTGGCTCTGTTTGGCCCCTGGGGCTGAACGGCTCTGACACAACCTTCTGCCTGAAGCACCCTGAGCTTTTGGAAGGAGAAAGTTTCATGGAGCTCCACAAACCTCAGGAATATCAATTGCATGATCAAGAGTGTCAGAAACACTTTATTCACTTTTTCTTATGTTGTGTAGAAAAAAGCTTCATGTTGGTTTAAATGCCTGTGGTTCTGGGGTCTGGTACAGACCAAACCTCTTGGAGTTTGTTCAGTCTGCCCTCTCCATTTCTGACTCTCAGTTACAGGGACACATGAGCAGATTTCCAGGAAGGAAAAACTCTGCTGAAGATGTACCAGAACAATCAGATTTTCCATTTTCCAAACTGCCAAGCTTTGTGCCAGACTCTCCTTTCTCTCTGGTCCATGGGAGTGCTGGATTTGAGGTGGCAGCCACTGCAGGAATTACCTGGGGTGCTTCTTTTCCCTCTGAATACAAAAGTGTGATTGCTCTCTGCAGCAACAGCTTGTTTTCCTTCCTCCTCCCTCCTGCTTTCCTGTTGTTCACATGGAAACCAACACAGATGTGTTTAAAGCATTTAGCCCTAAATATCTCTTGAAATCTGTATGATTGGGTGTCCTGTACCTTCCTCCCTTCTACAGGCTTTATAGCAAACAAACAAAAAAATTATCTGGAATTCTGCATGTGGTGGAAATCCCATTTTTTCTCATGTGGAACAGGTTTAAGATTTTCCATCTGACCTGGGCCACATGGGAATCATTTCAGCACTGGGTCCTGGACAGTGGCATCTTGACTGCTCCTCAAGGTGCCGTTTGGACACACGTGGTCCCTTTTTTGGTCTGTTTTCTGTACGAAAAGGCTCAGTTCCTGGTCTGGGAAGATGGTGGCAGTAAACTCCAGGCACTCTGTCAGACAGGGAGTTTGCAGGGCCCCTTTAGTTCAAGGGAGGAAATGGGAGCAGGAAATCCACTGGGAGAGTGTGCAGGGAATCCCAGAACGGGGCTGGGTGAAGGGACCTCAGTGTGTCCCACCTGTGCCACCTCCCTGCTCCAGCAGGGCCATCCCAGAGCTCAGGGCACAGCACTGTGTCCCCACAGCTCTGCAATATCCCCAGGGAGGAGACTCCAGCCCTGTCTGGGCTCTGCTCAGGGCTGGGCACTGCCCAGGGCACAAGTTGTCTCTCCTGAGCAGGGGGAGCTCCCTGGGCTCAGTCGGTGCCGTTCCTCTGTGCCATGGCTGTGCCCCGGAGCAGAGCCCGGCCCTGCTCGGAGCCTCCCTGCACACAGCCATGGCCACTAAGGGCTGAGGGCCCCTCTCAGCTGGGGCTCCTCGGGAGCTGAGCAGCCCCAGCTCCCTCAGCCTCTCCTGGGCACCATGGGCCATGCTCCAGGCCCTTCCTCAGCTGCGCAGCCTCCGCTGGCCGCGCTCCAGGAGCTCCTGTCCTGCTGGGCTGAGCATCCCGAGCTGGCACAGCACCCAGAGGAGCCTGCAGGGCTGGGCACAGGGCAGGATCACCCCAGAGGAGCCTGCAGGGCTGGGCACAGGGCAGGCTGCACCACGNGGGCAGGATCACCCCAGAGGAGCCTGCAGGGCTGGGCACAGGGCAGGATCACCCCAGAGGAGCCTGCAGGGCTGGGCACAGGGCAGGATCACCGCAGAGGAGCCTGCAGGGCTGGGCACAGGGCAGCATCACCCCAGAGGAGCCTGCAGGGCTGGGCACAGGGCAGGATCACGCCTGACCTGCTGGGAATGCTCTTCCTGATGCCGGCAGGATCCCGGGCACACAGCTGATCAGGGACAGCTCGTTGTCCCCCAAGACTCTCAGGTCCTTCTCAGAGCTGCTCCAGCAGGTCACCCCCAGCTGGTGCCCAGGGGTAGGAGCTGCATCTCTGAGCTTAGGAGCCACTAAGAGCAGGTGATCACTGCAGTAAGCAGGGACCACATGCAGATGTCTCCATCCAGAACAATCCCCCCAGGCTCTCCTCAGAACCACCAGAATGAAACAGGCATTTTTAAGGCACAGTTCACCACACACCTCTGACAGAAAAGCTTCCATGCCTCCAGAGGGAGTCTGGGCAGCCCAGCTCCGAGGGAGATGTCTGCATCAGAGGTGTCAGAAAGCACGGCCTTGGGAGTCAGGGCTCGTTTCACCCAAATTCCAAGTGTCACAATGCTGAAAGAGCCTCTTGTTGGAAAAAGGTCAGTTCCTTTATTCCTCATTATTCATTATCTTTTCATATCCCTTTAATATCAGCTGTTTGAAAAGCTATTATTGCAGCACATTCAGTGGTGAAATGGATGAAGTTCTCTTCTCCCCCTATGCTGTGACCTCTGTGATGGCTGTGAATAAAACTAATGACAATAAATTATAGAGGTGTTGCTGGATATTGCCAGAGGAGTGATAAAATGTGATGGCAGTTAATAGAGCATGTTGAAAAGACACAAGGCAACTGTTGTCTACCCAGAGACACCCAAATGAATTCGTAAAGAGAGAGAAGTGGCATCCTGGTGCTCAGGGCCAGAGCACTGAGGAGGTCCCTGTGGTTTTTAGCTGTAACCTCTGTGGTGCTTTGCCTCTGCTACTGCACAGCATGTGCTGCTTCCTGCCCTGCAGCCCAGCACAAACACACCTGGCCATGGGGCCGCCCCTCCCACCCCAGTTCCTGCTCTCAGGCATGTTGGATACATGCAGGGCACAGGGGTCTCCATCTGTGTGGTTCTCACAGGTTACAATTCCTTGTCTGTATTGAAAATGAGTCCTTCCCCAGTGGACAGCCTGGCAGGTTGAGCAGAGCCCTCAGCCCACCTGCAGAGGATGATGGATGTGTGTTCAGCTTGGCTCCTGACCCCTTTGGGAGCTGCCTGATTGCTGTCCCTTCCCAAGCCTCGCTGCTGGGCGCAGCTCCTGCCTCTGCTGGTTGCTGCCTTCTCAGATGTTCAGCCACAAGCAGGGAGTGCTGGCACCAGGGGCCACAGCAGGGCAGTCCAAAGGGCCACCATGGCCACCAGGCAGCAGCTGAGGCTAAGGAGAGGTGAGAGAAAAGCACATCCAGGATGGATGTGGAACAGGGATAACATCCAGGATGGATGGGGCACAGGGATCACATCCAGGATGGATGGGGCACAGGGATCACATCCAGGATGGATGGGGCACAGGGATCATGTCCAGGATGTATGGGGCAGAGTGATCTCATCCAGGACAGATAGGGCACAGGAATCACACTCTGGATGGATGGGGCACAGGATCACATCCAGGATGTATGGGGCACAGGGATCATGTCCAGGATGTATGGGGCAGAGTGATCTCATCCAGGACAGATAGGGCACAGGAATCACACTCTGGATGGATGGGGCACAGGGATCACATCCAGGATGGATGGGGCACAGGGATCACACTCTGGATGGATGGGGCACAGGGATCACACTCTGGATGGATGGGGCACAGGGATCACATTCCAGAAGGATGGGGCACACAGATCTCCAGCCCCTCCACCACACCTGACCATGAGGATCCTTCTCCTCCTTTTGCCCCCCGTTTGTCTCAGCCAGGCCCCCACCCCAGGACCAGCTGCATCCAGGTCCTGGCACCTTCTCTGCACAGGTACCCACATTTTCTGAGAGCCCCGAACTCCTCCTGCTGCTCTGACCTCTTTCCCTCAGTGACTCACCAGTCTCTAACACTGCCTGGGATGAACAAATGCACCTCTTCCCTTCTGGCACATTCCAGCACTTCCTCACTGTCTCAGGGGAATTTGACACAGACCCGATGCTTTTGCAGCATTGGTTGTGAGCCCCTTCCCATCACTGAAACCCCAAACCTGCAGCTCCCTCTGTTGCTCCCCTCTTACTCTGTTCCACCCCCAGAACAGCAGTGACCTCCCTGCTGACCAGAGCACTGTCACCTCCCACCCTCCCAAACCTGGGGTTACCCCTCGTTCCCGTGTCATCCCTTGTTCCAGGTACCTGTGTTAGTGCCCTATTTTATAACTCCTGCACCTCCTGCCTACACTCACTGTCCTCTGTGCCTCCACCAGCCCAGCTGAGCCTCCTGGCCCCTTACCAACCCTGCCCCTGGCCCTGAAACCCTCACTGGGCTCTATCAGCTGACTTTCTGTTCCTGCCTCTGCCCCTCCAGAGCTCGCTCTGCCCCAAACCTTCCTAACCCAGGAATGCTTCTGCCCGAGGCAGGCTGGAACCCTCACCTGCAGCAGCTAAACCCAGCCTGCCCCACTGCAAACCTCAGCCTCCTCATTCCCTCCCCAAAACATCCTCTCTCTAGTCCTGGGGGATCCCTGATCCTCAACCTGTGCTTCTGCTGCTCCATTCCTGTCTGGGCCCTTTTCCTCAAGGTCCAGTGCCACTGGAGATCAGTCCAGACACTGAACCAACAGCTCAGCTTCCCTTACAGCCCAGGGCTCCCTGGAATTGCTCTCTGTGGAACTATCTGCTCTCTCGCCATGCTGGCAGCACTCACTGGTGATACATCACCTGGATTTTTGCTGTAAGACCTTTCCCCTGATCCGGGACGTGGGGCACTCGTGCAGGAATTGGGCAGCCAGCATGGCTCTCAAATAATGAATGATCTCTGGGCAGGATTAGTGCAGCAAAGGCATGAACTAAGCTCATGCTGCTTTATAGGTGCCAGGTTGTAGCAGACCTTTCCTACCCAGAAAAGAAGAATTACTCTCTCAGCTACACTGCAGTGCCCCCGAGCCTGGTGCGGAGATGGTGAGTGTGGAGCAATGGGTGGGATCTGACAAAGCCTCCACTCTCTCCCTTATCACAGCCCCACGCCAGCTCCTCCTCACCCTGGCTCTTCAAAATCAGGAGCACCGCAGACATCTCCTCCAAGCCTGACTTCCAGATGGCTGAAAGGAGGGATGGCAGGTGAATCCTGCACCAAATGAATACCCAGGCTTGCAAACAACAGGGAAAGTGCAAAGTCAGTTCTTTCTTGCACATTTTTGCCCAGCACATATTTAAATGTCAACTGCCTGTGAAAGAAATCTATTCCAGGCCATTCCTAAAAGAATCAATGGCAGAGGTCGATGTGTGAAGTTTCTGCCTGCCACAAAGGGCCTGGGACTTCCACACCTGGAGACCTTCTGGCCTTAGAGCTCTGAGAGGGGCTGCTGGGGAGAAACCAGCCCTTGTCCATGGGAGAAACCAGGAATTGTCCATGGGAGGAACCAGGAGTTGTCCATGGGAGGAATCAGGAATTGTCCATGGGAGAAACCAGGAATTGTCCATGGGAGGAATCAGGAGTTGTCCATGGGAGGAATGAGAGGAACCAGAAGTTGTCCATGGGAGAAATGAGAGGAACCATCTCTTGGCCATGGGAGGAACCAGCAATGTCCACTGTGGTCTGGTGTGGGTTGGCACAGTCTGTTGCGGAGCAGATTCATTTTTGAGTTGCCCCATCAGGACCTGATCCTGTGCTGTGTGACAGGAGGGTTGCATGGGCTGAGGGGGTGGATGGAGGATTTGCAGCCCCATCCAACTGCCCAGTAACTCTGTGCAATGTAAACGATTTCAAATGCACTTCTCCTGGGGCTGCAAAGGAAATAAGATAGAGACTGAAGCTACACTGGAAACTGATACTTAGGAAGTATCATTGGCCAGAGACAAGAGGATAATTCCCAGTCAGAGGGGCTGCGTTTGCAACTCAGACCCTGAATATAAGACCTACACATCCCACTTGTTCAGCGCTGGGATGTCCCACAGGACAGTGTCAGGATGTCCATGTGCTTCCCCCGCAGAGATGGAGCGGTTCTGAGCTCCTCCAGGCTCTGTGGGCGCTCTTACAGAAGGGATCTTGCAGGCACATGTGGCAGAGCAGTGCCTCTGCTCGGGGGAATCCCAGGCCAGCCCAGGTTCGGGCTCCAGCCGCAGGGGAGGCAGGCAGGGCAGTGCTGGTACTGCACAGGTGAGCTCTCACGGAGCCAACCTCTGTGCCTGCAGCAGGTCCTTGTGCCCCTCTGCAAGCCAGCCCTGAGCTCCTGCACTGCAGCAGCAGAGTGGCAGGGAGGGTGTCCGATCACTCCTGTCCTGGTGCCTGACAGAGGGCCATGAGCTTCCCATTTGTCACTGTCACATGTTGTGGCCTTTCCAGGGCTAGCTGGTGTGAGGGAGACATTGCCTGAGCGATGAGGATGCTGTGAGGACACGCCTGCCTTGGCAGGAGCAGCGTGGGAGGACATGTTTGGCTGCTCCAGACAAGCAGAGCAACAGCAGAGGGGTTTAGGAGCTCCTGGATGTCGTTTAGCTTCTGTGCAAGGAGTCCCAGCAGCAGCAGCAGAGCCCTGCCACGGCGCAGGGAGAGTGAAGCAGACTCCTCCTGACAGATCGCTGCTCCCGTGTTTGGTTTGTCAGAGCATGTACAAACTCCCTGTCTGCAGAGATGAGATAATCACAGGCTGCTGGGGGATTTGAGTAGCTCTGAGTATGTTCAACAAACATCAAGGACAGCAGATCTGGGATGCTAGGGAAAAGGCTCATCAGCATATCCTGTTCGCTACTGATCCCACTCGAGGGTGGAGTGCAAAGTGCAGGCCCTGCCTGACCTCTTAGCCAACTGAGATTACCCTGAGGCTTCAGTGGTCCTTCATAGCCCTCTGTAGGTCCTGTCACACTCTGGATGTGTGAGGAGCTCAGGTACCTGTGATTTCTGCCTCTGGCTTTAAGCCATGCTCCCTCAGTCCCCTTCATCCCTCCGCTGACTGTGGGGGTGCAGGGCACAGCTCACAACTGGTCTCCTGTCAGCAGCTCATTCTCCTCTGTGCTCCGCTCTAGCCCCTAATCTCAGATGTCAGGCTGGACTTTCTTAAGGAATGACCTCCCTTTAAGTCTCCCCCAAATTTGGGAAGGTTCAGATTTCTGTCAGTATGAACCTACTGTTCTTTTTAGCTCTTCCACCCTCTTGCCTTCCGTTGAAGGACAACGTTGTGGGAGTGCTGTGGCTGAGCAGCTTGAGGGTTTCACAGGGGTCGCGAGAGGCAGTGTAAATCACAGCAGAGACTGAGGGATGGCTGTGGCTGTTGAGTGAGAAACATCTTAGGGCAGGGCAGCCCAGAACAGTGCCCTGCAAGTTCTGGGAGTGAATGCAGACAAGATCCAACTCCTGAACGACATCCCGCTCCTGCACAAGAGCAGGGGAAGCAGAAGGAAGGGTAAATAAAGCACAGCAGAACTCATCTCCCATTCCAAAGAGCAGCAGCCCAGAGGCTGCGATCGCTAATTAAACAATATCTCCCATGAACGCAGGCAATGAGGGTGACATTTACCTCTTGTAGGCTATAAATACCCAGCCATAAGCAAACATTTCTAATCAGTGATTATGGGTGAGGTTATTTTCCCTGACGTTATAAGTGATTGTTTGTTTATTCAGAGTTAATGGGCAAGATCATGCTGCAGGTGCTGGCCAAGGATCCTGAGCTGGTGCCTGCACCAGTGCTTTGGCACCACGCTGAACTGGGTCACCAGGCTGGGGAGAGCATCCCAGAGCCTCCAGGACAACCTGGAGCTGAGCCCTGCAGGGTTTTTTCCAGGGTCACTGAGGCAAAGAGCAGAGTGGTGATGGTTCTGCTCAGAGCTGTGCGTTGCCTCCTCTCTGCAGGTCCTGAGCCAGGCACAGAAGCTCTGCCAGACTCTGGGGGGAGCAGAGCATGGAGCACTCCTGCCCAGCTTGCTGAGGGCATCCCACTTCTCAGGTGGGGTGAAATCTTGGGGGATTGAGCTGGGGTAAGTGCTGACAGAATGGAGAGAAGATGCCTTTGCCCAGACCATGTTCAACCCTGCCAGAGGCAGAGACTGTGCCGAGGGGGCAAGGTCTTCTTTTCAGCAAGGCCCTCTTTTCCTGCAGACTTCTGTATAGAGATGAGGGCAAAACCAGTGGGGAACGAGCCTTGTCACACGATGTGGGGAGGGAGAGCTGTTTCTCACAGCACCAGCCTTTTTCACTGCAGTGAACACCCCCACCCCAGCCCATGCCGTGCCCTCAGCAGCTGCACAGAGCACAGGCAGGGAAATCCAAAGAGGCTGCTGGGCAGTGCCCAGAGCCCTACGAGGGGGGCAGGCAGGTCTGGAGAAGCAGCTGCTGTAATGGTTTGTGACAGCTCCTGTCTGTCCCCAGGGAGTGACACACTCCAGCGTGTGCGCAGCGCGGGGAAGCAAAGCCAGCAAAGCGGGCTGGGATAGCTGAGAGCCAGCAGAGCTCGGGGAGCTCCTGTGCCCACAGCATCTTTGCTGATGTGTCTGTATTTTATTCAATATGGTTTTCCTCCTAAAAGCAGAAAGCTGGAGGGACTGAGACAATGCCCTTTTCAGAGACGCAGCAATAAAATGTCTGGGCTCGTCCCTCCTGGCAAGGCAGGGCTGCTGCTCCCTGCTGCAGCCTGGGTGGTGACCCAGCAGAGCACTCAGAAAGGTTTTCTGGCCTGCTCACATCCTCATTGCTCAACTCCCCATCACGTGTGGCACCAGTTCTGGCTGGAAGGTTGGTATGGCACAGTGCTGGCATTTGCTGGTGGCTTTCTGTGCTGAGGTTTTAACTAATCCCTGTTCAGTGCACAGAGCAATGAAGGGCACATCCCACACATTGCCACTCTCCTGGAGAAGAGATGCTGCTGGATGTGGCTCTTCTGAGGGCAGCGATGCTGATGGAAAGCATTGTTGGCAAAAAGGCCCAGCTCTGGTGCCCTGGTGTCACAGGTGACTGCTGAGCAGGGCCAGAGACCAACCCACAGCTGCCTCTGGGCTGCGAGGGCCTGGGAGAGCCTGTCCCTAACCCTTCCCCAGGGACCTTGCTGGTGGCATTTGCAGCATGGATTGTCACTGAGTGGGAGCTGACAACTCAGCTATCACATCCCTAGGTCTGACTGCCTGACAAGTCCTCCAGGACAATCAACAGAAAAGGTGAAGATCTTGTATTTCAGCATGAAATATCCTAAACAGAACAGTGATGACTGAGTTGGAAACACATAAACAGCATGTAGGCTGTTTTTTTAAATTCTCCTGTGCCTGTAGCTTGGTTCAGCTGTGCTGAGAGTGATTGTGCCCTTGGAGGGAGAGCAGCAGCTCGAAGAAGGTGTGTTTCCCTACACCTGGACACAGGTGTGTCCCTGTGTGCCTTCACAGTCCCCATGCCTTGGATGTGCACTGAGCTAGGAAAAGTATTCTTAACACTGTTTTTGTTGGAAGCTGAATTCCCAGCAAAGGGAAATTTACCATGAAAAGTGTCTGATGCTGCCCAGGGAAAGTGCTGAGGCTCCTGCTGAAAACAGAGTGCCTCTGGAATCAGAAATTCCTGGTGCCTTGCCAAACCACAGAGCCACGGCCGCCTGTGATAGGCACTCCTGCTCGGTGAGAGGGAGAGAGGAAGCAGTGAGGACTCCAGGCGGAAAGTCCTCACACAACCCCAGAGCCACAGCTGAGATGTGCTCCAGCCCTGGTCAGAGCTGAGCCGTGCACGAGCTGCTCAGTGTGCCAACAGAGCTGGGCATTTGTGCAGGCAAGAAACTGTGAGGCTGAGTAGGGAATTTAACAGCGGAAAATCAACTGAGAGAGCAGCACAGGAAGCTCTCCCCATTCCTGCAGGTTTGCAGGTGAATTCCGTGGCTGGAGATGGATGTGGCAAAATGTTGCACACAGCCAAAGCTACCTTTGATGGCTTCCTTTGACAAATCGTCTGCATACAGTGTTCTTCCTAGGGGTCATTTCTTCTCACTTCCTCCTTGGAGGTCACAGGGGAGCCTCCAGCTCCATTTAGAGGGCGGCAGGGCACATAGGGAGAACCCAAAAGACCAGAATCCTCTAAAAATTATCTGCTATAACATGGCAGTATGGAGTATGTGTGGGCTGAGTAACTCTGATTTCAGATGAGTC